>VZTE01001746.1:3951112-4033225 GCA_013397775.1 Eulacestoma nigropectus
GGGAGCGGGTTCGAACGGCGCCCGGTGGGTCCCGGCGCGGCCCGGGCCGCCCTTCCTTTCTCCCGCCTCTCTCCCTTGCGGCAGCGCCCGGGGCCCGCCGCTGCCGTTACGCCCGGGACGCCGTGAGGGCGCGGGGCGGGAGCAGTCACGGGCCCTGGGCGGTTGCAGAGAGGCCGCCCCGATCTCCTCTCCGCGGCTCCTCGGGCTGGTTCTCCCTCTGTTACGCACATCAGACCCGAGATTGCTTTTGCGCGTCTGAAATAACGGTTTATTGTTCTCTCATTCACAGCTGTGATCACAAGCAAGGGACAACGGCGGGGGTTGCTCTCAAGCCGATGCGATGAGGCCGAGCAAGACAGCGGTGCCTGATGATGCGTTTGCATTCAGCACCCAGCGATACAGGAATGAAGCTAAGGCTTTACAAGCACAGGTACCATTTGCCTTCTGCGGCGATGCTGAATTTGTTTTCTTTGTAATTGTAACAAAAAAGATGATTCTGACCCACTTTGTGAGACAGCCCAGCAGGCGGTGTCATACTAGCTTTCCTCATGCTGTCACACATAATCTTGACACTGTCCTTTTGTAAGGGTAGAGATCAAAAACTGTATCTGTAATTATTCTTGTCTGTTGTGGTTCAGTCCCAGTAGGCAGCTGAGCATGCAGCCACTTGTTCACTCTCTTCCAGTAGGAATGGGGAAGAGAACCGGAAGGCAAAAAGTATGAAAAGTTATGGGTTGTGATAAAGGCAGTTTAACAGGGAAAGCAAATGCTTTCCTGTTTGTGTGCACAAACAAAGCAAAATAAGGAATTCATTCTCTGCATCCCATCAGCAGGCAGGTGTTCAGCCATTTCCACAACTTCAGCACATGTTAACAGTGACTTAAGAAGACAAATGCTGTCACCAGTCTCCCCTTTCTCCTTCTTCCCTGCAGCTTTTACTGCTGAGCATGATGCCACAGGGTGTGGAATATCCCTTTTGTCAGATGGGGTCAGCCATCCAGTTGTTTCCTCTCTAGCTTCTTGCCCACCCCCAGGCTACTCACTGGTGAGCAGGTGAGGAGCAGAAAAGGCCTTGACCTGTGTGAGCACTGCTTAGCAAGAATGAAAACATTGGTGTGCTGTTAGCACTGTGTTCAGCACAACTCCTGAACAGTACCATCATGGCAGAGTTGCATCACCTGTGTATAGTGTTCTATATAACATCAGGATTTTTTTACACTTTGAACAGCTCCAGTTTAATAGAAATGTTCCTGCAGTTCCAGAGAACTTGGCTCTCAGATTCTCTCACCCCCGTCCAATTATAATAGAAAAACTGAAGGCATCCAGTGATCAGAGAAATCTAGTTGGAAGTGAGGACCCCAGCCTGAGAAGCTCCAGGATGTTCTCAGTGGTATCTGAAGAGAGACTGAAATTGGCTGTTCAGCTGGCAAAAAGGGACATCAAACAAAGACGTCTTGAAGAACAAGTGAAACAGCAAGTATTTGGAGATGTGGTCAGTAAACCATTGTGGACCCAGAAATCACAACAGCAGAAAACTGAAGTATTTGTAAGTCGAGAAAATAAGGATGTCCTGAAGTCTCAGACTCGCTTGACATGTCAGCAGAGGCTTGACCAGCCTTCCCAAGGGGAGTCTGCCAGCTCTGATGCAAACATTTATCTCTGCGTAGTTCAGGAGGGAAAGCCAACACCAGCTGTTTTGGACTCTCTACCTACCCATGACCCAGGACCAGACCCCAAGCCAAATTTAAATAAAAAAGAACATAAAAATATGCAGGAAGTTCAGCGTCTGCAAAAAGAATTGAGAAGCTATGTCCAGAAGATCGAAGAAATTATGAAAAAAGGTGTAAGACTGAACAATAATTATGTTATATAAATGTACACTAGTTTGTTGATTTTTTTCCCCCATTTTTTGGGTTGGATTAGAATTCGTATTTATGTCTGGATTTTTGAGAACCATCTATTTTTTTTGAAAAGTAGATAAAAGAGAAAATAGCTAGCCAGCTTAAGCAATTGGTTCTTTTGTAATAACTAGCAGGAGGTTTAACCATTCCTAATTTTGAGTGCTCTGTCTGCAACTTTGTCATAAAACTAAGGGGTCACGTGATTTTTTAAATAACTAATGAGCTATATTGTATGAGACTGTTTAGTCAAATTCTAAATAGAAACAGGATGTAGAGTTTACAATAACTGACTTGCATTACTGTTAAAGGAACCCCCACAAATATGTAGTTTGGCTCTGCATGGAAGAGGCTTATTACTAAGTTATGTCTGTTGTCATGGCTTAATTGGGATTTTCACGGGTTAAATTAAGGTATAAAACTTTATATTCTGTGCTTTTTAGGGAGAGAGAGAGAACTTCTAGATCCTGAAAACGAGCAGCGACTTTGCATTAGGAGACAGCAACAAGCTGCACGGTCGGCTCGGATGCTGTATGTGCTCCAGCAACAGGTAGGAACCATCATTTTAAACTGGGATGCATAGTAGCTTAGTTTGTTGTGATGAATTTGACAGAAACTAACTGAAACAAGAGAAATTCAGTCAGGTTATCTCTGAACTTCCATAGTTTAGATCTGAATGGTGTGGCTAATTTCCCTCATGGCTGGACAGAGAGGTAAGCATCACTGTTGGGAAATCTGGACTTTCACTCAGATGCTACAGTGAAGATCTGTTGTTCATTTACAGACATGGAACTAATTCTGACTGACTTGCTCCTCTCTGTCTGCTTTCTTGATAAACAGGTAAAAGAAATTCAGGATGACATAGAGAAACTGAGTCCTCATACAGTCAAACATACTAAAAAGGTAAGATGTAATTATCCTTCAGGCTGTGAGTGACTTATTGACAGAGTTTTCTAGATAATTGAGTTTGATTGTCTAGGGTGCAGCTGAGCCCTCTCCAGAAAGGAGATTTCCTTTGTATCTTACACATTTCGTTTCATTCTCAGAGAAGTATGGCTCACTTGGCCTGATACTGCCTTTGCTGCTTCCCTCTTCTCCTCAGTTCTTATCTGCAGTAAATGAGAGGAAGGTGGTTGGTCTTCTCCGTTTATGTGGCTTCTAATTCCTTTTTCATGCCAATTCCTTTTTGCAATAACAATGTGTTCTACTCTTGACTGTTTTTTTAAACTTCTGGTTGATGACATTCAGTCTTACCAAGCCTTCTTTCTGATTTTCTTCTCCGCCCAGCACCTTTCAGAAGGATGGCTGAGATCATGCCTACAGTCTGGCCAATGTCACCTATTGCTCTCTTGTGTTTTTTTGATCACCTGTATTTTCTTCTTTATCAAAACCCGGAGGATTGAGAATATTCTTGTTTGTGCAATTGTTGCACATTAGGGTCCAGCCAACTGTAGATGACTACAGTTCTGTGTTGGCACAGGTAGTAGAAACATCAGGACCTGTTACACCCAGGTTGTTTTACCTGAAGCCAGCATGACATTGACAGGAGTACTCTTGTGAGGGATCTTGAGTAGATTACTTCAACGCCTGTTCTCTTTTGTCTCACAAATGGCTTAATATCTATCAAAATTATTCCAAGCCTGAGTGTTTCTGCATGAAATTTTGCAACAATTCTTCCGATAGTATAAGTATTCATAGAAACTATAGTTATTAAAGCATTTATTTATTTTTCATTTTTCCAGTCTCGAGCAGTATCCAGGTTGGCAGCAGCACACAGAGGAGCTGTACGAACCTTGCAGGCATTTGCCAATCAGTTTACAGATCAAACAGATGAGCAGATTCCTGCCCACTACAAGGAACTGGGCAGTCTCATTCGACAACTGTCTCTATGCTCTGCCAAAGTAGAAGGGGATTCTTCCATTTCTGATGTTATCATAGATATTTTGCTGCAAGTTGAGGTAGGAAAAAAGCAGTTGTTTTTGTTAGGGCAGGAAAGATGTAGTGAAATATGAGATTGTGTTCATGAAATGGCAGAATATATTACTGGTTTTGTTTTTACTTTTTTAAAGGCCATATTTTCTAATGTAAAAATGTACTTCTAATGTTTGTAAGTAATGGTGGTCTAAAAGAGAGGTGCATGTTAAACACAGAAGCTACCTGCTGCTGGTCATATTGATGCTCTTCCTATCTTTCTTGGCTGTCCTGGTAGAATGAGGACTGGTAGTGATAGTGGTAACAAAGCATCAGTCTCTAATTCATTTGTCATTTTCAGGACCGAGAGAATTCATTTTATAAATTGGTGTGCATTATGTGTTTATTACTTTGGATGCATGCTTTAGTCGTCAGCATGAGTGATGAGCACCTGAGCATCTCATATGGTGGTGGGTGCAGAACTGTCCAGGCAGAAGATAAAGTTGTGGGTACAAGAGTTACTTAGCTCTGTGCCCTTCAAATATCTTTTTTAGTGATACCTGATGGCTTATACATGCCATTGGTATCATAGAAAAGTTCTGATTCATGTTGCCTGCTGCATAAATTAAAAAAAGCAATACCAGAGCCATAATATACTTTCCTTAAAATACTGTTAAAACTGTAAGAGCTGTGTTTTTAATTTTACTGTTATGAACTGCTTAGGAGAACAGTAACAGTGCTAACTGCCTGGGAACGGGAAAGGAGGTGGTTGTTTAAGTTTGAACATAGCACTGGAAGAAGTGTCTGTGTTACCATAGTTATGTGACCATGGGGGTTTTGTTGGTCTGTAGCCCTTGTGTTCAATTCTTTTTGAACCTTCTGTAAGCAAATGGTTTGCTGGAGTCAGTTGTAAATACAAAAATATAAGCCTTTTCAGTGAGATTTAAGTTAATAATATGAAAAAGCTTCTACATGAACAAGCTATCAGGAATAATCACGGTCAGAAAAAAACCCAACAAAACCAGACCAAAAAAGCTCCGACTGCTTTGAATCTCTTGAATTTGCTTTTCATTACATCAGATTTACTGAGAGAGTAATTAAAACTCTAAATTTGGTGCAGGATCTGAATTCACTGCTGGCAAACAAACAAACACCAAAAACAGTGAAGAAATGTATTTCAGCTTCTCAGGCCAAATCTCCAAGGAACATTGAGACATTTCCAGCCAGAAAGCACCTTCTGTCTCCAAAAGGAGAAAACAAACCGCTCACCTTAAAGGGACAGCATGGACAAGAGTCTAAAAAACCTCCATGTGCCAGGAGTCTCTTGACTGGTTTGTATTTTGAATTACTAAATACATTTTTATCACTTAACTTGCCATCTGCAGTTCAATTTTTTAGTATGGTATTATCGGTCAGAAGTTAGTCAGATGTTAGCAAATCAGTCTTAACAGAAACCAGGCTGTGGTTGTTGTTCAGCTGTTCACACTGAAAAGTTATTCTGTAGCTTTGGCTCAGAATTGCCTTGGTTGGTACAATTTCTCTACTTCTGGGAGCAGTGGCTGTTTTATCCCGGCCAGTTCCTTACTGTTAATGTCTTTTGCATGACAGTGACAGTTTTGTACCTAGAGACACATTAACTGATGGTTAAGCTGAAGACTTGGGGGTTTTCACCACTATCTTGCCATGCAACTGTTCAGAGTTTGAGTGCCCTTCGGCTTTCTGTATTGTTCTTTCACTTTGTATATGGAAGAAAAGCAGCTTTATTCTTTCTGAAGGTGTTGTGAGATAAATTAACCTGAAGCATTTTGGCACCTCATGAAAGCCACTGTAAGTTCTTCCATCTGCCGAATTCATCTCTGGTAGTCCAGGGAGACAGTATATAAACATCTAATGGTTTCCATGTGTCTTGGTGCCTAAAAGGGGATGTTTTGTTATCACCGCCTAGAGGTCATATGGCAATTGCTACCAAAAGGCTTTCCCATTACTTGCATATACATGTATATTTTCAAATACCTATATACATATAAATATGTATGTGCACACAAACCCCAAACCTTCCTGTTCATCAAAACAATGTAAGAAAGACTATTTCTTTAATACTTGTCAGGAAATACAAGGCTAGAATTTTTCTTTTTGTCTTTGATTTTTTTAAAAGTATGGTAGAGCTTAAAAGTTCATGATTAGGTATACCTAGTATAACAGAGGTATCAAATGTAGAAACAAAGAAAATTCTTGCCCCTTTCAACTTACAATTAAAGGTTTATGTGTTATTTTTGATAAACATGTCAGATAAACACTGACATGTTGCAAATATTTCAGCAGTTCAACAGGCAAACAGCTGTACTCATATATTACACAATAAATACCAAGAAGAAAGTGGCCCACCTACTCCGGAGAGAAATGCCACTTTGCAAGGAAGCACAGTTGCAGTGGTGAGAGACAGAGCTGTAAAAAAAGAGTCTGTCCTTGAAAGTGGTGCTTTGAAGAAGAAAGATTTGTTATTGCCTGCAAAACCACAGGTATGGAAGTGATAAATCATTTATGCTGTCTTCTACTTGTGCTCTGGGATTTGTTATATAATATAAGACACTGTCAAAGCTTTGCACTTGCTCACAATATTGCTATTCTGAGCTAGGAGACGAGGATAAACTCTGTCAGCTGTCTGTTATTTCTAGTGGTTATGACTATTTTAGCAGATGTTTTTCAAAAACTGTTTACTGTTCCTTGGAAATACACTATACAACTAGAAACAACAACAGAATTAGTAAGGAAAATGCTCACTGAAACTAGTTTCGTGTTTGAAATTAACATGTTTTTTTCAATTTGAAATTAAAGCTGAAGTATTTTCCTCCTATGGTCATCTCTGTCACAAAAAATGCGCTCAGCACTAATGTTGTGCTAATGTTAGTAGAATATAAGTTACTCAGGCTTACTTAATTGATAACAGAAATGATAAAACTTCACTATACAAGTTCTGGTTTCTGCTAAGTTCTTGCAACCAAAAAGAAGCTCCATAGTACAAACAGAACAATTCTTAAAAGACTAGGGCTGAATTTTGCAAATAAGTGTATTTTTCTTTTATTCCTTCCTCAGAGTATCTCTTTTAACTAGGAAAATCAAATCTGACACTGTAATATAGATGTATGCTTGTGTAACTTTTACTACTTCCTATCCCTGTGGATCAGTGAGGATCGTGGGCAGGAAGGCTAAGCATTTCAATAATTCATATTGAGGGGACGAGTCTAGGTGACCTTCTAACAAATATAAATGTGGGAATATTATAGTTTTGTGGCTGAATACAATATTACCTTGGAAACCTTCTATTTGGATTTATTAATAGTTAACATAGAGTCTAATTCTGAAAAATGAAAAATGAGTTTTTTCCCCATGAAGAGCAACACTAGAAAAGTTGGAACTGTTTGCAAAAATAATAGTTGCAGAATTAAGCATATGTTCTGTTCAGGCACAGCTGTACTTCCCTTTAAAGCACTTGTAAAACCTTCACGTACATCAACTGCAGCAAAGCCAGCAGGCATGATTTCAAGACAAAGTCTGAAGCAGAATGCAAAATACTTTAAAAATTCAACAACTGGAATATGTGTTTTTAATGTGATCATGTTAATTTTAAGGGAATGCTGAAATCTTTAAAGTCAAGACGAGTACACCCTCCAGGAAAGCATGCCCGATTTCAAGAGCCGACTATAGCTTTCCAACTAAAAGAGAACAAACGACCTGTTAAGGAGAGCAAAATGCCCTGCGTGCCTTCAAAGCCTCCACCTCGGTCTGTTTCACCTAAGCGGTACGTTTGCAGTCCCCTGGCACCCTGCTTCCCAGTGGAAATGTTTCAGGATCTGTGCTAGTAACTAGGATAGAGTTGGCCTGGCTTCAGTCCAGGGTGGCCAGTGGCACAGCACAGCTTGCTGTCAGATAGCTGCTTTCCTTTCCCATTTGGCCCAGAGCAGCCTCATTCCCTAAAGCCTGGGAAGAGCCAGAGCTTTAGTCTTTTGCCTGAGTTGATACCTGAGAGTCAAGGCCAAACTGCAAGGCAGGGCAGTGACAAAACACAGGCGGTGGAGTGGGTATTCCCAGCACTGCATTAAGAAGGTAAAATATTATCTCCCTGTTCCAGAAGGACAAGATAGATATATTTGTTCCAGGCAATAGTAAAGTGCAGGTTTGTTTACTTAATCTCTATTCAACATCCTGTTAGACAGGGGTCTCCAAATTTAGGTTGATTTGGGACTGGTGTTTGTGGCATTTGAAGCAGGAGATCCAGGTGCTGGATCTGTACTAGGCAGTGTGCATGGTAAGATGAGGAGCTCATTTCTCTGGACAGTATTTGTGGATAGCCATGTAGTTCCTGTTTGCCAGCAGCAGAAACATGATTGAAGATCCCTCATTCTCAACAGAATTTTCTGGCTTATGTGGTCTTAAAATCTATTAATTTTTTCTCTAAAGTTTCTTGTAACTCTTCTAAACTAATACTAGAAATCACACTATTTCATTCTTCAGTTGTTAGAATGTACATTTTGTAACTCTCTATGCTACTGTGCTATTTTTGAAGAGTAGCAAGGCTTGAAGCAAAAAATTCTAGAGGAGTGAAGGTTCTAACTGACCTTTGCAGAGGAGAAATGGAAAAAATAGAGAAGTTAAGATAATGACTTGCTTTGAAAAATCTCGTAAGGGATGTCAGATCTGATATGAGCTTCTCCCCACTCCCAACAGTCTCCCTAAAAATACATTTATGTAGTTTGGCGTTTTAAATTAATGTTGTCATACCAGGTTTCAGAATGGCATTGTCATTTCTTCTTCTTTGTGCAGGTCACAAACTGTTTCTGAAGCCCACTATGCAGACAAAGCTGGGAAGAAGGTACGGGAGTGGTCAGAGCCTCCGTTAGACAGGACACAGGTAGTGCAAGCAAGCTCACGCCACTGAGTGAATGATGCCTTGAGAGCTGTCAAACATTTACGAAGGGGCAACAGACAGTTTCTTTTTAACTTAATGCAAGTTGCTTTTGGTTTGGTTTGGGTTTTTCTCTTTCTTTCTTATATTGGCTTTGTGTCTTTTTGTTTTCTGTGGCATTTGTTTTTGGGGTTTGTTTTTTTAAGTAGCAGGTTGCAACAAATGCAGATATTCTGAGTGAAAAGCTATTGGATGATCTTTTGGAAGATACTGCTCAGGAACTGTGGAGCATGGATCAGCATGAGAGACTCCAGACCGAGGCCCTGCTTGTGGCTGACACTCATAGCCTGGAGTCAATGTTGCAAAGAATGGAAGAAATTGAAGTAAGATTTTTTTTGTCTTGGTTGGTCTCATTAGTGCCAATTTCTTATTTACTGCCCATAAATGATAATATTTGTAAGTATCTACATTCTTAAATGAAGCAAGGTCTGACTGGATCAGTGTTTGAGGTCAAAGACCTGGATGGAGTTTGTGCTTCCAGAAAACACAGTGTAAGAACAGAAGCAGAGTGTTTGATGAATCTGTTGCTGTAAAGTTGGCAGACCTGAGTTTGCATACCATCTCAACACTTTGTGGCTTAAATCATTGTATGTGAATGGGAGAATCGGTATGGTAATTATGTTGATTGTCTAGCAGATTGGAAAGTATTTGAATATTAATTTCAATTTTTCCCTTTTTTGTGCTGTAGAATCTCAGTATTCTAGTAGCATGACCATCTTGAGGAAATATGCTCTGGCAATCCAAAGTATTTCACAGGGCAACATGGAGAAGTCAGACAAATACATGGTTATCTGTGCCTTTATTTATTCATCTTTCTATATAAATATTCATAAGGTTATTGTTTACTTGACTTGAGCTTTCTCATATATTGCTTTCTTAAAAATTTTTCTTTGATCAGTTTTTTCATAGTTTCTGGTTTGAGTTCCATTTTGACCTTCCTGTTCTCTGAAATTTATTGTGACTTAGAACTAGTCAGTTTAGTGCCATTTACTTTTAGAGATCTGTTCATCAGTTGGAAGTGTGAAGCTGACATCCTGCAGTGTCCTTGTCCCTGAGGCACTGGAGCACCCATTTGGATTCACCGTTGGTGAGGCAGGAGCAGCTTGAGGGCCCTTCAGTTGTTTGGCTAAGGGCTGTTGGTCTGAAATTTGAGGAGTTCCCATGGGACTGGCAGTTAGTTTTGTATTCGAGTATGGCATTTTGAACAAGATAAATGTCTGTGTTTTCAGTCCCCCAGCCCTTTTCTCTGTTTTGTTACCAGCCGAAATAAGCCTGCTTTGCCCAAGGAGGATCATGACTTGCTTTCCTATTGAGTCATAATCAGTACAGCTGAGCTGCCAGGTACATGGGTGATTGATTGACTGATGATGTGTGTTCCACTGCAGATGTACCAGGAGGCTGTCCGCAGGAGAGTCACCCAGATTGTGTACAGTGACTCCCAGTTCTGGGCCCAGGAAGACAAAATGGGTAATTGTCTTTTTCAATATAGCTTGGTTTCCCTATAATCTGTAGGTTTAAATTCAGGTGTTTAGAAATCAAGGTCCTTGGATTATGTGTGATCAAATAGTACCACTCAGAGACATTTTTTACCATAGGTGATTCTTTCAGAGGACAGTTTCTAAGATGTAGTTCTAAAATCAATACTTTATCAACATTCCTTTTCTTTATCCTATGGTTTGATTGAGTAGCACAGTGAAGCTACATTGATTTTCCAAGGTATCAGATCACATACAACTTTACTGAAACTGTGTTGTTTAACACGAGCTGGAAAATCTCACAGTAACACTGGTGAAGATTTACCCCAATTTTTCCATGTCTTGGATTTACTGCTAAGTTTAATAGACTGTGCTATTTTTACAGTGGTATCTTCTATCTCTCTGCTAGAAGTACCCACTGGCAGCACAAATTATTTATACTAAAGGTAGCATTTCTAAAATGCTAATCTTTAATACACTGAGCTGAATTTGTTTTTTCTTACTTTGAATACTTTACTTACCTGAAGGACTTCTCCTTAAAATAAACAAGTCTTTGTGAGGACTTAACCTGCAGTAGATGTAGTTTTTCCTCTTTCAAAAAACCAATTTAAAATAGTTTTTTCTTCTTTCTAGAACAACAAATGGCATCAACAGCTAAAAAGCTTACATCTCCTCATCCAGCTCAGATAACCAAATTAATTGGACACACAGAGCTAGAAACAGACATTTTATTTGAAAAACCTTTTGATGGCACGTAAGTGGAATATTTGGCCCTACACTAAACTGTGGTGCATAAGATCTATGTGACTTCATTACAGTGTTTTCATTACACTGACTCTTCAAAAAGAGACTTAAAAATTTAGTTCTGTCGTGATGACTATTTTATATTTCCAGTGATATTGATGAAAACAAAGAAGCAGAGGAGAAATTGCAGACTGGAAACGACATTCTGCAGCCCTTGCCTCTGAATTCTCTACAGAAAGTGTATTCTGTGTCTCTCTCTGTGTCACGCGATGTGCTCCAGAGCATCTTGGATTATAACAGCAGATACAAGCATCATTTAAAGCTTATTTCCCATGAGGTGGTGGGCAATTTTGATCCGTGGCAGATTGCTGAGAGGTATATGAACTGTCTTTGTGATTTGGAAGTGAATGTATCAGCTGATGACAGGTTTTTCTGTTCTTACTCAGGAGATGAGGGGAGAGGGGCCATTTAAATTCCGAACTGAAAGCCAGAAGCAGTTGGCTCTCAGACTATTTCTCCACTGGTATTCAGTGTTTGTGGATTTTGAAGGTCGTTGGGTAAGACGAAAGGACATGGGAGTAGAATAGCCATCCCTTAGTACAAATGGAAGATGTGAAGAAACAGTAAGCTACAGCCTCTCTGCTGTTCACTTCCTGGCAAAGAAAAATTGTTTCTCAGGCTGATTGTCTACTAAGCAGCAGGGCAACGTAAGCCAAAATACCCACCTTTGCACTGAAGCTTGAGTAAGTGTTTTGATTGCTCAGTAATAGGTTTAGCAACTAAATTACATAATTGGTTATCGTTTCCTTCCACTTTTCTTGAGTAATTACCTACAATTGCCTAGAAATCATTTTCAATATATATGATATATTTCAAAACTCACCTTTGGGTCTTACAAAGTCCAACCCAAAGAAAGCATGGAAATAGAGGCTGAATTTGAACCTTGCTAGCCCTCAGAACTGCAGAAATACTGCCACAACATCAGTTGGCACAGAGCATTGATATCAATGGCATGAATGACTGGAATTTGAAATCTGACTTTCTGAACCTTTTCCTTCTCTTTTTTTTGCCCTCCCTCTCCCTTAGTCTTGCAGAGCAACTGACAGAAGAAGCCCTGTGTGATGTGGCAGCAGAGCTGCAGGATGTTTGTGAGGACTATGCAGAAGCTGTGTTCACGTCGGAGTTTTTGCAGCCAGCGCAGTGAATTCTTTCCCACCTGCCCCATCAACGTGAGCCTCAGCCTGATAGTCTGTGAGATCTTCTGCACTGGATCTCCATCAAGGATTCATCTCGGGTTTTTATAAAAACCATTGTAATAATGTTTTCCTTTTCAGACTTGATGTTGTCTAATCACCTTAGCACATGCTTAGCACATACACTGGGTTGAGTTCTTTGGGGATGTGGCAATCCAGTGAAGGATTCTCATGGCACAGCACAAATAGATGCAAACACTTGTCACTGGCTGTAGTTGCAGGCTTGCTTGGGCTCTTGCCGTCAGCTTCAGAATGGAGTTCCTGAGTATCTCTGGTACATCATGCACAGGCAAAACAAGACCTTTCAATAGAAGCACATGATAGAGATCTTGTTTTCTTGTTCTTAAACTACTCTAAAATGTTACATTTTTATCAGCATTTAGTGATTCAACCCCACATTCCTTTCTCTTAAGAATCCCATTGAAATCAAGAACAACAAAATAAATGAGCAGTTGGCATTTCTGCAACATTAAATTAACTTGTTTCAAGTAATCAAGGTACTAGTTTGGGTTATGTCTGAAGTTAGAGCAATGAATAATACTTACTTACGTGGTATACTAGGGAAATGCAAATTCAACCCTTGTTCCAAAGAACAATACGACAGTCTGTTTCCTTTGTCAATTTTTTTTCTCCAATATTATTCAACCTATAACACATTCATTTTTACCCTTCTAAGATTATTTTTATTTCCTGTAATTAGAACATATATTTTAAAAATAATTTTGTTTCTATTGAAGCCTGGTTTACTATTTCAATCAACTTCAAATTTACATCAAATGTGATAAACGTTACTGCTGAAGTGTGACTTTGCTGATACATGATTTCTGTAATTTAAAACAGTTAATTTCTAAGATTATAAGTCAAAAATACTAAAGCAATAGTGTCTCTATGTATGTGTATATATGCGTGTGAAAGTACTTTGAAGATGTTTTATTTTTTAATAAACAACACTTGTTTATTATCACTGAACACAGCTTTCATTTAAGATAACTTCCCTCTGAATCCGTTTGGAATAGTCAGCACCCAGCATGCAAGAGAACACCTGGCAACATTTCAAAAGTCAGACTACATACGCCTTGAAGTAATGTGGTCATCTGTGAAGGGAAACGTACTTTCTCTCTCTTGTGAAGGGTGTGCTCTGAGTGAGGATGCCAAAATCAGCTTTTATTCTGGATGACAACGTTGTGGCAATTGGGTGCCTTTTGGGAACAGATATATGTGGAGAGTGAAGGCTTTAGATAAAATTCCCAACTTCACACTCTTCAGTCCTTCTGGAGGAACTTAACTAAGGTGCAGAAGAAAAGTTTGAGACATTTTACTTGTGTAAATTACTGCCTGATAGAAATTAAGCAATCCCAAATTTCTGTAGGCTTTAACCTCTCTTAGGAATCTGAGTTTATTTTTTGCACTGACTAGTTTTTTACGTTTGGCTATTCCTCTCCTACTGTGAGTCAGACACGAGAGTAGCAATGTTATGAAAGTTCATGTCTGGGGATTTGGTCTTTAGTTGTTCTGAATTCTTGGTAGGGACAAGCTCCTACGGTTTCAGCTGGGTTTTAGTGCTCAGAAAGTGTCAGGATTTGGCCTTCAGTTTGGGGCAATCTGCAAAGAACTTGGTCTTCGTATTGTAATCTTGTATCTACGCCAGTGCAGGCAGCTGAATGAAGGCTAGTTCCCTGTCCAGGTGTTTTCACTGGAACTTTCATTTGCCTCTGATGTTTTTAAATGTGGCTGAAATTTAAATGCAAGGTTACACTCTATAATTGTCTTTGTCTTTCAATTGAGAAAATAAGCTTGTTCTGAATATGGAACTAAGTGGTACCAATTAAACTAAGCATAAGGCAGCTGCTGCTGCCTTCCCCCCCCACTCCAATCCCTTGCCTCTGGCTTCCCTCTTCTGTTTCTGCAGCCAGTCTGAATATTTAGGCTGAGGGAATAAGCAGCCAAAGAGAACTGGGTGATCTGGAAGGAGACAGAGAGCAAGTAAACTTCAGAGGGGAGAAAGAACAGAATGGTTACTTCTATGGTCAAGACTTCAGTGTGGATTTCTAACCACCTCAGGAACACATGCTTAGCAATGATTATATCCGCAGAAGGTGGCACCATGGGTGTCAGTTATTAATAAATTTGTTAAAATGCACATGCTGACTCTTTTTCTTTCTCCTTCCTCTTTTTTTTTTTAACTTTCTATAGCGATTTCTGTCCCTTTTTGAGCTGGCACAGAACAAAATGTCCACAGTATTGGTGAAACATAAATAGCATTGTTCAAATGGACCCAAACTGAGATGCTCGGGGGAGATAGTGCTGGGCTGTTCCATACAGACAGCTCCTGGATCTAGCTTTTCTAATGTCCTGAAATTTGTCCAAATCAGAACCAATAGCATAAGATGAAGTCTGCCCAGAGAATGATGCAGTCCATCAAAGAAAAGTCATGAAATACCACATTTGTTTCCTTTATGAAACATCACCCTTTGATTCTCCAACAGCCCTCATTAGTCTTGTGTCTGAGTAGGGGGGAGTGCTGGTGCTAAAATACATGCTCTTGAGGTCTAGCGATTTTGCTTTTCTGCTTGCTCACAAAACTTGATGGCACATTTTTGTCTCATTATTTCTTCCTATGCATTACATAGATGGTCCCACACCCTTTTCTTACATAGGACTGCTGGTGAATAAGAGGGCCATGGGTGCTACTGAGAAAAGATATTCTATAAGGTATTAGTCTGAGAGGGAGCAGAGTGACATTTATCATCAATATGATTTGAATGTACTGGCCTCTTCTGACTGTCCCCACTTGTGGATTACTGACTTGTTCTGTGTTACACATTAGTGATGGCATTTCCCTGGCTTACATGGAGGCCTGATTTTGGAATGGAGCATATGCATGGGGGGCTGTACAGCCAGTCTCTCCTTGTGCTCCTTCTCCTTACCTGGCTCATGGTATGACTAGAATGAGCAGGTCCGTGCAGGTCCATCATGCAGCGAACCATCCCCGACCCTGGCTGGGTGCCCTGAGCTGTGGTCCCCCTGGCAGAGTTTGGCCACTGTGTGGTGTTGCTCCTGAGTGCAGGGTGAGCATTTGCCCTGGCTGAGATCCATCTGTGCCTGAGGAAGCCCATGGAAACTGAGGCTGTCTGTGAAAACAGCTGCTGCACTGCAGAAGAGAAAAGTTCCACAGATGCTTCAAAAAATCCTGGTGTCACGGCTTCTCCCTCTCCCCTCAGCATTTCAGTTAGGAAACATGACTAAAAATAGCCTGCTGCCTAAAGCTCCCAGAGAGCTGTGCTGTCTGATTACTCCTTTAGCATTTAATTTTTGTTCTCATGAATGTATCCAGGTTTTTGGTTGTGGGTTTTTTTGGTTTTGTTTTGTTGGGTTTTTTTCCAAATACCCAGTCCCTTGTTTAACAAAAAGAGCTGGATTTAGGATCAAGCTGATACTCATCAACAAATCTTGAATTTATCACAGTCCTTCCTTCTGCTGATATTTCCTAATATTTTGCTCTGCTATGGACTAGCAGTCAGAGTCTGGGAAGAAGGCTTCCTAGCAATGCATTAAGCCACTATAGCAACGTTTTAGAAAAAACAGGCTGCCTTTTTCAAAATAAGATTGGGAAACTGATAGACTTTTCCACATGAAAAGAATAGGTGCCCTGTGCTTATCCCCTGAAATGGAGAGACACTGCAATTTTATCACTGCTTACCTCTTTTCTTTATGGAAAAATTAAAACAGACTCAGTAAAGCAGAACAAATATCAGTAATATTATAGATTGGAGATTCTGGACTACTCTTTAACAGTGGAGTAAATTATGGGGGAGAGGGGAAAGAGAGGACTAAGTCCATATGGAAAGAATGAGATATCTAACCAGGTATACCTTTGGAGTTCAACATGCCTGAGTTCAACAAGTTTTTAGACAATGCTCTCAGGCACATGGTGGGATTGTTGGGGTGTCCCACACAGGGCTAGGAGTTGGACTTGATGATCCTGATGGGTCCCTTCCAGCACAGCATATTCTGTGATTCCATGTATCCATGGTCTTTCTCTAGGATTGCTTTCTTCAGTGGCTTAGTGGCACTGTAGCACCTTTGGGAAAGCAATCCTTGTCAAATCTTTTAAACAGGACTTATGCCCAACAGCAGAGGGAATGTGGCTTGAGGGCAAACTTTACAGCATGTAGTAGCACTGTCACCCATAGCTGGGGGAAGGTGAACCATAGTTTACTTGCAGCTGGCTCTGGAGGTGGGAACTGCTGGGTGTTCTGGCCCTCTATTCCACTTAAGGCTCAAGCAAAACCACTTAACTCGCCATGTTCTCAGGGGTATTTGCTGTGGCTCTTGAATGAACTGCTAAGCAATACCCCTAGCAAATAATGTAATTATCATTATACTTACCAAGTTGGTGTTGGCACGGAGCCTGCAAGTTGCTTTAAGACTTGGTTGCATTATGCTTGCTTGGCTCTTTAGTAGTAAGGGCTTTGGGGCAAAACTTTCGTTCACTGCCCTTTATTTGGTGGTGTTCTGACACACTGTAGTATCATACAGTCCCTCCTAAGCTCTCTGCCAGCCTGCTCCCATCGTTTCTGCAAGAAGGGCTGTGACTTAAGACGTTTCTTTAAGGCGAATTTCTCCCAGTTATTGGGGGTTCTGGAGAAGTTGGCTTCTCTACTTTTAGAGATACGATGCTAGTGAAGCTCTTGAAGAGGGACGAACCAAGTCTCACCCTGTAAGTTTCCTAATTCAGCTTTCAGCAGACTCTAAGCCACTTGCCTACGGCTGACTTAAAAGGCAGCTTTGCAGTTGTTCAGCCTCTGCATTGACACGGGGCTTGGCAGCACCCGGAGGAATTTTGCTGTTAAAATCCAGAGCAGCCAGTCGCAGGAGCGGCTTGCAGGGGCAGTGCCGCAGCAGCAGCCGAGCCGTGCGCGCCCCAGCACCACGGGCCGGGGGAGGGACAGCGTCACTCGGCCCCCCGGGCAGCTAAGGGAGCCGGGCACGGTGCGGGGCAGCAGCGGGGTGCGGGTCTCGGCCCCCTCCTGCTCTGCCCGGCCGCAGCTCCGAGAGACGCCAAGACTGCGAGAGAGCCCTGACCCCTCCCCGGGGGGCGTGTCGTGTGGGCTGCGGGCGAGGCGAGCTCCAGGCGGAGGGTCCTTGCCGGCAGCGGCGAGGCGAGACCCGCCGCCGAGCCCTTCCCCAGGGCGGGGTGCTGCTCGCACCTCGCGGCCGCTCTCTCCAGGCCGTTTATGCGTAGCCACGTCCCCGTGCTGGTCCGGCCCGGCCCCCGCTCTCCGCGGAGCCGCTCACTGCGCCTTTAGCGACGGCGGCTGCGCCTTTAGCGGCGAGCGGGCGGCACCGGCGTCTCCCGGCCGCGTCTCTCAGCGCCGCAGGCAAGGGGGCGGCGCGGGGCCTCTGCTGAAAGCCGATGGGGCGCCGGAGAGCAGGGTGCCGGAGTGTCCAGCGGGCGAGCACCTGACAAGGCTGAGGGCGGCTTGGCTGCGAGCAGGCAGCCCTGAAATGGCGAAAGCTCCACTGCCAGGTAAGTGCTGAGCCCGCGCGGCGCAATGGGGCAGTCTCGAGAGTAGAGCGAGGCCCCTGGGGCGGGATGGGGCGGCCCCGAGAGAAGCGCGGGGCCCCGGGGGCGCGGCGGGGATGGGGCTCCGGCGAGTTCCCCGCCCACCCGCGGCTCTGGGGCAGCCCCGTCTCGGCGTCCTTCGCCGTCGGCCCCCCGGAGCGGTGAACGCAAACTCGTGTGAAGGAGGCGCGGGTACATTTGTCCTCGTCGTCTTTATCGAGCGCGGCCCGCTCTGCCTTCGGCGCCCGCATCTGCCCGTGCCGTGGTAGCGGCACGGCCGTGCGGGTCTGCCGGGGCATCGCGGGCGCCCGCGCCAGTCGCCGCTGCCCGGCCTCCTCCCCGCCCTCCGGCGGTGCTGGTCCGGGAAGGGTCTCTCCCAGCTCCGGGGGAATTCCCTGGCTGCCGCCTGGTCGGGCCGGTGCTCGCTGCCATCCACTCGGGAGGAGCAGACCGGGAGGCACCAGCCGTGGTCGGAGAACAATACAGGTGTGCTGTTGGGTGTAATTTGCTGAAAGCCTGCGCTGCGCCTTGCCCGTTCACGTGCTGTAACTCGTGCCTCCTCCGGAGCCTGAGCAATGGGGAGGTTGGAGGTCGGTTGTCTGGGACTGAGAACCCGGGCGGGAGGATGCTCAGCAGCAGCAGCACCCTGATGTCCCGTGCCCGGTGGCAGGTGCAGCCTTAATGAGGTAGCGTATGTTCTGTGTGCACAATGGCTAGAACAGATGAGAGTGTAGTTGCTGATGCAGAAGTGGTTTTCCTCTAGGTTACACGCAGAACCCACTGCTGTTGCAGGTGAAGGCCTAACTGCTATGACTGAATGGTCAGTATGTGACACTTGCCTGGTGTTTGGTGCCAGGTCTGGACACAGCTTTACAGCAGCATGGCAATATTAAAGCTAAACCTAAAATATTTTTTTTTTTTCCCAGCACTGTTTATTTCTCTTACTCCCCCAAAGTAAGCATGGGTTGGTGGCAGCCCAGAGATGTAATACGCAGGAACATGAGAGCATCAATGATTTCGGAGGATGCAAATATAGGATTGAACTAAATGTTTCTTTTCCCTCTTTGGAAGATGAAGAAGTAATCAAATGGGGGAAAAGTCTCTTTTTTTCTTTGGCATTAGTTTGCAATCCTTTGAAGTTTGATAGGAAAATAAGGAGGCCTTGCTTTTGCTTTCTGTGATACATGAGTAATGCAGCCTGCATACGTAGCTTGCGTGTTCAAACACGATTTGGCACAGGAATTTTA
The DNA here is from genome assembly GCA_013397775.1 of Eulacestoma nigropectus. Taxonomy (NCBI): domain Eukaryota; kingdom Metazoa; phylum Chordata; class Aves; order Passeriformes; genus Eulacestoma; species Eulacestoma nigropectus. The sequence goes on from VZTE01001746.1 coordinate 3,970,170, forward strand.
AAGCATGGTACTTGTCTTGGATGTGATTTCACTGACAAAGTATGTATTTTGATACAAGCTTTGTGACATTGTCACTACTTACTGCAAAGAAAAGTAAGAGTAGACCATTCACAAAGGAGGTCTGGAAGAAGCTATCTGGTCTAGGTGTAGGGAAAATGTGCTGCTTTCATAAATTGAGCCTACCGAGTTTATCAGTGTGAGCTGCAATATGCACAAATATAAAAAAGTTGCATCCATTTTGCTTGTATGTACCCTACCTTGCAGCCCCTGCCAGTGCTGTAGCCTTTCCTCAGATAGAAAGGAAGACCAAAACTGTAGTGAAAATGTGCAGTTTGCTCACTGTTGAATGACGGGTGTGGTTGTAAAGGGCTTTTAGACATGGTCCACACTTGACTCTCTTGAGCAGCCAGATCTCACCTAGTGAGCTCCAGATCTTAAGCGCTTGAAGTAGTCCCTGTGCAGAAATGCTTGGGCATTTGCAAGAGTGTTGATTGTAAAACCATACAGAGACAATTGCAGATCACTACCTGACACGTCCCTGTGGGAGTGGTAGGGTATGTGCTCTTCATCTCCGACTTCATTTTTAATAGAGCGCAGTGACTCAAAAGTGCCAGATCCTCCTCAGAAAGCCAGAATCTCTGCATTGTGAAAGTAGATACTTTCCGATGTGTTGCAGGCAGTCCACCTACAGTCATTGCAGGAAAAGGTTAGAGAATATTCATATCTTCTCTGGTTTTGGGGAGTCAATTTGGAGGAGGTGATGACACTGCTGAGAGGGAGGGTGAAGTTAATTTCTGCTGTGGGGAAGCTGGCATCTGAAGCATCAAGAAACAGCTCTGGGAGATGTACCATGTTTACAGGAAAGTTCAATCTAGGATTTGAAGTCTGAACAGTCATGTTAAAGCTCTTCTCTCTCTTCTTCCACCTCATTAGTAGTCCTGTAAAGTGCGAGACTGCAAATGTCACTGATACCTTAAAATAGGGGCTTAAAGGCCTGCATGGCTTAGTTTCTTGATTTGTTTCCTGTACTCAATATTCAAATACATGCCCATCCTTACCAACTGCCAGTGAAGGGATATACAGAGTAGACAACCAGGGATTTCTCACTGTGAAATTGCTGTGAGATGAAAGACACTGAATGAGGAATGGGAGAGACGAGTTGGTTGTGTTGGGCACTTCTGACCACAGTGGCATCTGGACTGTTCCATCAGTTAGGTCTTTCACTTCTTGACAAGAGAACTGGCAATTTATGTGGACTTTTTTTCTGTCTGTAACTATGTCTGGCTTTGTCAGCTGCACAAGGGAACACATCTTGACCTGATCTTTTGAACTCTTGAACTTTTTTCTTCCCCATCCCCTTTGGCCTTTTATGTTCTCTCTGCCCTCCCTCTCGCCTCCCGCTGTTATTTTTCTCCCTCTCCCCCTTTAGCCTCACAGTTTTGTAGGCTTCCCACTCCATGCCCCCCCTTAGCCCCTTCCACTTGCTGTGTGTTTCATTTCAGCTTCACCTGATTTTGTTTCAGTTCCAGTCTCTGCTGCAGATTCATTCTGTGATTTTGGATGAGTTTTGTGTGGCCCTGCTATCAATGATGGCCTCTATGGTCCATCTTTTTTGGTGGTCAGTGTGCAGGCAAGGACTTCCTCTGATCAGCATCTCCATCTGTCTTGTACAAAATCCTGAGTCTTAGGAGTGCCTCCAGTAAGTTAAATTCACATCCTTGTAACATACATCTTCAGTTTTACGTTTTCCAAATCAGAAATAAAACATAACTAGAAAATAATAGTGGGTGAACTTGGCCTCCAGTAAGTCTTAACTGCATAGTCACTAGGTAACACTGTGTGGGTAGCTCAGTTAAATCACTTAATGGGTAGGCAAGAAGCATCTCAAACCAGCAAAACTGAAAGAAGTGTTATTATGCAACAGCAGTTAGTAGCAATAGCAAAGGTCATTCCTCCTGCCCAGCATCTCTATCCAAATGGAAAAATGACTTGTGGTTTTTAATTTTATTAGGAAAACCGTCCCTGAATTCAAAATGGTACATGTCTAAAGCAAGTTTTGACAAGTGGAATGTTTTAATCTGTGCAATAGAGTCTATTTTTTATTATTTTTTAATTGAGATTAATTTAGCCCTCAGTATTTGACTGTGTAAAAGACTGAGTTTCCAGTAGCCATGAGAACACTTGTGTGCTGTTTCATCTCTACCTAGGTGTGGTGATAGTATCCAGGAGTGGATTTTTTATGATTGCCTGTCTTCTGGCGTGTGCTTATGTCTAGGCTCAATTGGAAATTGGAAAATGTTTGTTACCAAGCAAAAGATGTAGTAAAAGGCTGGACCTGCTGCAAAGCTTGAAATCTGTGCTAATATGACAGTGAAGTGAATAATATTGAATTAGTTTTACAGTAAAGCCCACTGCTGTAATTGCATCCAATGAAAACTGCTGCTCTTATCCCAAGCTGCTTGAATGCATTTTCCTGGCAAGTCTGGTGTGAGCACACCTGAGCTGGGATGGCCTCTGGAACCAGCCTGTAATGCTGCCAGTACACAAGGGGCTGGTATGACTGGCATTTGGGTCATCCTGCTTACTTTCCATCTGTCCTGTTTGCCTGACAAGGTAGCCAGTGATACGTGCATTGGTAAGGAGAAGAGGGAGATGCTGGAGTGACTCTTACGGTGATGCTTCTGGACTGAGCCTACTGCGCTGCTACTCTGCCCTCACAAGATGTCTCAGGAATGAAATCACTGCTCTTTCGTTTCCAAAGCGTATGTGCTGGTCCTGCTCATGAAGTGCTTCTGTAAACAGTGATGTGATGACTCCAGTAATGGTTTTGTTTTTCTGTTGCAGTAAGTGTTTTTAAAAGCTATTTCAAAATAAGGAGAAGGCAGAACCAGTGAAGAAAGGTAACATGGCTGTGGTTTCACAGCAGGGCTAGGCTTACTTCCTGCTGCATTTGAAAATTAATTTTCTGCTCATTAGATCCAGTAGCAGATTCGATCCCTGTGTCTTGGCATGGTGGGCTTCCACTAGAGGACATCATTTCCACAGGAAAATGTTCCTTCCTTTTTCCGGAAGATATTCTTGTGCTCTCCACACGTTTCACCTCCAGGTGTATGGCACCTAAGGACCTGGGGCCTGTAGTGTATGGTGTTGCTTTGTGCTGTCAGAATTGATACCGCTTACTGGAATGGAACTGGAAAGTAGATGCCTTTTCTTTCTCCTGACTTGGTATGCATTTTGAATATGATCTTTGCCTAACAAGTAATATTGAAGCAGTGGTTTTGGTACTGGTAGCAGAACATGTGCTTATTATTGAGTGACAGTGGTGAACTGTTCTGTCTTGGGATGCTTGGGACTTATAGGATGAGTATGTTTTGGATACCAGGCCTTCTAAAGGATATAGGAAAGTGATTAAAGTTGAGAATCAACAGCATTAGCTATTCAGTTTTCAGAGGAAAACCTTTGTTTCTTGGAGTGTTTTTTAGAGCCTCTTCAGCCTTACGTCACTTCTTACCTGTCTTTCTGTTTCCATTTCCTTAGTCCTGAGAATGTTGGCTACAGACCAGTAGGGTCACTTTAATTCTTCTTGTGTTTTTCTTTTTTTTTTTTTTTTCCTCTTTTAGAATCATCCTCATATCACATGGAATGAAATGTGCTCATGCACTGCTTAATTGTCATATTCTTGCTAGTTTGCAAAACAAAAGAGGCACCTTGGAAAGAATTTGGGTTTATGCCTCCTGACCAGAGGAAGCTGGAGCTGATTCTTCTTTTATATATACTTTCCAACTGCTGTCGATTTCTTATGGAACTATGGTAAAACGAGCCCTGCTGGTGTCTGTGGGTGAAAGTGGAATTGGCATTTTCCATGGCTGTTCTGCTCCTTAGGTCTATTTGTGGAATATATCAGAGATTGCATCATTTTAGTGGGTTGTTCCTTCTCTGGATAGACAGCATTAGAAGCTGCTGATATGTAAGTGGGAACTGTTCCTTCTGCTGTTTGCTGGAATTATGTACAGTCACTAAACACCGAGGATGAAATTTGCCTCGCATCTGAATTAGAATGATGTGTACAGAGGTGCAACATGACTTGCCTTCAACCGGAAGTGCAAGTGTTGCATAATAGAACATGGAACTATTTCTGTAGCAATTTTTAGTCAGATAAAATCCTGGCTATTTTGCTGCTTTTCAGAAGAGGTTGCAGCTGATTGTATCTGTGGCTCTTCCCCTTATGGAAGCTGTTGTGCAGGATATAGGTTTCAGTTGTGATCCTTACTTATACATTGCAGGGGTAAGGAAATCAGCATCTAACAAGGGTAAATTGGCTAATGAGCATATTTATTATATTGTAAATCTAAAAATCTTACTTTAACTGGTTCTTTTTCAGAAACATTCTAAAGTGACTTTGTTTTTAATTAGCCATTTGTACAGTGACCGCTACTGTGAGGTTGGGGTATATTGTGAAGTATAGTGAATCACAAACCCAGATCTAGTATATTGACGATGTGTGTGTATATAGATATATATATATAGTGGAATAGTATGCTTGTGGGAATATTGTTTTCTGTAGATCCTACAAGAGTTGTCTTCAGGTGGATATGATAACATCAACCACAGAAAAAACTAAAACGTGAGCAAAATTAGTGCAGGGAAAACGAAGAGAGTGCTTTCCAACATTGCATTTTACTCATGCATCACAGCACCTCCTCTCATGTCACCAGATCACTGATGCAGCAAAGTACCAGTGAAATTCCAGCTGTTCTTTGTTGAAGAAAGAAACCAAGACATTTTTTACTGAGGAAAATCCCTGATTGTGATCTTAATTACAATTAATTACAGTTAGTGCTAGCCTAACTAGAGCATTCATCTTCTCTTCATAATGCTGCTCTGCTCTCGTCTTTTCCCTAGCTTTTACTGTGGCTCTGTGCTCAGGGCAAGCCCCTTCCAGCTCCCTCTCTGACAGATGACTGTCACAACCTGCAGTTCTGTGCAGAGGGAACAGGTTACTTCTGCTTCTTCTAGAAGAAAAGTACCTGTGCATTTCTATGGGCTCTCTTTCTGCCTCTTGGAAATGTTACCGTTGTATCCTACTGCCCGTCTGTCGTGCTGCCCCGACAGCTTACGGGGAACTACTGTATGTGCTTCCAGTTCAACTATTGTGACTCGCAAATCGGTCGTGTAGTGTTCAAAGCATTTCTACATGCTTTCCCCTTCTATGATCAGAAACTGTGATCCTGAACAACTGAAATGAAATGAAAGTTTCTACCCTGGGTGCAAAAATTGCTGAAATCTGGCTGCCAGGAGTCAGCTGACTGATCTTATAAAGAGTAGGTTCACTGCCATAGAAGCATAAAGTGTCATTACCAAGGAGCTCACCTGTGTTCTGAAGTAGGGCTGGTCTTTTCATTCTCTGAAGCAAAATTATAAAATAAAATATGCAGCAGTTGACTGTGTAAATCAAATCAGTGAGTCCAGGCAATGCCAGTGTCTAATAAAATCAAGAAATGTTAATAGAGTCCTCTGAAGGTGCCTAATGCTAATCTGCTGGCACAGAAGGAAGCAGACTCGATAGCACCAATGTACTAGGGCAATGCAATGCAGTCCAGCGAGCAAATCAATCTGGATATGGAGAGCTGTTGCAGTGAGCTTTACGCAGATTTGTGCTGCTGACTGTGGTTATGTTTAAGCTGCTTCTAAATCTAGAAGCATTCCCAGTGCAATGTAATAAAACTGATGTTCCCAAGAACTTTTCTCATAGCCAGAATTTATGCTTGGATATTTGTGACACTTTTCCCTGCCCTCTCTTCGCATTCTGCATCAAACTCCAAGGTCCCTGGAACCATGAGCTTTTTTTGTGGGGTGAGTGCTTTTACTGATTTTCAGCCAGGCTAGTGGCAGTTCTTCTCCAGGGAATTGCTGTTTGCTTTGGAGTACTTTTGAAGTTTTTACAATTTTTTATTGGTATAGCCTCCTCCCCCCTTTCATTCTTCCTTCCTCCCTCTCTCCCTCCCTCCCTCTGTCCAACCCTCCATACATCGCTCTAGTAGTTTTGTGGTGCCTCCCATCTTGTGCTCTTGAAATTTTGGAGTGCCTGCTCTTCCAAGCATTGACCCAATGCAGACTTTTTTTCATTAGAAGTTCATAATAATGTTCTTTCTACCACTATTTTTATGACTATAGTGATACGTTTTAGGATAGATATGTATCTGAATGGAGGGACTCCAGTAGCTGCCAGGTATCACTGGACACATTCCCAATACATGCTGTACTCTTGTAATGAATACTGACTCCTTAATAACCATTTTTTAAAACCATATTAAAATACTATTAATTGATTATTATTTTTACTTCTTAATAACCATTTTTTAAAACCATATTAAAATGCTATTAATTGATTATTATTTTTACTCATGTCTTGGCCAGCTAAAATCTGCTTCTTCTTACCACCCTTCACTTATATTTCTGATTAATGCAGCTGTAGGTGGAGTAAATGAAGAACAAAAGGTTGTGACATAGTGGCATGTTTTCTCCAGAATAATACAGAACTCAAACTCTGTTTGAATTGCTCTTTTGCTACTGAGAGAAGAAGAATGCTTTTGTGGCCAGGGGCTCAGGATATTAGAATCAGGTCTGATGTCATCATTTGCGGAAATGAATAAAACGAAGGACACTATTCTGGTGGGTAATGAGTGTCCTTTCTACAATAGTGTTGTTACGGGTATGGTGGATTTGATCCCTGGTTCTCCACTGACTGTGGGGAGACTTTGTTGTTAATATAAGGAATATATTTCACTACTACTTTCTAGTGTTGGGTTGCTTAGATGTAAGGAGAATTCAGATGTTTAGACAAGTCTGGTTTACTAACTACAAATTAGTTTGAGTATGACAATCCGTTAGGACCATCTGAGATGCCATGACTATATCTGTTACTGTCCCTGTTCTGATGTGGTTTTGCCTTCCTGTCTTCAAATGGCAAGCTTCAAAATGAAAGCCCCAGGCTCTAGCACAGCAAAGCTCTCTGATGAAAGTGGTTCAGTGAGTAAGAACTGAGTAGCTTGTCTGCAAATCTGTGAGCCAAATAAGATGGCACTTCTTTTAGGAGTTAAATTGAATTTAAGTGGGAGCTACTGCCACGTCCTGGGGAAATGCTGCTTTGTGTCTTAGAAACAATGTGCAGTTTGAGTGTTGGAATGGAACAGCCAGATGAATTCAACAGGAAAGAATTTATCTTTTGACGTCACTGCGTTAGCTGAAAGTGATGCAGGCTTATCTTTAACATGAACTTGTTTTAATCACTTTGGTTAAGTGGAAGTGTTTTTTTGCCATCCTGAGAGCTCTGGCTGGCTGACAGTTGAGATTAAAGTGCACATGATGACCATCCTCCTGAGGCACGTACACCAACTGTTCATTAATGTGTTGGGTCAGGGTTTTTTCTGGAGCAGAGGTGAGCATTCCCTCGTATTAATGTGAGTCTCCTTGTATTTCCAGCTGGCCCGTGCCGATTTGGTGGTGCTCAGCGGCACATGCAGAATGTTCTCAGAGACTCTGTAGAGAGCTCCGATGATGAATTCTTCGATGCACGAGGTGAGTACACATTTTTGTCCTCTCCTCCCCATTTTTTCCCCCAGTTTTGCAACAAGTAGCTAAGCTCCTTTGTGGATGAACTGACGACATTGTCCTCATCAGACAAAACATCCATCAGTTCTTCTATACAGGATTTGTGAATGGACCTAAATTTACAGGAGTTTGGTGAGGCGCTGGGGTGGATGAGCGAGCTGCTATGAACTGAGTCTGGTGTCAGAAGCATCAAGACACCACCAGCGCCGACCTCATGGGGTCTCTTGGGCCCAGGTCCTTCCCAGGTCAGACCGCGTATGATGTTACAATGGGAGTGTTCTTGTTCACAGTTCCTGATGGAGGCCATGAGTGTCCATGTTACTGATGGCCAGCTTTTAAGACCAATGTCTTAGGTTTTCCACTCTATCAAAACTTTCACTGGAGGAACTGAGACCTCTGCTTGTTGAAGGAACAATATTTGAATGCTCGCAGATTTAATCACAGGGTATTCTGACTTGGAAGGGACCCACAAGGATAATTGAGTCCAACTCCTAAGTGAGTGGCCCATATGGGGATCAAACCTGTGACTATGGCACTGTGCTCTAACCAGCTGAAGTAACTGCAGCACTCCCTATATCATCTGTGAGACCCTGAATCTGGACATGCTCGGTAACATGCCAAGTTTTGTTCTGAAGTGGGAGAAGAATCTGTAGGTTGTGTGCATATGCAATCTCCCACCTCCAGTGGGAGACTGGGGCTCTGGTTTTGGTTCTGTTTAGGGGTTTTTTAATATTCATAGGGATGCTGAGGCATAAAGTCTGACTACATGTTATCTGGTGTCACAAAGCCAGGTCATGCCTAGCCTGAAATCAGTTCAAATCTGCTCTTTTGAGCTGAGATTTAGCAGCCGTTCTCTACTTGAAGAGAGTTTTGAGACCTCTCAGCTCTGCGTGTGTGCGTGCACGAGTCTGTTTTTCGGAAGATACATTGCTGAACACTGATTATTTTCTCTTTGTTCTGAACCAAACAGCTGTCTTATCTGAAAGAGACTTTTAGCACAAGGATGTTCCAGCTGTTTGCACAGATAGAGCAAAGAAATATGGATGGTGTATAAGCTCATTTGTCTCTTTTAATCGTTACTGTCAGTTGGTAGTCACACAGACACTGCAGCTGGTACTCAGATGATCCTTCATTATTACGGGAATGTAAATTGTTGTAGATACAAAATTGATGTGGGTGTGTAACAGATTTTGGGGGAGAAGTTGTGTATGGCATATATGTGTGGATACATACTTTGTTTGCTTTGTTAACAGTAAGAATGGCAGCTTGTTTTGTTTGTTGTGAAGGCAAACACAAAATCTCCATTTATGGTGTAATTTGTCATGAAAATTCATGCCCTTGAAATCCATCTCAGTCTGTGGAAGTCTCTTCACTGAGAGAACTAGTCCCGTGTGGACACCGGACTCTTTAGAGAGGCAGTATTAGGTAGTGGGTAAAAACCAGGTGGACCGTGGGTACATGTGGTCTATTTTAGGGCACTGGTTTTTTATGTCATATACAACTATTAATTTTATTTCTAGAATTTCATTTTTCCAGTGTTAAAACTATGAGAAATCTTTTCTGGCAGGTGAATGAGAATTAGAGTGGAATTTAAGAGGAAGCTGATGATGGTTGTTATTATTAAAGTACCTTGGAGGTGATTTCAGGCTTTTTGTGGCCTCCTGCAGAAGAAGCAAAGTTAACAGTTGATATCATGTTTGTGATAAGATGCAGATGGTAGTATTGCTGTTCACAGGAGATCCTGTCACCACGTTCTGACCTACTTTAAATTCAAACGAACTCTGACCTCAGCAGTTACTCTGAATTTAGACTAGTCCAGCAGATGAGAATCTGACCTATCAGAAACATACCTTCTTTATAATTTCTTTATCTATGCATTAGGCTTCTGATTTAGAATGTTAAGGGTTAGGGTTTTTTGCTTCTTAAGTTTATAACTAGCAGATGTTACAGTCAAATGCTCTGTGACACCTTTGCTAAAGATTCGAGAGGTGGCATGGAATATAGCTGTCTCCTTTTCCCCAGCTGAGTTTGATTAGCCTGCATAAGAACTTTCATCATTAGTTTTGCCTTCTTACCTTGAGCCTTATGGCACTGTCTTCTCTATCACTGTGTTCATATAAAGCTGAAGCCAATAAATACATGGTATATATTTCAAGCCAGGCTCTGTGTGTGCTTTCTCAAGATTCTTATTCATTTAAGAAGGCTAGGGTAGCTCTCTGCTAATTAAGAGCTGTTCTTAATTTGCTGAACCTTCCTCTCCTGAAAATAGATCTGTCTCATTTATTTAATTTTAAAATGCTCTGCTGTGCAACCTGAATATTATTTAGAAATGCTGCCAATGAACTAAAGTGGAAGTTTGGGAGGTCTAAACACTCCTCAGCATGTTTGTGCTCTAAGGCAGCGATGTGATGTAAAATTCTGTTATGCTCGCCTGTCAAGGTGTGAGCATGCTGACCCTTGTTCACTAAAGTATGTAAATTTTAAGAAGAGGCTTTATTGCAAATAGCTTGTGAATGTCTTAATGTCAAGGTATCTGTCTTCTGCTGCCTCAGTTTTTAGTGGATGTCATTCTCCCATCTCCCCTAGGTTAAACATCAATGGAAGGCACTTCTGTAAGCAGGTTATTTTCCATATGATACTTTCGTTGTTGATGATAAGGAGTTTACTGTTCCTCTGGAAGAGACCAAAGTGCTTAATGTTGCAGTAGTCCTCCTGCATCTCTGGCTTAGAGTAGCTCTTGCCTCTGGAGTTTATAGTATGTTATACCAATGAACCTCATGCATAGTCTTCCATCACCTTCTCTGCTTAAAGGATTTTCCAAGAGACAAATACAAGTGTTAAAGTTTCCAGATACTTCTGTGCAAACTGTATATAACAGTCTTCTAAACCTTCCTGCTCGTAATTTTTTCTTAGCTGTTGCCTGAAACAGTTTAATCATGTATGTTCTTGGTTATAGACACTCAACTATGCCATGATGTTTGTCAGATGGCAGGTCTCATGCTGGAATTGAGTTGTTCCATAGAAGACATTGTCATAGCATGACAATACCAGTTTCAGTATTTTGATGCTTCCAAAATTTATTTGAAATACTTTGATTGTTGATCAGTGCAAAGTCCTGAGTTTATCCAGCGTGTTGTCACTTCTGGCAATTGTGGTATGTTTCTTATTTTGTTCAGTGCAAATGGTGATACTAATGTATAGGCAGTAAGCTATTACTGCACCAGATGAACACAGTGCTTCAGCTATGTGAGGAAAGTTACCCTTTTCTTGGAGTTCATGCATGTTAATCACCCCTATCAAGTTAATCCCTGTCAAATTAAAACCAAAGTCAGCATTTGACTGCTTAAGTACTGTAAATTTGAGGTGTGTCATTTGAAGGGGATTTTTTAAATCTAATTTTTTCAGAATACCCAGGCTCTGAAAATGCGGAATACAGAAAATGATGTACAATCAGAATTGTAAAGATTTGGGAAAAAAGGAAGACAAAATCTTAATCCCAAATATTTTTAGAGACTTTAAAATCAGGATGTCTGTTCAATGCTTTTTTCCATTTCTAATGCTGCCCCCTATGTATGTATAATATTTTATGTATTATATCTTAAATATATTTTGGAGAAATGTCATGGTACTCATAGTTTATGAACACAGAATGCTATGTGTAAAGTATATTGTTATTGTGTAGTAGGGCTTTCCTTAAATACTTAAGTTTTAATGTTGAAAGTAGTCTGTGTGGTCTGAAATGCTTGTAATGACAGTCGCTATCATTTTTATAATGGTTACTTGAAATAAAAAGTCACTGCTATGTAAAGGTAATGAACGTCATCTGTTACTGGGTTGTTAATCCCCTAATAACAGACTTTTAGTGAGAGATAATAATACCTGATAAATTGCTTCTGTGGATCAAAATTAAATGTACATTGGAAACATCTAAGCATGAAGAGAATGAGAGCTGGTGATCTGTTCTCACTGGGTATTCAATGAGACTAGGATACCCAAATTGTTTAAGCTGCATTTAAATCTTAAGCTTTAGTGAGTGGAAGAGTTGGAAATAGAAAAGAAATTTAGCCTATTCTGATTTTCCTCCACACTGCGTTTGTGCTTTCCAATGTTCTACTGCATGCTTAAAATGGCTGTCTTGATGATTTCGGCAGTGTTTCCAAATTCCGTGTGAAGCTGGAGGTGTAACTTTGAGCATCAAATCATACTTCAGGTTTTTTCTTCAAAAAGAGAACTAAAATTAGGATGTTTCAGACATTTTAGATGGTGTAGTTTTCTTTGATGTGAATAGATCAAAAATGTGATTAGATTCTGTCTTTAGGAGTATGATCACTTAACTGTGCTTGATGGAATATTCTTTTGAATCATCAAAATCCATTGTTCAATAACGCTTTGAAGGTCAGTTTGATGCCTGCATTTTTGGAGTTGGTGAGGCATGCATTGTAGACTGAGAACAAGAAATGCACTTGGAATTTGCTGGACATAGTCCCTATTGAGTTGACACAAGTATTTCCAAGTTTAGATTACTTGATAGCTAGTTTGCAAAAATGCTCTTCAAATCAAGTTTTGTTTAGATAGGTTTTCATTTCTTCATATCCTGTCACTGGTCACCAGAGAGATATCAGCACCTTCTTCTCCATGGCCCACCTTGAGGAGGTCGTAGACTGCTGTGAGATCTCCCCTCAGTCTTCTCTTCTCCAAACAAACAAAAGGATTTCAATCCTTTTGAACAGACTAAAGGATTTCAATCGTTCCTCATAAATCTTGGTCTTGAGGTCTTTCACCATCTTGGTTGTCCTCCTCTGGGTGCTCTCTAACAGCTTTAGATCTTTCTTGTATTACGGCACCCAAAACTAGACACAGGACTCGAGGTGAGGCTGCATCAGAGCAGAGCAGGGTGGGACAGTCACCTTCCGTCAGCTGCCTGGGGATGCTGTGCCTGGTGCACCCCAGGACACAGCAGGGTCAGTTGCAAAATGCTTCTGGTTGCCAGGATGTACTGTTGACTCATATTCAATTTGCCATCAACCTAAACCCTCAGATCTCTTTCTGCAAGGCTTCTCTTCCGCCCCTTCTCCCCCAGTTTGCAGGTATAACCAGGATTACCCCATCCCAGGTGCAGAATCCAGCACTTGCACGTGTTAAATTTCATATGGCTGGTGATTGCCCAGCTCTGTGGTCTATTCGGATCTCTCTGCAAGGCCCTGCTACCCTTGAGGCAGTCCACAGTCCTCCTAATTTAGTGTCATCTCTCCTTTCTCCCAAACAGCCTTTCAGGAAGAAGTGTTTAAATGTCAGGAAAATAAATGTACACACAAGCGTAAACACTAGCAAAAGAGGCAGAAGGCGTTTTTATACTCAGAAGCTCTCTTGATGATAAGGGACCTTGTGTCTTTGGTAGAGGAAAACGTGCGGGCTGAAGTAATTGGCATTATCAGTAGGTTAAACTTAGCACCAAAAAAACAAGAGGGGTTTGTTTGTGCTGGAGTGAGGGAAACCTGTCCAGGAGAGAGACTGTGGCTTTCACCTCCTAAAAATGAGGCAGCTTGATACCCTTTTTCTGTCTCCAGCGTAACATTTTCTGCAGTGTTTCGTACCAAAATTTCTCACCCATTCTCTGGTACTTACACAGAGTGCTTCATCAATGTTTGATATTCTTGCAGCTGCACAGTGCAGCTGGAGTTGAGTACTGTGGAGTTTTTTCATGGGAGAATCTGGAAGCTATCCCGTATCTACCCATGTGTAATTTGTACTTCATAGGCAGTCTGAAGTAGGAAACAGTGGGCACAGCAGTGGGCACCATTAAAACATGACATTAGTGAGCTGCTTTTGTATTCTGAAAAACAGTTAGGGTCAAATCTCAGTTTCTCAAACAAAGAAGTTTCTGGCTCACAGCCTTGTAAACAGAGAATCAAGCACCTGTGTTTGAGATGAAGCAGCTGTACATGTTTTGACTGTTGATTCATCTGTCATGGATAACTACTTAATTTAGTGAAATCCATACGGAAAGGGAGAACTAATATTTTACTGTTTTATATTGCCTGGCTTTCCTTTGTTTCTTGCTTTCCATGTGACATGCCGTAAGTTAGGCAGGAATTTTAGAGTGTCAGCATGTAAAATGGTATTTGATGCAGGAAACTACCTTATAATTTAACTGCAACATACCTCTGATCACAGAAGATGAAAATTACAGCTGAATGCATCATCACAAAACTGTCAGAATATGAAATTCCACAGTTAACTAGCACTTTTCCTCAGATTTGAAAAGCTGCTCAAAGAAGCCTGCACATTCCCATTGGGCCATTTTATCAGACTTCCACAACAGACAGGCAAACACCTCCATACAGGTTTTGAGTTTGTTTTTTATGAAAGAGAGTGAATATCTACCTACAGGTTGTGTTTTGTGCTTTCCTACCCCACTCCCTGGATGGGATCTCAATAAAAGAGATGGTTCTCTGTGCTGTGAGCTTGGTTCTATTCCATTATGTCTCTGTGTCCCTAGATAAAAATGTAAAGCTTTATGTAGCACAGGTGGCTTTGATAAAAGGGGAAAAAACATGCTTGAAAAGCCTTGAACTGGTCTATGTGTCCACGCTTGCCTCTGCTCTGCATTTTGAATGTTCTTCAAACAAAAAAAATTTTGAAACAAAAAACAAACCCAAAACCAACCAACCACTCAAACACTCAAGTGATTATTATAAACTTTGTTTTACAATGACTGCTCAAGATAAGAGAAAATACTCAGACAGTCCTCTCTTCCGTGTTTTTCCTGCACATAATCTGTGAAACATATAGGATTGCTGTAGATCATATGAGTAGGAAAGAAGCTTTCCTGGACAGTCCTGTATAACCTGTTATCTGTTCCTATTAGGGGCTCTAATGAGTGTTTATTTCTCTCTCAATTACTAGTTCTCACCCTGTCTTTTATCTCTTGTTTGTCACAGCAATTTATTCTATTCTTTTTCCTGTTACAGAAGAGATGGTGGAAGGAAAAAGTGCTATTCTTATAGGCATGAGCCAGTGGAACTCAAATGACCTTGTTGAGCAGATAGAAACAATTGGGAAGCTTGAAGAAAATCAAGGTAATATTTAGCTTGTATTGCATTTTTCTTTAGAGTTAACAAGGACATCTTGACTACTGAAGCAATTAGTTTTTCGATACTATGTAAATGCTCTATGGAAGTAGTGTCATTTTACAGCATCCCACAGTTAAAAGATTTGCCTAGATATGTAAGTAGCATTTTAGTGCTGAGAAATGAATTGCAATGATCTCTTTCAGGAGAAAACTTTGTCAGACCAGGTCATACAAATTTATTGGCTTCAGTGGGAAGTCAGTGTTGGACTCAGCTGAACAACTATGAAATAGATTACAAGACTAAAACTTATTTTTTCTTGTATTCAGTGTGTGAGAGACTTCTTGTCACCGGGTTATTTTGCTCCTTAAAGTCAACGAATCCTTATCTGGAATTTCTATGGGGACACATACTTTCAGGTGTATTTGGGGCCATTTTTATGTAAATATGTGTGTAACTATGTACCACTGAAAGGAGTTGGAAATGGGCACTGATACACCAGTAAGAATCTGGGGCTTAGGATAAAGGCCTAAGCACATCATAGTTATGCATTTAAATTCACTCCTGGTGCAAAGTATTCTGTCCATTACATGAAGGGAAATTGCATGTACTTACCACTAGGAACAAATTCAGCCTGGTGGATTTCCGTCCTCCAGCTATCTTGAGATCATATCCTTACTTTAAATATATATTGTTAATGTTTCTAAGGGTGAAGTTATTGTTGGTTTGTTTTTGTGTAGTGCAGTGAAGGTAAGTTGAGGTAAGGTGAAGAATTTTCGTATACGTTGAATTTAGTATATGCTTTATGTTGCATTACTTGAGTTTTTTATGGTGGGAAATGAGATTACTATACATGTTAACTTGCAAACCAGATAAATACTTGTTACAGAAAAAAATGTCTTTCAATTCAAGCTAGTAATTGACATGTAAACTTAAACCTATGTCAGTGTTTTAAAGGGTGAAATCCTGAGGAAAAGTGCTGGAGTATGCATTATCCATGAGGTCAAGACATGTTTGTTTGAGACCAAACCTGCATAAGACTTCGAATAAGGTCACGTGAATACTAGGGTTGTCCTCTCTCCCTCAATTGCTATCTCTTGTTATATTGGCCTTTTGTAAATGTGGGCTTGAGAGCTGGAAAGTATTATAAGAGCTTAGCATACCATTTCTTTTTTTCTTTTCTCTCACACACACGAATTAAAATATGAGCGAATCCAGAAATATCTCAAATGAAGAACCACAGAGCTCCATAGGGAGATAATAAATGCTTGCCAGTGCAGTTGGAGTTTATCTGTATTGTTATGATTCAGTCTCCGTATACAGCCAGCAGGCTTTTCAGCTCTTCAGCCTTCATTTTGTCACCTCTTTCCCCTCCTTCCCTCAGTTAATTTTATTTTTCTAAAGACTAGAAGAAACATGCAGCTGCCAAGGAACGGGCAATGCAGCTTGATTGCAGGATACCTGGGCTTTGCCAGCTGACCAGTGTCACACATCCATGGACATGAACCAGCTTTAATTACACTGAACAGTAGTGAGGAAAAGGTTGCGTTGTTCTGCAGCTTTAGTAGATCAGACTGCCCTTCCTGAGCTGGTAACTTCCACGCTAGGGAATTTTATTTACTTCTGCCTTCCTAACTGGTGAGCAGAAGCAGTTGGCATTTTCTGGGTCATTAATATAGACAAAACTACCGTCTAACTTTGTGCAAGCTACATTGCAGCATCAGACCTCTTTTTTTTGTCAGATCTAATAAAATATGCAAGCTTGGAAGTTTTTCTTGTATTGAGCTTCTGTTTTTTCTGTGGCTGTCTGGTTTTCTGCCTGTCCTCAGTGAACCAACCACTGTTGCTGAACAGCTCTGATTCTTGGCTATTTTACCAGAAATTATAGGACAGGTTGTATTTCATTATAGTTGCTGAATATCCCAGAACCGAGTTTGCACAGCCAAGATTTCAGAATTTAGCAAATGCCAAGCTTGAGATCTTAATGTGATCTTCATCAATTTCCTTTGTCTATTTGTCCCAACACACTGGTTTTAATTACTCAGTAGTGTGATAGGAATGGATTGTATATGTCAGGTTCGCCTACTGTCCTTGACATGGGTAGAAAGAGAGCTTTTGTCTTCAGCGATGGTGGGAAACGTCTTGAAGGAAAGTTTGTCTAGCAGTGAAGAGAAAGTGCTTGTACATTTTTCTTGTCTGTAGATAGCTTTATCCTAAAAGAGCTTCCCTTAGAAATTTAGAGAGATGTGAAGATGATCTTCAGAAACATAGATGGATGTGTGAGTAGAAAGGTCGAAATGGTTGGTTTAGATTATGTATTACAATCACAGTAGCAAGATATTTGCAGAAATGTAAGTTTGTGGTGTAGTTGTGGGAAAATAGGTAATTGGTATGTTTTTGTTTGGTTATTTCTTTTAAGGAAAAGAAATATACATCTTTGTAATATGTGACCGAGTTAAAGAACATCTGAAACTTGGTGCATACAATCTCTGATTTTTTTTTTTGACTGTGCATTCTTGCAGGAGTCATGGTTCTCAGGAGCACGTAATTTCTATCTTTCCCCAGAAGGTGTACTTAATCATAGAGTGATTTGCTTTGGAAGGGACCTTAAACACCATCTCGTTCCAGCTCTCTGCCATGGGCATGAACACCTTCCACTATCCCCGGTTGCTCCAAGCCCCATCCAACCTGTCCTTGGACACTTCCAGGGATGGGGCAGCCACAGCTTCTCTGGGCAACCTGTGCCAGGGCCTCACCACCCTCAGAGGCATTAATTTCTTCCTAATATCCAAACTAAACCTACTCTCAGTTTAAAGCCATTCTCTTGTCCTACCACTGCATGCCCACTGGCCTGCTGAAGAGAAAAATCAGCCAGGCTGTTATCCAAGGCCGCAAGTCCTGCCAGAAGTGGGCTCCTTTTCTCTGGGCCCCAGGTCACAATATTTGTCACAATGTTTCCTTCTGCATCCGGTAAAGGATGGAGATTCTCCTTGGCCCTCTTTTTATGGCTGACATATTTGTAAAAAGCATTTAATGTTGTCTTTTATAGCAGTAGTTTTAAGACTAAGTTCTAGGTGGGCTTTAGCCCTTCCGATTTTCGCCCTGTGTAATCTCACAACAGCTCTGTAGTCCTCCGTGGTTGCTTGCCCCTTCTTTCAAAGGTAATGCACTCTTTTTTTTTCCCCCGAATTCAAGCCAAAGCTCTCTAATCAGCCAGGTTAGTCATCTTCCTTGCCAGCTCAGCCTGCCTTTTCCAAAATGTAAATGCTACAGAAACCCACACATGCACACACAAAAAAAGTGAAACAGGCAAAGCCCCAATGAATCTTGACTGTTTCTTTGTTTTAAAACTTAATTTATTAAAAAAAAAAAAGGCCATATTTGGTATTTTTGTAGAAAATAAACAAGCAAGCAAACAAATAGCAATGTAATTTCTGTAATAAAGCTTGCCACAAATGATGACTATTTATTTAATACACCGTAATTAAATTTTAAGAGCCATTAGTCAATTTTGTCAGCAATATGCTACTATTTTACTCTGCAAGTCCAGTTAATTGAATTAAAATGCTTCAAATTAGGATGAATTCTCAGGTATATTGACAAAATACGATTTAATTTTTAGTTGTTTAAAACATAACTGACTGTAAAATGCCTGTGAAATTCACTTTTCCTGTGCTTCATATGCCACACATACAGACTGATGGATTGCTTTACTGGTTACCAGCAAAATACATGGACATGATCAGCTTTCACAACTGGAAATTTTCATACCAGGTGAGTGAAAGGCCTTTCTTAGTCCCATTGCACAAGACTAGATTACACAGATCTTTTCATCTTTTAACAAATTGATTGTCTATCTGGAAAGTAGTGCTGATAGGAATATTGCTTTCTTTCTGGGAGTCATTTGAATTGCTGATTTAGATCAAACTTATTCTTCATATCCACCTCATTACAAGATAGTGGTTTGGAGCTGGGAGATGCTACTGTTGTGCAAGTTGTATTTGGTCTGTGTATGGAAACCTACAATTCCTTCCCTTTCTGTACCACCTAGGATTAAGCTTTTCGATTTATACTGATTTTTTTTTTAAAATTACAAGCTTTGTGTTTCTCAGTGGACCATAAAATGCTGTTGAATTCATGACATGCACTATGACTCCCCTCTACTCCAGCTGCTCTTTGTAACTTCCCTTTAAAAAAATATTTCCTGAGATTTTAAGTGCAGTAAATGCATCACTGAGTGATCTTTTTTTCTTTTTTTTTTTTGTTCTCTAATACCATATCTTTTGGATCTCATTTTTTCTCCATCTAGAGTAAGGGGAAAAAAAGGCTGGTTTATATGTGCAGCAGCCAGTTTCTAAGAGCGTCAGGGACAATTTCCTGTTGATTCCTTCAACTGCTCTTTCTGTTCTCCTGTCATAATATCCACAAGGCACTGAACATAACTGGAAGATTAGAATAACGTTTTTGGTTAAGATTAAGTTTGATATACGTCTGTGGAGTAAGCTAATTTATAAAATCATAGAATATCTCAAGTTGCAAGGGACCCATAAGGATCAAGTCCAACTCCCTGCTCCTCACAGGACTACCTGAAGCTAAACTATATGACTACACGGCAGGAGGTCGGAATTCCTGTTTTCTGTTATCTTGTGTGCGCAAGGCTGCTAGAAAGACTTAACTCGATGACAATGAGTCTTCTGTTTTGAGAAAGTTTGGTTTTGTTTTGAGCAGACTGCAAGAGGAGTAGCTTTTCAGAGTGCACTAAGCTCCCAGAAATTGTATTGGGCATTCTAGAGCATTAAGCGTGTATGGAAATGCCTTTGTCTTGTCCCAGACTTCTTGAATTTCTGGTTAGGCCAAAGTAATGCACGAGGTAAGACAATACCGGTCAGAAGGGTAGGATACACTGACAGCTGCTACAAAAATTTGCCATGATCTTGCCCTGTAGAGGAAGGTAGAGATAGGAAAGCAAATGAGAAAGTAATTGCCATTTTATTACTTTGTAGGACATAAACAGTTTTTAATTTGTCTGTGGAACAGTATTGCTTTATCTTTCCATCAAATTAAGAGTCTAACTAGTCTGGTATTATGGAGAAACATTACTGTGAGAGAGAAGTAATTAATCAACTTCAGGAGATTCTTCTTCATCCAATATTCAACTGGGCTGTTGCACAATAGGTACGAATCTTACGTATAAGAGGAAAGTTTAGCTACATCATTCTTCAGGTTGATGTTTTTGCAGGAGAAAGACTTTGTAGTCTTCCTGAAAACCGTCTATTGTTTCTTGTGAAATAAAATTAATCCCGGTTTAAGTCAATAATAAAGGCTGTACAGTGTTTAGACACGTACATATAGTGCTTGGTTAGGAGCAAAGCAGAGCCTGCAGCTCCCTGTGCAGTGGTTAAATGCGCTTTTGGCAAGGAGCGATGCTAAGGTGCTAGCAATCAGCCCTGAGTTAACTGCAAAGTATGACAGAAATGCAGCTGTTAATTGGATCTTTAAGGTCAAATTTTTTAGGCAAGATTGGATTTTTTTCTCTTGTTCTTCTTCCTTGTATAATTTGTGTAATTTCCCTGTATAATAATGGGAAATATATGTATTTATTTCTCACTTGATTCTTTCCTGAGTATAAAATAATTCAGCATAATTCTATGTTGGTCTTGTTTTGTTGAATTTTGCAATTCTCATGCTTAAAAAAAAGTTAATTACTAGGTCAAGGCAATAAAAAGAAAATATTTCAAGTATACCAACTTGGCTGTGAATTAGCATTCCCCACTTTAATGAGAATGGTTAATTTTTTGCATTGCACGGTTTAGACATTTTGTTAAGCGACTTGTCAGTTGTGATGTGAATACTAACCCATAGTATCTGAATCATGAGCTATGTTGAGTTGGATCCATTAAGCTCCCACAGGAAACCAGTGTTTCTGTGCAAGACTGGTGCAGACTAAGGTGTCTTTAGCGAGTTCATCCGGTCGCATTTTTCATTGGCTCACTCATTCAGTCCCCTTTGTTACACCTGCCGTGCATCTCAGAGGTTCTCCAACAGTTATAAAATAGTCAAAACACTCAATATAACAGAAAAATCTCTACACCCTCGTGACTGCTATAGTGAGTTTTACCTTGTACTAGTGTTTCTCCCTCTGTCTCACTCCTCTGAGGGCTGCCTTGCCTAATTTTGTTCATAGTGAATGTTCTGTGTAAACAAACTGCTCTCTTCCTTCCCTCCAGCAGCATGTGATCTACCCCTCCTCGTCATGCCCTCCTGGAGTCACATAATTAATTAAATGGTGTTTTTACATAGCTGACTGTGATGTTTATGCTGCTATTAAATTTACTGCAATAGCATCTGCTGCTGCCTATTAATATGAAGAGTGGCAAACAAAATTTGGCTTAGTGAACAGTAGAAGGGAAATATGGAAACTACAGTAGTCATCAGCATTCCAAAACACATCAGATTGCTCATATAAAGAACAGATTTTACTTCTAGCTGCAGGTTTTGGAGAGAAGCAGTGGATTGGATTTCTGGAAGTCACTGCTGTTAGCAGTTTATAGTGGGACAGGCTACTAATGTTGTGCAACTGCCGTCGTTGAATTTTGTGCTGCTGTGTGTTCTAGAATACAGCTCAGAAATTGCATGCAAAATGGAGGAAGCTTAATCTACTTGCTAAGATATTTTTTATCTGAGAGCTGAGTCCTGCTGCAGAGAGCATTGCTTTCTTTGCAGTCTCTCCCTTTTCATTTTTTAATCTGTATTAAGATCCGGTCCACCTGCTGAAATCAGCATGTGTTCTTGCATCATTTTCACTGGGCCTAGAGTTTCCCTGGCTGCCATCCCCATGGAGAGGATCATACCATCTGTAGGTATATTGCCTCCTTTCCTTTTCCTCTGTTTTCCCGAGTTTGATGTATCTATGCTCACGCTAGTGTTACATTTGCTATGGCATTTAAAAAAAAAAAAAAACCAAACAGATTTTCCTATTCAGAAGCTAATTTTCACAGTATTCTTGCTGAGGTGAAAGTCATGTACTAAAGAGGAGCATCAATGTTGTTTGTTCCAGTGGTATGGTTATGTTGTTACACAAATTCAGATTATTAGAATGCAGAAAGTCATGTATACCATAAAGCTTGCTGGCGCCTTTTTGGCCAGTGTTGCAAGATTGGATGTGTGAAGGAAGAAAGAAGAGAACAATTCCCCTGTTATCTCCTTGGTGCTGAGGAGCATAACTCTGTTTTGCTGTGCTGTCCTCTAATGCTGAACCCATTATTAATGTCATCCCAGGCGAGAGCAAAACAAGAGACAAGGATTGTACAAAATGCCCTCTGACATCTCAGGAGCACAGCTACATGTATGTGTAATGGCTACAGTCTACAAATCTAATGTATGTGTAATGGCTATGTACCACAGCATGACACTAAAGGTAACTTTGTGGATCTTATTTTTACCTGCAGCTGCTTTCTGTGAAGAATAGATATGGTTATTTCTACTGGTTTTACCAATCTTTTGTGGGACAATAAGGTCGCTTCTGTTCTGGTTTCAACACTGCCCAAAAAACACCTTCCTGATTTTTTTTTATTTTTTTTTTTAGTAACATGCAAGTAAGAGTAACTGAAGATCATCCTTCAATTCTGGGTCAGAGAAGTGGCATTTTTTTCAGAATCTGTTAAATTTTCTGTGTGATGAAAAATAAAGTAACTGTCTGTTTCTTAAACCTATCAAATAAAAATTAATTTTAGTTCTGTAGTGGACATGTCTTCAGTTTCTGTCGAGAGTTGTTCTTTTGCAATGGAGAGTTTCTATGTGCACAGCCATTCAAAGCTGCCAGGGGAAGGAATTTTCTTCATGAAACCCATTGTTTTACATGTTGGAATTTGTGGAATTGTGTATGCGAACACTTCAGAAGGCTGGTCTGTGCTCTTGGCATGGAGGTCTGGTTTTTGCTTTTAGCTCTCACATTCCTGAGAGCGTCACACATTGTTCCCAAGGGAGTGACTGATGGCTGCTTTGCCTCAGCAGTGACTCTCTCTATGAGCTATTGCTGTTAATATTTCTTCCCTGATAAGCTGAAAGCAGGTAACAGTTGTGAC
This sequence comes from Eulacestoma nigropectus, assembly GCA_013397775.1. Classification (NCBI taxonomy): domain Eukaryota; kingdom Metazoa; phylum Chordata; class Aves; order Passeriformes; genus Eulacestoma; species Eulacestoma nigropectus. The sequence goes on from VZTE01001746.1 coordinate 3,992,935, forward strand.
CCAACCTCTTCGGCAGAACAACAGTCTGTGAATTGTCCTGGAAAGGAACTGAAAATGAAAGAGATTGTATGTGAAGTTTGGAAATAGCTAATTCAAATGATTTTCATTCCTCAAAGGTGAGGTACAGCAGTGTACTGCGAGTACAGCTTGCACAAAGAGTGGACTAAAGGAGATTTCTTTGCTGTATATTAAAAGCCTGCCATTTTTTCTGTTCTTTTTATTCCCTTCAAAACCAAATTGTTAACTGTGATAGTTGGGGTACCTGAAAAAATAGAGAATGGTTGCAGAGCTCTTACTTCATACTGCTGCATCCATCAGAGGAGTTAAACATTATTATTAGTCTTTATATATTAACCCTAGTTGGATTTAGCATAACAGCATTTTTAATTCATGAGATTGAGAAACGGTGTGGACAAGTTCCATAGTCTTAGGCACTAGGCAGAAGCTTTCATTGAACACAAGAAAATCAGTGGGCAGGCAACAGCAGCACATGCAGTTTTATTCACATATCGTAGAGGGCCACCAGCTTCCCTGGTCCTTGTCATTTGCTGTTCTGTTCTTTGATGCCAAACATGCAACAGGATGTTGCCTCTGTTGTTGAGTCAGGCTGTGCCCCAGGAGCAGATTGCTGTGTCTTTCGCATGTGTGAATGCACTCAAGTGGTAGGTAGGCTCTGGGAAAAAAAGTAAGTGTTGCCTGGGCCTCTGAAGAAAGAACCTAGAGAAGGGATTGAGAGACCTGTGTTCTCATCCCAGCTCTGATGGTAGATGTAGGTAGAGGTAGGCTGATACCTTTGGGTTTTGTCATGGTCCAATGATAGTGAAGGTGTTTACCTCCCATGGTAGTAATGGCCAGAGTGCTATAGGAGCACTTTATCTATAGGAAGGGCCTTTATTCCCGTATCCTTATGTCTCTGTGTATTAGGGTTTTGTATTTAGATCTGAGAAAGTCTCTTTGTACTTGCAACTTTCCTTGGACGGGTGGACTGTGGGAGGGAATGGAAGGACAGAAATATTCTTTGAACAGCTGCTAGCTAAATATTTTTAATAAGAATCTGGTTTGTAATGCTAGGTAAGTTATGCCAATTCTTAGTTATTAAGAGATTCAGTGGCTAATGCTGCAGGTTATCGAATGTATTCCTATCTACATTCCTCTATCAAATAGATTCCTCCCTACCTACCTACAAGTTTCATTTTTTATGATGCCTTTCTTGAAATGAAGAGTAAAATCTAGCTTCTAGCATAACCATTTTGATTAATAGATTCCAGCAGTTGTCAAGTGTGTCATATGCTGATCTATTCCCACAGAAGCCAATGAGGGTTTTGGAAATCAGCGTAGTAGTAGTCAGTTGCAAAATATTTACAGCAACACAGGAGAAAAAGTAAAGAACTTGATGTTCATGTAAAGCAGTTTTAGTTTACGTTGTGATTTCTTTCTTTTTCAGGTGAAGAGTCTGCATTTTGCTCATCTGGCTTTCTACAGGAAAAACAACGTGAGTTGAAGTTGTTCTCATTTTTCTTTGTACCAAAGCTATTCAACAACTAGAGATAGTACTAGACTAGACTTGTTAACTAGCACAGGCCTTGCAGTATGTTACACTGAGAAGAGAAATGCATGTGGAGGGATCATGATTCTTTTAAATTTAATTATTTTCAACATGGATTATTAAAATGTGCCAGGAAAGTGCCTGTGACATTATTTAATGCAGTATGGTCTTATAGTGTTGGCTGGAGTGGTAGAGGTAGAGCACTGGAGAGTGAAGCTGCTAGTGTACGCAATAGCTCACACAGGACAGTACAACGTGGCTCGATTTGGAGTGTAGGAGCCTTCAGTGTTTTGTGCTCTGGACTTCTTTCTTCCATCTCTGCTTGGGGAGGTGCAAGAAGTGTTGCTGTTAAAATTTCTGAGTGCTGTAAGAATGATACGTAGTGCCAAGCCTGGCATTGCTAGGGTTCCTTTGCTGCTGGTGCCCAGCTTCAAGGAGTGTATTTACATGTGGCTCTGCTTTTGATCTTTCTATGCTTTTGCATTGCTTGCTAAAGGGCAGGAATTGACTTATAGAAGTGTGTAGTGTTAATGAGGGTGTTTTCTTTCATCAGAGTTCTCTCTGGGGACATTGTCCTGTTACCTTCCTGGAGTTCACAGTGAAATGTCGGTTCTTTATTCCTGCAGTTGTGTTCCTAAGCACATGCTGTCACTAGATGCCAACCCCTTCCCTTTTGGAAATCTTATTTTTCCCATCTGGCCTGGTCTGGTAACTGGAGCTGTGGAGCATTTTGAGTTGAGATCCTCAGCTAAACCCTGCGTGTTTCTTCTTCTCCTGTGCTCTGTAGTAGTTGTTTACGAGATCTGGTAGCATGGGTATGTGTAAGACTCATTCAATGAAGAAGCTGTGGAAGTTAACACAGGAACTATCTCATGTTGTGGTTTTCAGAGCAGGATTGGGCTCAGTGATGAATGGCATTATTTTCCTATAAACAGTGCAGTTTGCAAAACTGCATCTGCAGTATATTTACAGTATTCTTTCTCATTTGTTAATAGAAAGCATATGTCACAGCCTTCATATGAACATATTTCTTATGATGGGTTTGTCATTATAAAGGGCTAGCAATAGTGCAGCAGATGGCAAGAAACGGCGTCATTTCTCATGAAAGTGTGATAATGGCAATAGCAGTTTTCTTTTGGGACTGTCACCACTTTATGCTTTGTAGCCAAAACAAGTTCTCTTTTTTTTCCTCCTCTAAATTGATGTGGCAAAATATTAGGGATATTTGAAATGGTCTGTGTAATAAAAAAAAAGAGGACCTGGCTTGATTCTTAGTATGGGTTTGAACTTTACCTCGCTATCTCAGAAGTTTGAGAATGGCCATACAAATTCTCTTCTCCTAGATTCGGGGTACTAACTTATTTTTTTGGTCATGTACCAAACCCGTACCTTTCATGCCTGCTTTGGGGTGTTGAATCACTCAGAGTTTTTCCTTTCACCTGGCTTTCTTCTCATGGCAATCTTGAGATGTAATGTACTCCACATGAAGAGACAGGGCAACGAGTTACTTCAGCCAAAGCTAGAGATGCAGAAGTTGCTTAATGCCTCTCTAAATCACTGGTGAACATGTATGCGTGTGTATATATGTATATTTATATACCAATTCCAGTGGGAATTTGAGTCTAAAACAATCCCTGCCAGACACACTGGCTCACTGGTATCTGTGGTAGCATTATATGTTTCTGTCTGCAGAAATACTTGGTATATCACTCATTAAATAAATAAGTTGGTTTAGGTGGTAGCCACTGTTCCTGACTGTTGACTGCTAGACTGAAAAGCAATTTCTCTATTTGGATTGCATTTATTTTAGGACTGTGTGCTGTCTTTCTTCTAGTTCAGCATCTGGTAAGCAATAGGCAAGTGTCACTTTCTGTTTTGACTCACCTACTTCACCTAAGTTTGTTTTGGTACCACATGTGACTAAGAGCCATTTAACTACTAGGGTAGTTCTCAGTGGGCTGATACGTGGTCCTGACAAAAAATGCTCAATAGTTCCTGCTGTTTTTTATAATGAAGACTTAAGTTTTAAATTGCTTTAGTTTAATTTAAATGTTTTAAAATTTATGATCTCCCCAAAAATGGAACTTCTAAATTTCATATTGTAGACACAGTTGTTTAATAATGAGGTCAGCATTAAATTGCAGAGAATTTCAGAAAGCAGTTGCATTTGGTGGAATTTCAGGGTTTATGATGTTTCTGTTGGGTTTGCTTTCTGATATTGTGGGTTTTGTTGCTGTACTCTTTTGTTTTATACAAGTATTAAATTACTAATACATTAAATCCTTGCCTGTCAGAAAGGCAAGAATAATTGCCTCAATTTTAAGTACAGAGAAGTGTAGACACAGGGGCTAAATAGATTTCCAGTGGCTATAAGGGATAATATTGGTAGAATCTGCTGTAGAGTTCACTCTCAGTCCTAATGCAGAAGAGTAGAATGTTCAAAATGTGTTTTGGACTAAATTCAGTGCTTTTAGAATAACCTGGCCAGACCCCACTTAAGCAGTGTTCTTGGTGAAGTGAAAATTACGTTCCACTCTCTTAAGGTCTGGCAGACTGCCTGTAGATGTGGAATGGCATGGAACCTCAAAGGTGTGAACTCCTAATGCCAAGAAAGAGTAAACTGAGCCAACTATAGCATTATGTGGTGTATTTATTTTCTTCTGGCATGCTGGAAGAAACAGAGGTAAATGTGTCTAAATCCTGAAAGCTGTCTGTTATCTATTTTGATATTATTATTTGGTACAATCATCTCTCTTTAACTCCTAAAACTTGTGTCTGTCATGGAGAAAGGAAGGCTTCCTAGTTTCTCTAGGAACATCTAACATGTGAGATGAGTGGAATTTTAAGACTGCAACACTCAATCAGTTGAAATTTTAAATCACAAATTTCTAGCATCATCACTCAGGAGGGTTTCAACACCTCCTCCTCCTCTCCCATAAGAGGGAGGAGGAGTTGTTACAGGCATAGGATTCACATCTTGTCTGGAATTTCATTACTGTCAGAGGGAAAAGCACATTTGCCTTCCCCAAAGAACTAACCACAACAACATTTGCTGATCAAATTTCATCTTACAGCTGTTTCCCAAGTAACTAAAATGCAGTGGTAGAAAAAAAAAATACTGCATTATGAAGAGACCAGAAAGAGCCTGTAGCAATTTTCTTCAATGAAGAAGCAGTGCAAAAAAGAAGTGGATAGTGCTATATCATCTTTTTCTGTGACCTTAAGGCCAGAGAAGATTTGTTCAGAGGTCAAGCTTTTTCACAGCCAGCTGTGAGTAGAGTAGAGTAGAGTACAGTAGAGTAGAATAGAATAGAATAGAATAATTTTCAATTGGAAGGAACCAGTAATGATCATGTAGTCCAACTGCCTGACCACTTCAGGGCTGAACAAAAGTTAAAGCGTACTGTTAAGGGCAATGCCTAAATGCTTCTTAAACACCAACAGGCTTGGGGCATTGACAGCAGGAAACCTGTTCCAGTGTTAGATCACGCTTTCTGCAAAGAAAAGCTTTTTAAGTGTTGTTTCCCAAGGCAAGACAGTGGACAATCTCATGGTCTTAAAGCTGATGTCAGGAATTTTCCACCACTTAAATCAGGCTGCTGCGCAGCCAGACTGCCTAAAGAGCAGACAAGTAGGTCTTTGAGTCTGTTCGGTCATGCTCCAAAGTCAATGCAGAAACTTTCATTGTTGTGTTTATAATTGAAGATGTTGGATGCATGATCCTGTTATGAAAAGGTATTGGCAAAGCAGTGTGTTTCTCTGCAATGTCACTTCTATTTTTCAGCTTACAAGTCATACCAAAGTATCTAAGATACCTTTATGGGATGAGCGGAGTGATGCAGAACCTCAGGTGACCTCTTCTGCTGCTGCTTCAGAAAGGCACAGATGATCAACAGCAGCTGTACTGGCACTACATGCCTCTGTATAAGGACCTGAATCCTGTTCTGTATGTTGCTATTAAGAATAGAAGAGCCTCTAATATGTAGGCCTGCAAGAAACCTTGTGTATTGTTCTGTTTGTCTACAGGATTTCATGTGAACAGAACTTTCTCTCTTGAAATTAGAAATATGCCTTACCTCTATAGATGTCTGTAAAAGATGTAGCAGACAAATATTTATATGACTAATATGTCTCTTTTCCTTTCAGGTGAATTATATAGAGCCTCTTTAAGAAAACAAAGGTTCCCTGCACAAGGCAGTATTGAAATACATGAGGACAATGAGGTGAGATTGTTTCCTAAAACAAGCTGTGGTGATTTTCAGTGATTTTCAGTGATTGCATGTGCACCTACTAAACAAGGGAAAAGCACCCTAATCCATCAAATGAGTTTACAATTACATAATACAATATGACAGTATTTTCACATGTCTACTTGAAAATCAGCACAGCTGATTCAGACATTGCATACTTAGGTGGAAATAGGACTCCGTTTTCTGAAGAGAAATTGTTATGTCTGCTTAGTACTTGACTGGAAATGCAAGTTTTGTGAAGCAGATTTAGCAGCAGTCATGAAATTGATAATAACAGAATTACCTTTTTTTAGAAGCAGGGAAGAATCTCAACACGTTGTGGTCCTTCCAGCATAGCGATTAAGGTACTCTGTCCACGTGTAGGACAGGTAATGGAAATGTCTGCTTCACCGTTTTTGAAGAACTCAGTCCTAGAACCCCCTGAAAATGATGACAGTCATTGATTGACTTCAGATGTCCAGTCGATTAGCCCTGGAGCACCTTGTCTAAGTCATGGCTGAGCTACTGCTGAGAGGCAAATTAATTTTATTCCCTTTAAGTCTTCCTGTGAAAGATACCAGTTAAATCCAGCTGAGAGACTTCTCATACCAGTGACTTCAGCAATATTGACCCACTTGAATTTTTGCTTTTTGAAGCTTTCAGTTCCACCAACTCCTCAGCAGTGCTGCTTATTTACCAGGCGTTGTCCATGGAAGGAACTACATTTAGCTTCTAAAGGGAATTAAATTTCTCTTCTGAAAACTGGAATGAAACCTTATGGAGAAGGAAATTTTAAATCAGTGCATGGAAAAGTGGAACCTGAAAAATGCTTCTATGATTCTCCTGTATTTAAGCAGATACAAGTGAAGTCAGCAAAATGCCTTCACAATGAATACTTCTACTGGATACTAAAATTCATGGGCTGAACAGAGATAGTGGAATAACCTACAATTCTCTCATTTTCAGCCATTTCTCTGTCACCATTATACAAGTGCTAAAGTTACCCATTTCCCTTCACTCCAGAACTTAAGAATAAACTGTGCAGAACATTGCCTGATTCTGAGTAAATCACCCAATCTAGCATTTAACAATCCTTAGTCAAAAAATATTACTGTTGTTTTTGCTGTGTGTTCATATTTGGTCAGGAACTAGAAATCTTCAGGAATCATGTCATCCAAAGTGAAGAAGAAAATAGCAGTCAAGATTTAACAACAAAAAATCTAATCTTTTAATGTATTACTGAGTTCTTTGAGTGCACATGAGTCTCAAGGGGTAAAGAGGAAAAAAAAGGTGAAATTATGAGGCATTCAAAATGCTTTTCCAGTTTCAAGTAGGAAATATCTTGGTTATTCTACAAAGCATGCTGATTATTGTCTGTGTATGCGCCTATTTACATATTCATAAATTTGTTTGTGAGTTTTATGGATATCAGCAATGATGCGTTTTTTTACTTTTTCTTTAAGTGTTTGGGTAAATTACCCCCATCTTTCATTTTAATAAGAAGCTGCCAGTCTCAAAAGTCTGAGATACCTGTATCATCTGCTTTTGCTGAATGTTCCATTGGCAGAGAAATTTGTCTTTTATGGACTTGTGATGATTTGAATGAGAACCTTGCCAGTAAATGAAGCAATCATTAGGATATCTAGACAGATGATTGCTTACACTACCTATGGAGGTTGGAATTTTTCTCCAGTCTCAGAGTATTTAAAGTAACTTCTGATGTATACAAGCTATCTTAATCTTTGTTGATCTGAAACCTACATCTGTGCTGCACAGGGTTTGTGTCAGAGCATAGTGGGCTCTATATGATTCAGACGTACTTGAATTAAATGGAACACAGGACATGCGCACATGCACACACGCCTCCACCCACTCCAGTGAAAGCAAAATACCACAAAATTATCACAGTGAGGGTGGGAGAAAAAAATCACTGCTAATATTGATACCAAGTAAACTAACAAAGTCCATAAAAGTGCCTCCTCCTTTCTTATTTCCTGTTTTTTTCACAGGAAGGAGTTCAACACCAGAACTGCAAAACTCATGTGTTAATTTTGATCCTACATGGGGGGAACATATTAGACACTGGAAGTGGAGACCACAGCAGCAAGCTGGCAGACATCAACACCTTCAGTTCTGTGTTTGAGAAAGTGACCCGAGCCCATTTCCCTGCCTCTTTGGGCCACATTTTAATGAGACTTGTTCCCTGCCCAGCAATCTGTTCAGCAGCTTTCTCTCTTGTTTCCAGGTAAGTTGATTTGCATTTCCTGGTGTTTGGTTTTGCACTGTGGTTTTGAATAGCTTTCTGTGACCCATATATTTCATAATGAAATTTTGCAAGTCATTCTTAATCTTTTGCTGACTGCAAGACTTGCAACGATCTTTCATCCTTTTCTAAGTGTTTTCTAATTTGTTTTAAAAAACATTTTTATTAGTTGTATCCACTTCATTAGCTGCTCTTCCTCAGCTGCTTTTTCAGTCTTGAAATTCACTCACTGAATGAGAGAATGTTTTCGAGTAACATTACTTTCTGTGACATAAATATTTTAAATGGCACGATAGAGAAAGGAGAAAGAAACACATACTCCTGGGACTGCTTCAACTCTTCTACGAGTGCAAACCAGGATTAACTGTTGAACTCTGGTGAGGGGAGGAGAGAATCAGATTTTCTTGATTTCTACTTTTCTAAGCATGGAAAGGTTGCATTTTCAATCAAGTCGCCTCCTTTTTACCAGATGTTACTATGCAAATATTTACTGTGATTTCAGAATGTGTTCAGCTTTGTTTCATCTTTTTGAAAAGATTGGACACTGGGAAAAATGTCTTTATATGCTTTTGAACAATACACCTGTCACGCTTGTGTTCTGGGAAACTGTTCCATTGTGATGGTTGGATCCTGCTCTCTGGTGTAGTGAGTTATTGTACGGGGGGAAAACAAAAGCTGAAACGTAATCATGTCATTGCCATTCAAAATAATGTCTAATTGTGTGTAGAACAATTGCACCAAGTATGTTTAACTACAGAAATGCCTTCTAGTGTGATCCCATTCACCTAAAGCAGTAATGCCTTGGTTTTTTTAAACAGTTGAATTCTATGAGAAAATTATCCTTCCCATGTTCGCTCATTGTGAACTGCAATAGCCCAACCCATTTCTGTTAGTAACTGCTCATTCTCTAATGCTGTGTGCTGCCTCTTGCAGTTTCCTGATGATAACATGTCCTTTTCTAGCCTAAATCCCTACAGCTATGATGAGAGCTGTCTCAGCAGCAGTGAAGACCACATCCCACTGGCTGCCTTGCCTTTACTGGCTGTTTCATCTCCTCAGTACCAGGATGCAGTTGCCATGGTGATCAGTAGAGCAAATCAAGTTTACAATGAGTTTCTCAAATCTACTGATGGAGCTGGTTTTAATGGACAGGTAGGATTATTTTCACCTTAATGTATCAATGTATTTTGATATTTTATTTTATTTTTTAAAGTATTTTTTTATAATTTTAGTTGAGTACAAGAAATATGCTCAATATAGGAAGAGTGCTACCTGGATATGCACTGAGAGGAGTTTGAAATTTTTCCCTACCTGCATCTTGAAGAACTCGCTTTTCCTAACATTCTTCACTTCAGAGAAAACATGCACAACAGCCTGTATCCAAAACTTGTAGTTTAGTGTTGTAGCCAAGATGAATTAAGTTTAGAAGTAAGTTAAGATTTGTAATATCTTCTGTTATGCTAACCAGATTTGGGAACAACAGATTAGACAATTGCTTCAGTTTGAGAATTGGAAGGAGAGGCTTGCTGAAGCGTGTTATCAAGCTATTACTCATGCTCAGACACGGACAGGGGAACAGGGAGAAAGAATCATCTCATGTGGGATGGGGAGGTGTTCAGTGGAATTGGCTTGTGAGGGAGATTCTAGTATACCATAAAATTACTCCTGAATTCCCAATTTTACTAGGGTATGTATTTTTAATTGCCAGATCTATGCTTTGAAGGTAGCTTCTATGTTTATATTAAATGTGAAGCAAGAATGAATCTTTCTGCTTAATACCTCATTTTAAAGTTTTGTTCCCTTGTCCTGACAGGGGAGTGCCAATCTGTTGAAGTTCTCTCCCCTGTATGACTCTGAAGGAAATGTTAAGTGGCTTGAAATGTTTGTGACACTGGTCATCCAGTGATCCAGACTTTTTGAGCTGGAATCTGGCTGCAAGCAGCTGGAAGAGTTCTAATCCATTTGGCAGAACTCCCACTCATCAAAATAGTCCCTGGGACAGATATTCTTGGCGTAGGGCATATTTCTGGAGATAAAAGAAAGTAGAAGAAAGTAGCTGCAATGTAAACCAAAGTGTAAAAACCAGTAACAAGGGGATGAAGTAAGACAGAAACTCCTCTGTAGTGCTGTGTTGCTTTTTGTCTCTTCTAAAAATACTTGCTACATCTCCCAAAAAAATCTTTTTTTCAGGTCTGTCTCATAGGTGACTGCATTGGAGGAATTTTGGGCTTTGATGCCATCTGCTATAATTCTAATACAGCTTACGAGAGTCGGAACAGTAGCAGGAGAGGAAGCATCAGCAGCATCCAGGTGAAGAGAAAAAAAACCACACAGCTGAAACCCTATAGATTCATTCCATGGAGGAAATCAGCTCCATATAAGCCAGAGAAAATTTAAGGATTTGGTAAATTGCCATGATCGAATGGGATTTTGCCCATGTATCAAAAATTTGCTGTTAAAAATTAAATTGTCAGCTTCAGTTTTATGATATACAGAAATCAGTAGTGAAGGCTTTATCTGTTAGGCTTTAAAGTAGGGTTACCAAGTGCCCTTTATTGTATCCCTAACTGTAGATGCAAACATGTCCTTGCTCAGAAATCTCTGGTAGGCTGCCATTTTTGTCAAAATTTCCTTCCTTCCTTCCTTCCTTCCTTCCTTCCTTCCTTCCTTCCTTCCTTCCTTCCTTCCTTCCTTCCTTCCTTCCCTCCTTCCCTCCTTCCCTCCTTCCCTCCTTCCCTCCTTCCCTCCTTCCCTCCTTCCCTCCCTCTTTTCCGTTTTCTATTTGTTCACCTGGGGTCTGGAATTCCTTATACTACTGCCTGGGGGTAGTCTAGCATTAAGACATGTTATGAATAAGTTTTAGTGACTAGTGAATGCCTCTTTCTTCATAAGGAATGCAAGTCACCTGTGGATCTGTGAATGGACCTCCAAGTGTCTATACAAGTGCTGCATTTGCACAGAGGAGAGGATTCATTCTACCTGTGATCCAGGAGAGATTTTATGATAGTGAAAGTACAGGTTTCTAAAGTAATGCTAGCATGTAAACTTCATTATTGTGTGCAACACACTCAGGAAAGAAAATTGAAGTTCATCTGATCTTATGTACTTCAGGCTCAAGTGGATGTGATGAATTACAGTTGACACTGTGTGAGGTGCCTATGCTCTGTTCTTTAGCTTTGTGACCCTGGCAAATTTGTTTCATCTCTTTAATTACCTCCCCCCAAAAACGGGCTTAGTGGTACCAACCTTCTTGGTTCAGTTGAGAGCTGTGTGTGGTGGGAGTATTCTGAAGCAAAGAGACATCCTTTAAATTTTTCCAGGAAGGAGAATTACCATTAATAACATGGCTTTTGGGAATAAGACTATTCACTTGCCACAGAAGCCAGGAGATCCTCTTGGCTGTTGGAGACTGTAGGTAGACCTCTGTTGGAAGGTTCAGCTCATAGCTCATATGCCCTGTGAACTTGTTCTTTCTGTAGCTTCAGAGAAACAGATTCAATTGGCATGTTTTCCATGGTCTGTCTGCATGTCTTTGGCCAAGTCTCGTAATCTATCATGCCCCAGACAGATCTCATCTGTAAGCCTTGCACTCCTTCTCCTCTATCTTGTCTAGTTGGAGTTTTACACTTTCTGCAAGTTGCTTAAAAGTACTGACCATGACAATGTAGTTGTACTCAGGGCACTTGATGTTATGGATTGTGAAGAGTGTTCCAATGACACTTCAACAGTGTAATGCAGTGGCATAATGCTATGTCCACGAAGACAGGAGCAGAGAGTGGTGGTAGAGAAAATGTAAATGAGTGTTGGGAGACAGATACATGCAAGAAGGAAGAGAACAACTTTGAATCCTACTCTCTTGTACAATGCTGAGCCAACTTTCCAGTGACCTTCTCTAGGGTCATCTCACAGAGATCTAATCTCATGTCCTTCTAAAACTGATTTTTCTTTCCTAATTGAATTTGCCTGTGCCTGCCCCTCCACTTTCTCTCATGAGGATGCTATAGACTGCTATGAGGTCTCCCCTCAGTCCCCTTTTGTCCAGCCTGAGCAAGCCATGAAACTTCAACTGCTCCTCATGTGGCTTCCCCTCCAGACCCTTCACCATCTTTGTAGCCCTCCTTTGGACACTCTCTAATAGCTTTTTTATCTTTCTTGTATTGCGGTGCCCAAAACTGCACACAGGACTCAAAGTGAGGCCACACCAGAGCACAGCAGGACAGTCACCTTCCCTAGACTGGCTGGCAGTGCTATGCCTGATGCACCTCAAGATGCAGTTGGTCCCCCTGGCTGCCAGGGCACACTGTTGATTCATGTTCAGCTTGCTATTGACCATGACCTCCAAGGTGCCTTTCTGTGTGGCTGCTCTCCAGCCTCTCGTTCCCCAGGCTTTATGCACACTCACTATAAAAAACAGATCTTGCATGCCTCATGCACACAGATCTCATGCGTGAATGAGGTGCGGGGTTAGGGTTAGGTCAGTCCAATGGCATTTATTTTGAAAAGCAGCATCTGCAGCATCAGGGAGGATGCTGGTGCAAGCTGCAGAAGTGCTGGAGGAAATGAAAAATAATACAATAATGAACAGTAAATAAATAACCTTAAGGATATGGTACCACTGGTCTCGTGTTGCATCCTGCAGAAGCTAACATTCTCAAAAAATCAGATCCCATATCCACGGAACATGCTGAGACCAGTAATGTTGTAATGTGCATTTTGTGCACTCAGGTAAGACCCCTTCTGATTACCTTATGGTATTTATAGTTCTCTAAGAATGAAGTCATGAGGGATAAAGCTTTTGTGTTACTCCTCCTTTGCACCCCTTGCACCCCCCTCCACCCTCAAATTCCTGATTCTCCTTCCAGCTTTTAGGCTATTTATCTTGAAGGGAAATTTAGTCTTCATTCTTTCCTTCTACTGCAAAGAGAAATTTTTAGTCCCTTCCACCGTTTGTTGGATAAAGTGAGGTCATATGTATAAATGCAGGCATTTCATATAAGCTCTTTCATATTTTGTTATCTGTCTAAATCTTCCCTTTGCTCTGTTCATTTTCTGAAGGATAATCCACTCTTAGCAGATGACTCCAGTCTGGGTGACAGCAAACACCTGAGCAAAAGCAATGTTGACATCTCGGGAATCATGGAGGATGAGAAGCAAAGGCATCTGCTGCCTCGGAAACAGAGTGACTCATCCACTTATGACTGTGACACTATAACCCAGCATCATGCGTTCCTGTCCAGGTAACTAGTGGTCGATGACTGAGTAAAAGAAATGGGCTTGCCACTGAACGGAACCTGTTAGCACCAGAGAACAGAGGCATTGTTACTGTTTCTGTTCTGTCTCATGGATGGACAGCAGGTTCAGAGCCTACTTTTCTGCTTCTGTGTGTAGGTATTTCATCTCCAGCAGAACTAAATGATAGATGAGTCTTTTTCTGTCAGTAAGAAATAAGTGGTCTGTATTTACCTCATGCATACAAAGTAAATGGATATGTTTTAGATCACTTAAAAGATTAAAAGCTATCTATAAGTATAATTGATTTTGACCTGTTAAAACCAGTTGAAAAGTAGTGAAATTCTAGGTCATAGCTCAGGGAGCAGATTACAGCAATGATTTTTATGTACCCAGATAACATACTTTGACTGGAACCTTTTAATGCCATTGTCCTTACACAGCTTTAGTAGGTTAGAATTTGTAGCAGAAGTTTCAAAATGAACTTGCCTACATTTGTACTGCCAAAAGGGAGGGGAGGTAAACTTGAATATTCATGGTCCTTGCAAAACTTTACCGAGTGATCTGCAGAATTACTGTAGGAAACTCTTGCATGTTGAAGGTAGCAAATTTACTGAATAGCCGCACTGAAAATCATAGCTGCTATACTGCAATATCATTCTACAGTTTTAAGGTATACTGCTTGGATCCAAATGCCAGTGCTAGAGCTTTCTAAGCATCCTGTTTTGGCAATGTTCTTTTTTTCTGAATGCCTCTTTATTATTTTTGATTCAGTATTTTCTTTGTTCAGCATCCACTCAAGCGTGTTGAAAGATGGTGCAGACCTTCCTCCTGTGGATTCCAGTCTCTCAGAAGTAAATCTGGGCCGATTTGAATTTGAGGTGTCTGATTTCTTCCTTTTTGGATCACCGCTTGGTTTGGTGCTGGCCATGAGGAGCACTGTTCTGCCTGGTCTGGATGGTAAGCTCTTCTTGAGGTTAAAATACCGGATGCGTAATGACCTTTGTAAACAAAGAGGCTCACACAAAAAGGAGGTAAAGAAAGGAGCCTGGTTAAAGATCAGAGAGTGAGGTAAGTTTCTTCCTTTAAGAGATGGGAGCGTTAATGTAAGTAGGTACTGAGGTGATGAGGATTGTTCCAGAAATGTCACTGCTCACTTACAAAAGTGTGTCTTATGTTCTGCTGTTAATTATATATTCCATGTCACACAACATGAAGCTCACACTTCACCAACGATCAGTCCTTGAAAACAATACCAAAAATAAGATCTCTGCTTGGTTCAGCATTACCTCTTGTTCATGTCTGGCTTCATGGGTGGATTTGGCCCTCGGGTGTGTTGCTCGTGAGCCATTCTTTCTCTCTAGTAACACAACCTAGTGATCAGACACAGAGAGGATTTTTTAGCTTTATGTCTAATGCATCTGGATTTTTTAAGTTTTTCAGTTAAAAACTTACTTTGCTTTTCATTATTCAGCACATGCTTTGTCTCTTTGCATGGTATGAGCTTTGGATGGCACAGCATCTTTATAGGAAATGATGCATTCGTTTATCAGGTGAGGGAGAAAATCTGTTGCAATAATGAGAAGAGACAACAATTCAGAACTCCAAGGGGTTTTTTTCCTAGCCAATAGTTGTTTCCTCAGTCTCTGCTCTGCTACCCTCTGGACACTTTGACAGGAAAATTTCATGTTAATTACGGGTATTTTAAACTATTTTCTTCAAATTAGCTCTCACTTCCATCCTTCCTCTGGTATCCTGCAAAGGAATATGCTTTGAGAGCAGCTCAACTGATGGGCATTTCAAACACATTCTGAGGTGAGCAGCGTCTACTTGAAGCATAATTAGTCTTCAGACGTGCATATGATGAAAGAATCCCATTTTAAAGTGATAATTGTGACACAGTTGAGAGGAAAACAGACAAATTGAAACCTATCATGCAGACAGTTGGAAATTAGTTGAGAAGAGTTGGGTGCCCTCTTTACTGAAATGAAAGGTAGAAAGCTACCTGAAAATGTGACAAGTAAAATTCAGATGTATTTATTTGTTTTGTTAGAATCCGTTTTTAAAATATAAGGGAAGCTTCTGCTGTCACCTAGGTTTAAGTCCTCTGGTTGTCACAGGCCGATCAGACCATTTTGCTGGTCAGTATTTGAAATGATGAGCATCACAGCTATAATGCTCAATAATATATTTACAAGATTTTTAACTTCTTTTTCCTTCCTTGCTTCCGTCTGTTTCTCTTCTGCTGCTCTCCACATCTCCTGTGTGCCTGCATCTCAGATTGTGATGTCTCTGTAAACTCCTGTGCAGTGAAATGTTCTTTATATATGAAATAGGAAACAATTCAGTTAAATTTCTTTTGGCCAGATGTGTGCTAATCTGGAGTTTGCAGAAGACCATATTAATTATGTTTATGTACAGACTCCTTGAAAATTGTAAAGCTGCAATACTGACCTCTCTTTCTCTGTCTCATTCTCATCCAAGTATGCCAGGTCCGACCAGCCTGCAGCCAAGTGTACAGTTTCTTTCACTCTGCTGACCCCTCTGCCTGCAGACTTGAACCGCTGTTGGAGAAAAGATTCCATCTTCTTCCTCCATTCAGTGTCCCACGGTACCAGAGATACCCACTAGGGGATGGAAGATCTCACCAGTTAGGTACAGTGCCTGTTTTCATAGCTCTCCTTGCCTGTTGTTTTCTTAAGTGTTCCCTCCTTACACAGCTCAAGAGAATTTGAAATAGCAATGTGCTAACATGCTAAAAACAAGTCATCTGGAACTGAGTAGCGCAGACGTACTTAGCAAGTGTGGAACCAAAGAAGATTACTAAGAAAAAAATTATTCTTATTCATGAGGTTTGTGATACTAGTTGTGTTAAAGAGGAGTTGGAAGGCGATACCACGAAGTGTTGCTTGGAAAATTCCATGTCTTTGACTATCATTTTAAACGATTTATTTTTACAATTAGTTGACCTTTGCCTAGATCTTCACATGTTGTTTCTTTTGGTCACTTGTGGTTGGTTTGTTGTAGATATCTACTAGGAAAAATCAGACCACTGAGCAGTCTTGATTGCTCTTCTCCTAGGTGGGCTATTAAACAGTAGTTATGTTGGTAATAAAGATTTGAATCCAGGAAAAAAAAGCAGAAATAGATTGATTTCTGGGGAAGAAAGAGGAGGGTGTGGATGAGAAAGGTGCTAGTAGAAGGAATTGTGCTTCTTTGACTTTATAGAAAATAAGGTAAAATCATATAGGCATGAAGTATCTTTGATTTGTGACGTTATGCAAAAAAGGACTTTGACAGTCTGTATCTGTATACGCTTGCATATTAGATTAATTCTTTTTGCTGCAGATTCAGACATGAATTCAAGCTTCAGCAGGATATTTGAAAAGGTTTCTCAGGATTCAGAGTTTACGATTGGAGGCTAATGCAATAACATGGCAATGTCTTCTATTTGTTGGAGCTAGGAGAATCGTATTTGGGAGCCAGTTCTGTGCGGTAGGGTACACACACCTCCTTTCTTTTATCTACTCGAATATGGCGTACATTGGATGCAAATCAGTTTGAAAGGCGACAGTTAGATCTTGAGTTGCTGAAGGCTTGTTTCTAGGTGTTGGCTTCCCTGAAATACGTAAAGATCTGTCTGTTCCTCATGAATTGATTTAGGGAATAGCTAAGGTGAGAAACAGTCCAGACTAGGGAATGCATGCTTTCTCCTCATTGAGTTTTCTTGCAATGGAAATACATACCTTGCTTTGCTTTCTGACTTGGAATTACTGTAAAACCTGACTAATCAGTTATGATGGGACCTAGTTACATCAAACCTTAATTATTATGCACTACCCAAACCAGCCTTTTCTGATAACCTTTCACATCATTAAACAATCTCGTTCCTTGTTCCTTTTCTCATGAATGGTTAAAATAAGAGTGACTCTGCTGTCTACCTGACATTCTTGATTGGTTCCTCTCTGAAAAAATAGTTCTAATCTGGAAGGTGCCTGACAAAAAATTTACTACTAGAAGAGAATTTCACCATAAGATTCATAGGAACAGTTCTGCAACAACACAGGCTGGAGAACATGAAAACTGGGTGGGGGTGTGTGGAGGGATATTTCTATAGCTGTCTTTCAGTTCTTGTCAATCAAATTAAGCTTTTGAAGCCAGATGCTCTGTGAAGGTTATCTTGAAGGTTTTATTCTATTAAATTTATTTTTCCATTGAGATTCAGGAAACATCTAAGACTTAAATGGCAGTTCATAAAGAGCAGGACACACATTTATCTAAACAGTTGCCTTCTGTGTCCAGCAGCCTCCAATAATTGTCACTAATCAATGTGTAAAAATTGTGGTATTGTTTTGTGTGTGCGGGATTGATCTATTAAGTGCTTAATGAGGATGAAAGCTGACTCTTACCAGGTTTGATTTTGACTTAGAGAGACTGGACTAGCCCAAAGAATTATTCCTCTTTCTGTTAATGACTTGGTCAGTTGCAACTGTGTCTCCTGTTGCTACAATTCCTAATGTGGACATGATGCCAATATTAGGCACCTGATGAAATAGCTTAGTAAAATAAAATTATTTGAGGCATAATTTAAGTTCATTTTTTGAGTGTGATATACAGACATTCCACTGTAAAAGTAAAAGTAAGAGACTGTGTTGAAAGCACTGCCAGGCATGTAGAGCAAGGGGGAAGACATTTCCCTTCCTACTCTTTTATCTGTGGTGATTGCTGATAGAAGACGTTGCAGGGGGTAGCGGTTCAGACGAAAGCGTGATCTATTAACTGGTGGGGTTCTTCACTGTAAGGGCAAGGTACAAGTTCAGGTTGTGTTACAGCCCAGAGAAAGCCACACTGTCTTAACCTTTCATTAAACAGCAGCTTTCTTAGCTGCTACCTAACTGACATTTTGTAATCGAGGTGCTTTTGTAGCTGTTATAAGTAAGCTTTAGCTTTGTAACAGGTCTCTGATTTACCACCACTCATGCTTTTGATACTTATTAACATGCGTGATTTAATTCATTTCCTTTGCTTTCCTGCTTATGACAAGATGCATTATATCTACTAGGGGGTTACAAACATGGTTGTTACATATTAATTCAAAACACCTGGTTTCAGCATAGCCTACCTTTTAGACATTTGACATAGCAGGAGGTAGATAATCATTATCTTTATTGTTCAAGCTTCAACCTCACATTTTACTTTGCAACACAATTGAAATAATTGCAAAATTTTTCTCTTGAGAAGTTTTCTTTATAAGGAATATGCAGGAGTGCCAGTCCAGACTTTGGCTGATCCAACTAGTCTGCTTCATTATGGGTAGATAGAAGTAAACATCTAAAAGCTCAGTACTTCTCCAGCTATATATGCATGAAATAAAGTATTGTTAATTTTGTCTGGAGATAGTTACTGTGACTTTGAGGAAGTTTGCTTTGTCTCTTTGTATTAGCTGTAACTATCATATTTATCCAAGATGAGACCTGTAAAATGATCTGTCTTTAATTTATTTCTTATCAAGCATGATGGTAAGTTTAGATTAGTGGGAAAAATAATAACTTGTGGTCACTCTCAGAGCCATGAGAAGGGTTGCTTCTTTCAGTACAAAAAGCATAATAATACTGCCTTGTCCTGCGAGATAAGTAATAGGAAAGTAGCATTGTGTTTTCTTTTCGGTTGACTGTGTTGGGTTCTATACAGTTTGCCTGAGACAAAATTCTCCTTCCATTCTTTTCGCCTTCATCAAGCGCTCCTGTAGCCACATTTAGCTACACTATATGTCAACAAGATTTCTTTGGAAGAACAGTACACTGCAGTTTTTTGATGAAAAACTACATGTTCCCATGGAAACTGCAGTTGAACATATTCTGTCCAAACTACATACTCACCACAAAGTGTTAGAATTGAATTGTTTCTCTCATTCAGTTGCAGGGCAGATCTCTATATTGTTTCTTGCAGTTGAGATATTCAGGCTTATGTCAAACCAAGCCAGAATCTTTCTGACCAAGTCTCCTTTTTGGGAGGGAAAATATTTTAGGGAACTATACTGCTATTCCTTTTCATTTAACGATAAATTGTTTTACCAGTTCTGATAAGCTATAGACACTTATGCTTGCAGTGTTTTGTTTGGGGGTTTTTTGAGTGGTGTCCTTGAAAGCAGCAACATGTTATTGTGTTCTCCATTGTGCACCATTGAGGTATTCATTGCATTGAGAACTGGTAAGACTTGAAAAGTTGCGGAGAAACTTATTTCAGACCTCCGGCACGTAAGGAATCATATGACATGTTCCCCAACCCAAGACCACGTGAATGTTGAGCACAGCATGACTGCAATTATTTGTCTGAATGGAACTGAAATATGCTCAAAAATAGAGCAATGCATTGTCAAGGCCAAGGCCATCTCCTTTCTTTTGTGTTATGTGCATTGAACCAGGTCTCCTTTTTTTTGTTCACTATTTTTATGTCTCCAAGTGGTTTATTCTCTGAGGAACAACACTGAGGAGTCAGCTGCTTTTGATACGCACTTTGCTGTGTAACCTGTGTCTAAGTTGAGGTTCTGCCTTTCCTGGCTATGAGGAATGCGGCTGCTTCAAGCAAAGATATCAGTAATGTTTTTATTTAAATGCATGTCTGTTCTTAGGTGTTTCGGAAGGAAGGCTGTGTTTTGTTTCATTGAGTAGAGGTATTACTCTGGCTTTGTCAGAATGGCATGAATAAATGAGAATTCTATTCCATTCTATTCCATTTGGGAAATGCAAACCAATAGAAAGCCTTGCTGAAGATTCTCTTTCTAAAGTAATTTTGCTCATGTCAGAAGGAGGACCAGAGAAGTATCACAGACTCCCAGGGCTGTGTAGTTCTCCTCAGAAAATGACTTTAAAATGAGTAGGGTTGAGTGTGAAGTAAAATAGCCTCCCAGCATCACTACCCAGTTTGGAAGATCCTGGCCAAAAGCATCCAGCTGCCATTGCACGTTCATGGCAGTAGGGTGTGCTGTCTCCCTGTAGTCATGCTGTGTCTTGCTATTCTTACTCTGAAGGAGGAAGTTTCATCCATGGGTGTTAAATGGGATATTAATCAGGAAAACGCTCATTAGCCCTGTATTTAAAAATAAATTAATAACTAAACAAATAACATATACACACAAGCACTAGTTTCAAAACCGTGGTATGCATCCTTTTTTTTTTTTTATGTTATTTTCATTTTTGTAACCTGCAGGTGATGCTCTCCACAATCACAGTGGTCTATTCCTTGAGAATAGCTCTTTGAACATACCTTTCTCTCAGGAGAGTCCTGGATCTCCAAATACATCTGATCCACTGCAAGGGAAAACAAGAAAGTTGAGCTTGGGCAGCACAAACAGTGAAAACTCTGGGTCAACTGAAAGCTTGCCATCAGCATGCCTCACCAACAGTGAGTGAAGCCTGATGCCATGTGCTATTGGATATGGCAACAGCCTTTCCCTTCACATTGTTTCTGTGAAAAAGCTGATTATGAAAAGAAAAGGTATCTGCTTGGAATTTGGGGAGAACGAGAATAGCCCAAGTTTCTGCAGTTTTACACAACACAAGTTATCTTCCTTTTCTGTTTATAAGTAGATAGATAAAGTAATAGAAATTAAATCACAGTTTTATATTAAGGTGCCACTCATAAATAGCCACAAGAGTTTCATAGTAACAGGGGTTTATGATCGTGTTCTAGGCATGAAGCAGTATAGATAGATAAGATTTGTTACTCATAATTGAAAGTGCTACAAATCATTGTATTGTCCTGCTATGGACTATAGTCGTGTGTGTGTGTGTATATATATGTATCTATCTCTCTCAATATTTGCTTCACTGTTTGGGAAGCATTTGCAGTTCTTACCCTGTAACATGATCGTAAAAGTACTAGTCTTCCACTGCACATTTTCTGTGGACCAGAAAGCAGTGGGAATCATGCTGAGGTGATTTCTGCTTCCCAAAACTTGGACCCAGAAGAACTCTTTAGATGGCAGGCAGTTAAGTGATGATGCAGTCAGTAGAAACAATACTTTCATGAATGATTGATATCTTTAACAGACTCAAAATGTCAAGATTAAGAAAGCAGAAGGCTTAATTCCATTATCTAGCTTAAAAATGAAGACAGCAAGAAATTTATTGATATAGAAATGTTATGCTATTTTGTTTCATTTTTTGTAGTTACTGCAAAATGGTGGGGAACAAAACGAATAGATTATGCCTTGTATTGTCCAGATGTGCTGACAGCCTTTCCAACGGTGGCCCTGCCGCATCTCTTTCATGCCAGCTACTGGGAATCAACAGACGTTGTGGCCTTCATATTAAGACAGGTAATTGATTTTTTTTTTCTCTCTGCAACAGATAACCTTGTGATTGTTAATTGCGTCTTCCAAGGGTCAGTCTTCACATTTGTGCAATTAATGTGAACATACGGCTTTACCTCTCTTTACTTCCATTGTGCTTTTGGTTCTGCAGTGTCATTCAATTGGGGCAGCGTCATTCAACTGGGGCAGCAGTGTAATTTCTCTTTCTTTGACAAGTACCAGGACTCCCCAGACCATACACTAGTTATTAAAATATTAATATAATTTCAGGTGATGAGGTATGAAAATGTAAATTTCAAGGAAAATGACAACCTGGATCCAGAAACACTAAGTCCATCCAATCCACGAGAAAAATGGCTACGCAAGAGGACGCATGTCAAATTGAGGGTAAGTTTAAGTCTGAATATATATGGTAGCTATGGAACATGGGTTTGGCAGGACTTTAAATGGAGTTCGATCTCCCCGAGTAAGAGTTTACATAACTGAATATCACTAAAGAGCTGAAAACTGCTAACTTAATCCAGAGGCAGGCAGATTAATGGTTAGGGAATAGGAGCAATTTCTTCTTGGTTTATCACTACATGTTGGGAGAAAGTATATTTCTTTCTTTAAACAACAGATAGGCCCTAAGTTCCCATTATGCAAAGAAGTTTCTTTCATGCTAGACAAATCCATAAGCCAAGCAAAAATATTTCCTCCATTCTTCAGGTGCTAAGTCAGTTAGTAATGTCAGTTACAATGCATGTGCCCTGCACATAATGATGTGCATCTATGGCACCACTTGAAGTGAAAGATAATTGAGTTTCCCTTAAATGTTCTCTCTTATTTGGTCGTCTTGAGCACTCTCTCTAGCAAGTCTGTTCAGGAACCCACCATTAGTGGAAATCAGGCTCCAGCTGAAATGGGAATGCAGTGCACTTGATGTGCCGCAGACATACTGTCCAGGACTGTGTTTCTGTGTCACTGTTCATAACATGATAGAGACAGTAGCCTCGTGACAAAAACAAACAGTACCCTTCCCATCTTCTGCTCTTATTTCAGAATGTGACTGCTAATCACCGAGCTAATGATGTCATTGCAGTAGAAGATGGTCCTCAGGTACTAGTTGGGCGCTTTATGTATGGACCTCTGGACATGGTGGCTTTAACAGGTGAAAAGGTGAAGTCTGAGTAATCAATTTTCTTAGTTTTACTAGAAATAGTTGTTGAATGTAGCACACATGTAAAATGTCAGAGAAAGCCTTACAGTGAGGGGAAATATGTCAGTAGCCCCCTACTACTTCAGCAAAAATATGCTGTAAAGTGGGCTTTCCTGATAGCTGACCTTTTTCTGAGCTGTCATCTCTTATTACCTGATTACAGCTATCTCCTTTGGTTAGTGGTGAGTGTGCTGTGCAGTGGTTTCTGAACCTGCCATCTAGCTGTACCACCTACTAGAGACAATTAACTTTCCGAGGACGAGGGAAAAATAATTTTATAGTAGTTGACAAAGCACTAAAAGAAAATCATGTATCGTCCTATCCAGGTAAAACAACTAGATAAAAGAATAGGCATTCTAGAGGTTAGGTGGCTGCTGTGTCTCTTACACATGGGCAAGTAAAGATTAGTTTTACTAATCTTTAATTTTACTAATTTAAAAATTAGTAGTAATGTGACACAATTGAAACTGTCATTCCTAAGGCTGCCTGCAGAAGCCAGGCTTACAGATAATAAAGCCAAGCATCAAGTAAACACATTTTTTCATATTCACTGAGATTGTAAGAGTTTCTGTGCAAATTAAGAGAGCAATGCAGCTGAGCTGAGGGCAAAACTGAAGCATGGAAGCTTCACTTGGCCCCTTTCAGGTCTAGCAAAGTATTTAGTATCCTTTATGTTAATTTTGATGAAATATTTCAGTTGAAGAAAACCCTATTGATGAAATCTTTTGATAATTTGAAGTGTTTTGGTTGTAGGAGAGGTTATGATTTGAGAAAGATTTCATCTCAATAACCAGATGAAATTTTCCATTTTGTAGGTTTAGTGCGTAAAAAGGTAATATAGCCATGCAAGATAAAAATGTCTTTTTCCTAGTTTAGGGTTCCTGCCAAATTTCTGACCTCTGTACCTATGTTTGACATGTGCAGTGCTAAGATCAGGGCTTTAAATTATGAAGGCAATAAACCCTTGTATTGTATGTTAGAAAGCATTTGCTTATTGAGAGGACTCTCTTTGAAGTTCTTACTGAGTCATGAAGTTCCTTCAAAATTCCTTGTAAGCTTTTACTACCAGCCACGGTTGGAGATACTAATACTATCTGCGCTTGGCAGGCCTGGTAATTGGGGGGTGTTTTGTTGGCTATCACACTAGATTACTGTTTCATTGGTTTTACAGGTGGATATCTTCATAATGACTGAGCCATCTTCGGGTAGGTGGGTGTATTTTGACACAGAGATATCCAACAGCAGTGGACGAATATCCTACAATATACCCGAACAGAAGAGACTGAGAGTTGGTGTGTATCCCATCAAAATGGTGGTCAGGTAATAGCTCCAAGCTGGAACTAAGCTGTGATGGGTTGTTGTGATCAGGAAGGAACTTCAAAACTGAATAAAAACTTGATTTGAATCCCTACTTGGGAGATTAAATCAATGAGGTGAATTTAGCTTAAATAGAATGTGTTGTTATCCACCAGTTAACAGAGTCCAAAGTCAGCTTACAATCCTATGTAGTGCTACTTGAGGAGGAGAAAATGTTTTACCTCAGTTTAATAAAAAAGGCAGTCAATTGAAGAAAGTAGAGTTACTGATATGCAAATAAAATTGTATTCAAAAATGAAGCTTTAGAGTGCAGGAGTCAGTTTCAAAGAGGAACAAAATTAATTGTCCTGTCTTTGTTCATTAGCCTATGAGCACATATTGTAAGAATCTTCATCACCAGACATAAACGTGGTCTTTAGATTACAGGTTTTAGGAAACATGAGGTGATGGATGGGAAGAGCTTTGGATTTCCTTGTTGTTTATCCATTTTTTAACATCCAGTTCTCTTGGGGACAATGCATCATAAGCAAATGTGTTTCACATGTCTTTCCATGAAAAGAGCAATGTATGACTGCATTGTTTTGAGGTGGGCTTTTTTTTTTCTTTTTTTTTTTTCTTTTTTTTTGCCTTTTCTCAACTGGCATTCCCATTGTAATTTGCAAGGATAAAGGGTGGCTAATGCTCGTAGTACCAACTGTTAAGTTTATGGAGAAAGTTTGAGTAGTAGAGTACTTCAGGCTGGTTTGTGGTTTTTTTTCCTAATTCTTTTAGTTATTTGTATGTATGTGATTTCTTATTAAGGTCAGCTTCCAAATTTCTCTTTGGAAAACTATTTCCTAAAAGTGTAAGTTTCAATTGCCCCACGTAAGACTGAAATCAGAAGCCATATTTGACAGTGATTTTTAAAGTTGGAGGTCCAGACAGATCTAATTTCAAGTCTTAACTAGAACATGCAGAAAATACATTCTGATATTTTGCTTTTTAAATTAATTTATTGCTTTGACTCTCCAGAGGGGACCAGAGCAGTGCTGCAAGTTACCTGACTGTACTGCCCCGAGGAATGGAATGTGTTGTGTTCAGCATTGATGGTTCCTTTGCAGCAAGTGTTTCAATTATGGGAAGTGACCCCAAAGTCCGAGCGGGGGCCGTGGATGTTGTCAGGTAAATGAGGTTCGAATACTTCAAATCTCTGAGTTTCTGCTTGAACACAGTAGGAAGGAAAAGGGTTGTTGTACTAAACAGACAGCAGTTTTCTGAGGGCCAAGAGTCTTTGCAGATACTTTTCTGTATTTTCTTGCACAGCAGGTCTGCCTGAATTTCAGAGTAATATTAGAATGCTGTGGATTACACTGAAATTTGTAGTTTAAGTTGCCTAAAGATAAAAAGTTGCTTCTTGGGAATATGATTTTGAAGTGTGTGCAGTGAATTAATAATGATTCCATGTGCATTTTATGTTTCACTAATTTCAGGTAAGGACATATTTGTACTTCAAAAAGATCAGGTGCCAGGAATGCAAGAATGTTTTTTGGAGGAAAAATTAAAAGGCCTTTTAATCCATTCTTGCAGGTCTGTTGTGTTGCACTGGATGGGAAAAGGCAGTTCTCATTTTGGAACTTGCATGGGAATGTAGAAATGTCAGTTTTCAAGGGTTTCCATTCCTTACAGCTGAAGTGGCAGGAAATCTCATTAAAGATTTCAAAAGTAGCAGTACCTGATGTGTTGCAAGGTTTATTCTAGGTATATTTTTAAATGTCTCTCATACTTTAGATAATATTTTGTATAAGAATGTCTCTTGCTTTCCTCCATCTCCCCCAAGGTGTAGACATTATTACTTAGTTTCTTGATCAGAGCAGAGACTTAGGTATGCTCCTTTCCATGTGTTGAAGGGTAACACCTGACTTCTAACTGGTCTCAGAAAAGATGCTTACTTGACCTGTGAGTGTTGTTTCTCTTTCTGTACTTATATAATTTAATTGCTTCTTCTGACAGGCATTGGCAGGACCTGGGATATCTGATTATCTATATCACCGGCCGTCCAGATATGCAAAAACAGCGTGTGGTTTCATGGTTGTCCCAACACAATTTCCCACAAGGGATGATCTTCTTCTCAGATGGACTTGTTCATGACCCACTGCGACAGAAGACCATTTTTCTCCGGAATCTCATGCAAGAGGTACTAGAAACCTATTTATAGCCTTAAAACCTCTTTTCAGAGAACGTTATTCAGTAGAGATCTCCCTTCTTTCTGAACAGTAAATCTTACTGGCCATCACAAAGTCTTTTTGCCATTCTTCATTTCTTTTCTCACTTTTTAAAGAGCAAGGAAAGCTGATAAAACATCCAAAGGGACCTTCAGTCATGACAAATAAGTAAATGAACTGCTTGTTCTTTCCTGTGTGAATAGCAGTAGTTCTTGCTCATATGCAGGCAGACCGATTTAGCTTTCTGTGGTTTACAGATTGAAATTGTTAACAATGAACTCGTATGCTGCTTCATTGCAAGTCAAGCGCCAGCCTTGTAGTTGCATGGTGTTCAAATAGTGCGTTCACTTTGGAAGTAATGTTTGTTTCAGTGCCACATCAAAATCTGTGCCGCATACGGTTCCATGAAGGATATTTCTGTGTACAGTGTCTTGGCTCTCTCGCCATCCCAGATCTACATAGTTGGACGATCCACAAAGAAATACCAGGCACAGTGCCAAGTAAGTAACTCTTGCTATTCAATCAGGAAGTCCTAGGGAAGACAAGGAAATGCATGCAAGTGAAGCATGTGCAAACTCACGCGCACACAAAGCAGCGACAGTATTTCAAAGAAAGGCAGTTTGGGTTACAAATGAGGCATTTTCTGGAAGAGTGAATAGTAAAGAGAATCAAGTGGTTGCAAGTTGTATCTACAAGTGCATACATTGCATATTTCTGAATGACAAAATGGAACAGGTCACTTGAAAAAAAAAGTGAGAGGAGAGGAGTAGTAGTACTCTCTAGGTGTCTAACTGGGATGCCAGTGATCAAAACTTAATTCCTCATAGAGCTCATAGGTCAAGGCAGCAGTAATTTGTAACTCTCTTTCTTTCCTTCCTATTTCAGTTTCTCAGTGAAGGTTACGCAGCCCACTTGGCCTCGCTGGAGTTCAGTCTCCATTCACGACCCAAAAAGAATAACTCTCGAATGATCTTGAGAAAAGGCAGCTTTGGCCTCCACTCGCAACCTGAGTTTTTGCGCAAGAGAAACCACCTCCGCAGGACTTTGTCCGTACAGCAACCTGACCCACCTTCTTCCAACCCCAAGCCAGAGCGTGCTCAGAGCCAGCCTGAATCAGACAAAGATCATGACAGGCATTTGCCTTCCATTGCTTGGGTTCGAGGTGGAGTTCACAAATTTGAATCTATTCCCTAGGAGGGCTGGGAATGTAGATCTTGGGTGCACCCCATTAAACTTGTAGGCATGCCTCAAAGATAGTATTTAGGCAGCTCCAAACGAAGAGAAGTAGATGGGAATTTGTACCTTGGAGTCTTCCCTGTTCTGAAATCTGCCTTCTTACACTGAGTGGGGCACTTCCAGTCTCTTCCTCTTGTCACGTTTATTGGGAAAGTATAAAACAATCTAAAACTACCACAAGTTTATCATCATATCAACAGGAAATATCTTTGGTTATTTTTTGGAATAGATATAATATGTGCAATAAGAGGAAAAGATACTGATTTTACTCAGAAGGATTGTGGTATCAGCTAACTAGCTGCACCCAAAACAGCATAAAGAGTAGGTCCCATAGGTTACAGAGAAGGTTTACACTTTAAACATTAAGTAGTCACGTCTGTTTCCACTTCACTTTTCAATAAAAGCGATAAAGGGAAGCAGCAGTGGGAGCTACAATAACAAGTGGTTAGGATTTGTATAACAAGATGGTTTCTGGGTGCCTTAAACCCAAGGTTTCCTTTCAACCTACAGTGTTGGTCAACAGACTCCAACATGGGCATTCATGTTTGTGTGAGGTGCTGGATAAATGAATGAGAGAACTTCACTTGCGAACCGAACATAAAAACTTCGTGTTAAAAATAAATGTGTCTGGCTCAGTTTGAACACAGTTAGTGTTGTTGTAAACAAAGTAGTGTGCAACTGTACAAAGATCACACTGTTTGTGGAACTTGGTGACTGTGCAAAAATGTGTGGACTACTCCAAAGAAGATGGCTCTGATGATCTCAATCCGAGAGTCAGATCCTAAGAGGGCAAGTTAAAGGGAACCATTTTACTAAGGGATCTGCAAACTTCAGAGCAATCCCTTTTTTAATTATTCTAACTAGAATCTTTACACTGGAGGGGAAAAAAAAAGTAACTAAGTAAATTGATAAATTGTTTACTTTCTCATGCTTTACAGCAACTGCTGTATTAAGACAATCTGTATCATTCAGAATTATAGCATTTGAGCTTCAGAGTGGACATGTGAAAACACAGGTGCCAAATAGACATTTTTCTACCGATCTAAATTTTTCTCTGATCTCTCAATGGACTTACTAGAAGTAAAATGTGTGACATTTTCCCTAAGTAGTAATATTTCTAAAGCATTATAGTTACTTTTACATAGTAGCAGTTTGCAGATTCTTCATGCAGATACTTCCATTGAAATTAATCAAGAGAACTTTAATGACTGAACTGACGCATGTTTTAAAACCTGCAATGAAGTTACAAGTGCACATAAAAAAACCTTTTTTTTTATGAGTTAAAAACGTACTATTAACACTGAGAAAGCTTGAAGTCAACAGGACATTCCTTTTTCAGGTTTGTTGTTTGTTTTTTATTTCAGGGAATTGGGGTTGAGAGAGTGTTGTGCATCTCCATCCCCCTTTCAGGTTTTGCTAGACCAGAAACAGTCTCTCAATAAGTTGGTTAATGATTTTGAAAGTTAACATGTAAAACAAGAAATGTAATGGAAAACTATTTAGACAGTGCAGAAGTAAAGTAAGTCTATACTCCCTGTTAACCTTGAAATTTCAATGTGCTTTTGGAAGGGCATAGGAATGTAGCTTTTGCCTTAAGAGGCAGCAAAACAGTGATCTTTGATTTGTATTTTTCTGACATTACTTGGCAAGATTGTCAGTTACCTGTTTCAAACTTCCTGAAATATCTCTGGCACATCAGTAGTTGGGTTTTTTTTATAATGCTTCCTTTAAGGGAAGGGGTAATCTCTGCTGAAGATTAAGAAAAGATGTAAAAAGTTTGGTAGCAAACACTTAATGGGAGCAGGTAAATACATTACAAGGGGCTAGGGGTTTTATGCTCTGTTGCCAAGCCAGCCAGCTACAAAAGCTAAATGAAAGTTGTTCGCAAACTGCATTGAAGCAGTCTTTACATTTACAAATGCTTTCCTGGTAGTATCATAGTTCTTGAATCCATGAAATTGGAGGAATTATTCCATGCTCTGTCTCAGCCCACTGCATGTATTAATTCTAATCACATAGTCTATTTCTTCTCCTCTGCTCTGCACTAGGAGGAGGTTGCACAGGTGCACCAGCCTCCATCTCCTTCCAGTGAGTTTACTGTTTGCACGCTTCTGCTTGTTAGTTTTAAATAGGCATGGGAATCCAAGGCTTGTGAGAGAGGAACTTACTAGGAAAATTTTACATTTGCTGAGGGGTCTAAAATACTGACTGATCAAAAAGTTCTTTTTAAGCATCGAGTGTTGTATAGCATGTCTCTTGACAGTAATCACTATTCCTGTTCAAAGCTACTGTTGCTTTAGCCATCTACCTCTATCACCCAAGAGACTTGAAAACTTATTTTTTTTGTTTTAAATTGCTGTAGTAGAAAGGTCTGCTGCCTTTCAGAAGAGGGATCTATGTGTAATTCTGTGACTGTATTGAAGGAAATAGTGTCTGAGTACAAGGTTAGAAAAATCTCCTAGGTTATAAAGGGCTGCCTTTTACTCTTGGAGACATATAGTCATTTTGCAGGGTACCATGCCATGAAAACTGTATTTCGTGTATTTCTGTTAATAGATGGGTCACCTTTACAGTAGTCACTGTGCTGGCTTCCCTTAAGAATATTAGGAGCTAATAGCAGTAAAACAAGTGTGTATGTGTGTGTATGTGTATGATTTAGTGTGGTAACAATTTCAAATTTTCTACACATGGTATTAAAATCAAGCTGAAAATATTCTCCCTAACTTTGTTTTTATACAATAGATGAGAGCTTATATGGCATTTGCATAATTCCAGCACTGCTGATTGCTCATGGCTAGAATGGTTTTTCTTGTGAACGCATGCTCCAGCTGTGCACTTCGGCAAAACAGTGATACAGGCTTAGTTACACACTTTGTCCATATGAAACTGCATCCAGTCATTCATGGGCATTCAGCTTGCAATTGGATTTCAGTTTTACTTGTGTTTTCCTGGAAGATCAGTCCCCTAGGCAGGCAGTTTGATCCTGCAGTCATCTTATTCTTGATTGCAAGTCCTCATTGCTGCAGTTTCTATGCAGTCAGCACTTACTTAAACTATACAGGCTATAAAAGTGTTTTAGCATACCACGGAAGGGAAAGGGACAGAGAAGTCAGGTGGGTGTGCCCACAGAACATACATTAGACTCATCAGTTGTTTCAGCACCGTCAGTTGTTTAGTGCCTCCAGTATGTAACAGAAAAGCACATTCTTTTAACGTGCTGAATGGAGGAAGCATAAATGAAATTGTAAAATGCAAAGTTGTTAGTCCCGTGGGTGCTAAGGCTACAGTACAAGTAAGCCACAGTTGGAAGCATTTACTTCTTTGTCCTGTTGGTATGGATCCATTTTAATTTACTGTTAAAAAATGGCTGTGATTAATAGCAGTGGTAGAGTTATTTGAGATATTGTGAAAACACACCTTCACAACTGTGGTGTTTCGGTTTTGTTTGTGTGTATGTGTGCATAGCTACTAGAAGACACTTAAGTTTTGGTTCTGCTTTCACAGCAAATTTGTAACCAATATACATTAAAAAAAGAAAGAACAAAACCAACTCAAACACAGCAACAATGGCTGTCTGTTCAATTTTGTTGTCTAGCTAGGTAGGTTTGGAAAAAGATATCATTGTATAGATTGCAGAATTGAATAGTGGTGTTAATCCAAATCTGCTTATTTTGAATAACATTTTTGTTTGCATACACTAGTGCTCTTGGAATAGATATTTGCTTGACCAAAGTATTCCTGTTTAGTTTTGTGGCATGGTTTGTATCTATTCAGCATAAAATTTTGTTAGGTGTAAAAATGACAAAGTATTGGTAATTCTTATTCATTGGGGTTCACGAGAGCTGTCATTTTTATTTGTTTACATTAAACTAGTCTTAATTTATACAGATTACTTCACTTTTTCCTCTAGTACCTAGGGAAGTCACTTCCAAACAGCTAAAACTTTCACTGGTTATGTAGAAGTGGAACTATCAGTAAACTAGAGAAAAAAAATTACACACCCTGGTCTATGCAGGACAATGACATTTTTTTCAGAAGCCCCACTATTCTGCAAAATAGCCTTTGTTTGCCATTACTAGTGAACAAGTTGTCCTGTTTCTACATCACAGTCTTTCTTTAGCCAGGACACTACTAATGTGCATATTTAACAAATCCTCAATACTTAGATCTATAGTATCATGTCCTTCATAGAATAAATTTAGAAAGGGAAAAAAGGTTTTTTTTCCTTCTTTCTGTATCATTTTCTATTTTAAATTTGCTAAAAGCGTTGTTTATAAGCATTCTAAATAATACCTGAAACCAGTAGGTATTTTATGTTTTGAGATTTGTAGGTCCAACGGTTGTTACTGAACAAATAGGGTTTTCTCCAGGTCTTTTTTCCCCTCTTGCCATCTAGGCCACAGAAAGGTGAGTACATTGTCGTAGGACTAGATGATTTGGTACGTTTTTGATGAGCTCATTGTCTTGATAATGGAGAGATGAGGATTATGTACCACAATTTCATAACTTTTCTGATTAGAGATTGACGTGTGGCATCTGAACTCAAGATCTCTGCATTGAATTGTTCATGTCAGGCATGCAGGGGAGAAAGTGGCACTTTCATCCTCATCTGGAGCTGGTACAGGATAGAATTCCTATAAACACAAAACTTTTCCAGCCTACCTTCTCAGCTTCTCTAAGAGCAATGATTCCTCATGGTCTATGTTCATATCTTAAGCAGAAACTGTGGGTTTGTCAAGGTAATTAAGACTTCTGTGATGTTTAGTCACTCAAGGGAACTATACATTCCTACAGATGAGCCTAAATTCGGAACTCCCATAAAAAATGGAAGTAATAACACATTTTTCTGGATGAAAAGATCTCCTTTTCAGAAATGAGGCCTGGAACAGCTAGAATCCTGTGCCATGGACTCTGGAATTGAAGTCATGTGTTGGCTCTTTCACTCATTTTACTTCAAGCCCATCAGACGAGGCTTATTACAGTTTACCCTCTACTTGTATTTATCTCAATAAGCTATCCTTGAAACTGAATGGAATTTTGGGGGATTGGGGAAGATAAAACAAATTTGACAGTTCATTTGTATGGATATATAGAACTTAGGAGGGGGAAAAGAGAGAGGCAGGTTTACTGTGACTTGCTGGGAGATGGTATACCAGAGATTGCACCACTGAAACATGATTTACAGATAGCAAGTTTGAAGGGTAGGGTTATTCCTGGATGACTGGTGTACAGCCCAGAATGGCAGTCCTCTCACAGAACCCCAAGTCCTATGTATAATTTATGCAAACAAGTTATGCATAACTTGTTTTTGTATTTGTGGGGGAGAAAAGGGGCAGTCCCCTTACACACAAAGAAACTTGAACTTGTAGGTGTTCTTTCAGTCTATAGTTTTATTAAGTACATACTTTTAAATATTGTCAGTGAGAAGGTTCTGTCTGGTGACAAATGTTTATATTTCTTATTGCTGCCTTGTAAAGATTCAAAAATGTACAATAATGAATTTCGTAAAATGAAATAAGGAGTAAGATTTCTACAACTGCTATAGATTTTGATGTGAGCTGGTTTTTAAAATCTTAAAAACAGATTAGCCACTTAAATAAAACCTTCCTTGCCTTTAAACAAACAGTGTCACTGATTTTTCTTACCAGCGATTTGGTAAATATTGAATCATCATTGTACGAGTCCTAGTAGCTCGTGGAAACCTAAATAGAGGCTGTTTGATCTGTCTGAAATAACACTTAGATTGGAGGTCAACTTTTCTCAAAACTCCAACACTCCTTCCTTTTCAAAAGTCATAGAAGAAGGTATTTCCCTAATGAGACAACATCTTTGTGAAAGCTTTGTTTAAGTAGTTTCAGGACATGTAAAGAATAACTTGGAGATACTATACTTTTGTATACTTCCATAAAGAAAAGTTGTTTAAAAACCCTAAAAACCAGCCCACAAAACACACACAAACACTACATCAAGAAATAACATAAGCTAAAATTCTCAGTCATCTGAAAGTCTAGAAGTCTTCAGGCTGGAAGGGTTGCTTTCATGTTTCCAGGCCTCATTAACTGTTTCAATGTTTTAAAATTGTTTAGTTTGACAAGAAAAAGAAAATTTGTGAGCAAGTTTAAAATCAATACTTATACATAAATTATAACTGAATGCTTTTCATATTTATACCTGATACCATTAAAATTTTAGTAACACTGGAACTACCAAGTCACGTGCACATCTTAAAAATTATCAAGTAGAGCAAAGTTTCCCAACTCAGTCTTTCCTTTGAGGGTTCATTTTAGAGTGAACATAATCGGAGAAGCCTGCACAAAGCTCACCACGGAAAACAGCCCTATTGTTGAATTCTAGAAACTTGAGAAGTCTTTGCTTTACTTTGAAAGACTAAACTTTGTTATACTGAATGACCTACCAAAAAAGGCTTGTAAAATGAATGTTAACTTTTTTTAAAGTAATTAGAAGCAAAATACAGGTATCAAATGCTAAGTATACATAATCAAAATACTTCCACTGTGATATTAGCTAATAACAGTAGTTGCAAGAGGTTACATTAATTGTAGTAACAAATTTACGTGTATAACTAAAAGACAGATTCAGCACAAAAGCAATGTTTAACTCAACTGCCAAGATGCTATCTAAAGCAGCAGTAAGAACTGACGAAGTTGCTCTAATTTGTCTGGAACCAAACTACCTCAGATAGGATTAGTTAGGCTAATCCTTAAGGCCATGAAGTAAGAGTCCTAATATGGCTCTGTTCTTGTGGCATGAGTGACTCCACAGAAGCCTGTTGCTTTGGAATGGCGGTTTTGCTTAGAATGCAAAGAAGCTACTACTGTTTTATTAACTTTCAGTTAATATGATGAGTAACTTCTAGTTTTCTAATTAAAAAAAAAAAAAACCTAGGCTTTCAGAATAATAGACCAATCTTTTTCACATGGAAAGTACTTGTGCTAAAACTCATGGTCACTGGATACCAGTTTAAACACTACTCTTACCTAGGATTACCCTTCCTAAGTCTGTGGCCCTTGCTTTGGCCATTCTTACTGGCCAGTTCAGCATCAGTTTCTAAGTACTTCCTGCCTCCTGAAAGTCACTTTCAAGATGGTTCCCTCATCTCAGCGGGAGACAATGCACTGTGGTTGGTACCCTTTTGATTCTTTCTTTACTTGAAAAGAGAAAGCAAGGGAAGTCCTGAGCTGCTTCATCAAAAAAAAAAAAAAAAAGGTGTAATGGCTCATTTAAGTGTATAGAGTGCATCCTTTCAGGTGCTATACAGACCTCTCCTTTATATGTGCTCATAAACTTGGAAACATGAAAAAATAGCTACAGCCATCTCTGTCTAGGTATTAAGTGCTCGATGGAGTTTCTTTGCTTGCCTTCTGATAGCTTGAGACGATTGCAGGGATCGATGTACAGACTGTAAGTTTTGTGCCATTAGATAGTAGTAGTTCGATGTTGCTTGTTGCCTGCAGAAGAACAACAGGACTGCCATTAGCAGCATGAAGTCAGTAGAACTAATCAACTGGTTGTCACACAAGTTGCTGGAAAACAGATGGGAGAAATGAAGAGGTCTGGTACACTTTCACTGTGTAACTGTTCTAAACACTAGCAAGAAAATATTTTGTTACCTTCAGTGAATGTAAATGGCAGTACACAAAATAAGTACTGCAATATTTTAACTAGCAACAGGAGCATTTCTTGTGCTATAATCTAATTTATTAAAATGCAAAACATTAGAACAATACATGGAGTTGGAAACAATCATTTGAGATCAAAGTTTGCTGCATCATAAAAAAAATGAAAAGGGAGCGCTAACATTAAAACTCATGGCAATTGGATACCGGAACAGAAACTCTCATGCAAGACTAAAGGCACCTCCAAAAAAGTTCACTTCACAACTATTCCAGTAGGCAACTAGGCAGTGACAGAGCACATTGTTGTATGTATCTACACATTCAGGAGAAGTGGACCAAATTAGTGGAAGCAGTACAGATCACTGCTTAAGGCATCAGTCAGGCATTTGAAACTGCTCTCATTTTTCTTGAAAAGTTACAGCAAAGTGTCTTGCACCTATCTTCGTTGCTAAAATAGGATATAGCATTCAGGATGTACCTTTAACAAAAAGAACACTTCCAGCATAATGGATGAAGATATTAACGTCACATTCACTTGGGTACAATTGCTGTGTTTAAAAATGCCACCAATACGGTTATGAGCTGCTGTTAATTGTGATAGCATGGACTCAACTGCTACAAAAATTCGAGGGATGGAAAAGAAAGGCTGTAAAAATCAGACAGCTCAGGATAATGGTTGATTCTCTCATGCTTTGTGATCATTAGTAACCAGTGAGAACTGAACTCGAGTGACAAAAACATTAGTACCAGTAGTTTTCTGGTCTGGGGTGAGAAAAGCTGATGTTTGCATAAGAGGTTTGTTGTGAACCCACGAGGACTCACTAATCCACAATTTAGAGGTTAAGTTTTACAACTGCACAATGATCTGCTGTAGCAGAGACAGCCACAGTGAATATGAAGGAAGAACCCTGTGGTTCTGCATAATACTACCTTAAAGTAGCATGAGTTAATAAGCTTCTCTCTCTCTAAACAGCAGGTTTTCTCCCCACAGATTCGTGCAGGCATAGACAAGGTAAGTGAACAACTACTTTACCTGGTTGCTACTATCTTCAGTTACGAATGAGAGAAACTGTCGTAACACTAGCAGATGGGAGAATATTAGGAGTGAGATTTAGTGAACTTTTAGTGGATATGACAAAATCAACTTGATACAAGCTTTAACCTATAGTTAACTAGACATGGTCCCATTGGTAAAAATTTTTGCAATTATCTGGGATGTTAAGCCCTTACCTCTATGTAGGTAAAGTAAACTTGATGCTAAACTCTCTCTAAAGAATTTGAGGTGCTTGACATTTAGTTATTGAATGCTTGACATCAAGTGTTCTAAGAGAGGAAGTTTAGGGAATCACCCTATGACAAGACTTCTGACCTTTAATTTTTACTCTCTTAATATGTCTAATTCAGAATGACATAACCTTCACAAATATAGCAGCCTACCACCTTGTGCATTAACCAAGGTGTTTTATAAGAGGCTTCTTCATCAGGGTACCATGGACTGTTTGTTAACATAATGCTACCTAATAAAAGAATTTTTCTTATAGATGTGCACACATCAGTGACTGTGTCAGTACACTGGAATTTTCCCACCTCCTCCCCCAGCCTGGACTGGCACCTCTTTTAGACAAGAGTCAGGGAGGTACTGTTCTCACACAAGGTCAAAGGAAGGCTCTTGCTGCTAAAAATCTGACTTCCACAACAAGGAAACTGAAGACAAGGAGAGCATTTGACAAGTTTTAGAAGCTGCAAATCCAACTGCAGATTTAATCTTCCCAGGTATCTTGAAGAAAAAACAGAGGTACTACATAACACCTGAAAAAATTCTGCAACTATTCCTCATCTCGAGTCCCTCATCCAGGGACTACGTAGCCTGCGATTGGCTATGTTCAGGTGGGAGGTAACCTGTGCCAAAAGTTGAAGGACACTTAGCAGTATTTACCTCTCCTCTTTCACAATGGCATCATCGAATGCTTGGGAGATACGCTTCAACTGGCAAATCCCTGAGGAGACCAGTTCCAACTCACAGTCAAACTCTCTGTAAACAGAATGGTCATTGCTAAAGATGAAACAGGACAGGCTGACTAGGTGACACCACTCAAGTCTCCATCCCTGCAGTACCACTCTTGCTACCTCTAAACTTTACCCAGAGAAGTTTAGGGCCGTGGCAGTCATGCTCTTAATTCCATTGGCCAACTGCTTCACATCTCCATTCATCCCCCAGACAGCTCTCTTCCATCTCAGACACAGGATTCAGATTCACGAGGCTTGGATTTAACTTCTAGCTTTAACCTTTCTTGTGACTTTGACCAAAAGAAAAACCTATGTGCACATTATTAAGTATTTCCCTAGCTCACAACCCTTGATCTAATT
The DNA here is from genome assembly GCA_013397775.1 of Eulacestoma nigropectus. Classification (NCBI taxonomy): domain Eukaryota; kingdom Metazoa; phylum Chordata; class Aves; order Passeriformes; genus Eulacestoma; species Eulacestoma nigropectus. The sequence goes on from VZTE01001746.1 coordinate 4,030,472, forward strand.
TGTGTTTGTTCTTTGAGGCAAGAATCTGTCTACGTTCTATAAAGAACTCAGCATAAGCAGAGCTATTCCTGGTATGTCTGCAATACAAATAGCAGCTTTGGAAAAGTTACAATTAAGTAGGAGTGAGACACATACAGAGCATTTTCCTTTACTCAAAAGGCACCAGGAAAGAACTCGGGCACGTCTCTAGCATCTGATGGGCACTGGTGCTGAGAAACACAGTGCAAACTTACGCAGTGGGAGAGTGATTTTTTTAAAAATTCCTGTCAGCAAAAAATTACTGTTTTATGTTTCAGCTTTATACAGAGCTCAGTCCCTGTCTATATAAGGAGCTGGAACTACTTTCTTAACTATTCGAGCAGTACACCCCTTCAGGGGAATAGGACAGTAAACTTCATACCTTGCCTTTCACTTTACCAGATGTTCTCATCAGAGTAATTAAAAAAAAAAAAAAAAAAGGTTTACAGAAGAATGTGACTTACATCCTTCTGCTCGAAGGCGCAGGTGATGAATAAGGGCTCTTCAGTGCTGCTGCTCTTCTTGATCTCCGGAGAGAGACAGCATTTTTACCAAGCCAGGATGAGAAATCCCTCCATTCTCTATGTTCTGACACCTTTGTTGGCCCAAGCAAAGCCCTTTTGCTGGACCTTGGAGTGCCTTTTGAACTGGCTGCTGGAGTAACTCTCTTATAGCAAGGTGTTCGAGGTGTAGTACTTGTTTTTTTGGTAGAACTGGTCGCACAGCTTCTGCTGATGGATTCAGCTGGAAAGGTCACCATTGAGCGTACTGGGCTTTGGCAAGACTTCTGTATTTTCTGAAAGAAGCATTTGACATGTTAGGCTAAATGAGCTCAGTTAGCCTAGAGTTTGGAACCAGGAAGACTAGGAACATTTGGGCTGAATTCCTAGCTTCCATTCTCATATCAGGTTTCAACTAACATGAATGCATCTCAACCTCTGTACTTATTTGCATTGTAGGAGTCGCTTGCTTCCCTAACCCTTGGCACTCGTCAAGGACTTCAGAGCAGGCATTGGAACAAAGCTCTTGCTGCTCTTATGCTCGAAAAAGTCAGGCTCCCCAACACAGAACTCATGCATTTAAAAATCTCACGTCTCCAACAAAGGGAAGTGCAAGCTCAAATCTGCTACCTTGCTACCTTGTAGCAGGTTTTGTCAGTCTAAATTTAGATGAACTATAATGAAGAACATGCTACTAAATAGTATGGGTACGGGAGAATAAATAAAAGAAAAAGAAATCCAAAGTGCTGCACATTTCTCAGTAACAATTCTTTGCAAGTGATGGCAATCTCTACCCAACTTCATCTGTGTGAAGGCTGCTCTGCCATACATGATTAAATACAGTAGGGGAAAAGCTTTTATTTCATAATAAAATAAAATAAAATGTTTTCACCTTCCTCCATGTTCTGCCAGATCCATAATTTGCCTGTCTTATACTTTAGGAAAAGATATTAAAGACTTTAAAAGTTAGTAGCTATGAGACAACTACTAAGTTGTGCAAGTGCATGGGAATGGACTCTCTGGAGTACAGCACTTAGTACAGAATTCAGAGATCTTAGTACTGGAGTTGAAGCAAAAACTAAACTCTATCCATGTTCCACTGTAAAGGCAAAGTACCTGGGACACTGTTCCAAAAGCATGTTTTGCTGTTCTTTTAATAGTCTGAAGAGTTTGGCACCTCTGTCTTGGTTCCAGACTTTCCCTAGTTGGGGTTTTATGAAAATTCAGCTCTACTCGCTTTATTGGTACCCGTTTCCTTAGAGACATACGAATAGTATTGAGAGAACTCAGAGAGGCCCTTCTCTTGAATTTGTCAGGCACAGGGCTCTCATTCTCACTGAAGTCAGCTAGGAGCTGGTGTTTCTGCCAGGCCACTGTTGCTTTGACGTTTTGAAGCACAGATGCCATCTTGTTCCAGTTCTTGGTCAACCTTATTTCTAAAACAATCAAAATGAGAGCAAAGCTTAGACAGAACAAGGTACAAAGCAGTGTAAAAAAAGAGAAATGGGAACTGTTACACAATATATTTGGTTACACTTGCCTGAAACAAGAAAACCAGAGCTGATCAGACTTTTACTTGGAGGCTTGAAAGAGAACAGGATTGATTTCTACAGCTATTTAGGTTTGTGCAAGTCCACAAAGAAGCTTCGTACTGCAATTCCACTGCAAGACTCTAGTCTGAGAGGTAGAATATGAGTGCAATTTTTTGGTTTGTGTCTCAGATCAAGATCTGGTATCCCAATTTTTGCCTTTTTTAATCAAAACAACCTTCCACTGCAAGACAAGTTTACGCAGCTGCTGTTGTCTCCTGCCGTACTTGCTAGCTAAAGGCTCCTGCTTCAGTCACAGTTATGACTGGGTACATGAGTCCTGAAACAGACAGAATTATTACTGGCAGAAGACTTTGGTGGGAAGGGCTAAAATGCTAGTTATCTAAATGACATATGACAATTTAAACAAATGTACATATATACTTTCAATTCTTGATTTTCACTTGCTAGCAAATACGATTCAAGTGAAATGCCCCGAGAGAGCCCTGCCGTCCTACGGTTACAATGAACTGTTACCAAACGGCTATTCCACAGGACAGCGCGGTGCTCTAGTTCTTCTGAAGGCCACAGCGGTCTGGGGTAGCCCCCGGCCGGGCCCCTGGACACGCCTGGCCCCAAGCCTCGTCCGATCCAAGCCACTCTCGCCGCAGGCATCACGCTCTGCTGGCGCTGGCACTGCCTGTGCT
>VZTE01001746.1:4033890-4048471 GCA_013397775.1 Eulacestoma nigropectus
CCCAACCTCGCCCGCGGGTCTGGCGCCTTTGCGGACCTCGGCCCAGAGATCCGCGTCAGCTGGAGTAGTAAAAGGACTCAGGCTGGGTTGCCCCCTTGGGTATCCAAGCCACAGCTCCTGTTACTTCTGGTAATTATTGGCCAAAGTCTTAGAAGGTTTTTGTTTGTTTGCTTTTACTCCACTGGCTTCTGCAGCTCTTGCTACAGGAGACAGCTGGTGTAACTGTCCGTGTGGGACCGTAAACCATCCGGGATGCCCTCTGAAGCAAATCGGGCAGCAAAGAGGGCCAAGTGCAGAGGATGTATTTATTCAGCGGTGAGGGATTTTGTATTGATTTGGATTTTTTTTCTTACCCGAGAGGCAAACAAGGCATGCAAAGCATTCATTTATCTTTATATGACTTCTACCTGAAAAAAAATTGCTCTAGAAAGAGCTATAGCAGCATCTGGTTTTTTCCAAAGGTTTGCTTTCTCCCCACCAAGTTAAACTCAGAGCTGACAGCTAAAGACCCCTCCTTAGCTAAGACTTATAGTGATGGGAAAGCCAAGGCAGTAACGCTGCAGGATACCCCTTGAATCTCACCACTGTCTTATAAACATTCTTTTTACAAATTCCTATGAACTCTGGTTTTTAAAAAGTTCCACATGATGGTTTTTGTACCCTTTTGTATTCACACACTAATAATGGTGAGTATAGTGTAATAAAAGTCCTTTATTAACAGCTATGTTTCTATGTATTGCAGTCCTATATGCTGTTCTGCTTTCCTCTGTCCATCGACTTTCAGGGCTTCCCGGTAGCTGAAGTGTTAGACCTCTTCCCCTGTGCCCTCTCCACCCTCAATCTCTATAGCAAAAGTTTCAGGTTCTTCTCACTAGCAAACTGGAGCTTCAGCCACTGTGTTTTAACACCTGGCTTGGATTTTTGGACATTGATCTAGAGACCTCCTAAATAACTGAGAGTTCTGCAAAACAAAGAGCTCTTCTTGGGGGTACTAAATACAAGAGAGAGTTGGGTGGTCAGACCATGTGCTCAGTTTCTAAAGGTTATCTTGATAGCTGGGGATTTGGATTGGCACTTTGAATGGCAAGAGTGGGCAGAGGAATCCCTAAGAACAGAAATGGTGCTAATTGAAAAGAGCATGTGTGCAGGCAGGGAGATTCTGTGTGACATAAGAACTGTAGGCCAAAAGGCAAACAGCAGACTGAAGCTGAACTGGGCTATCAGCCTGTCCTTTCATGCCTGTTTATAAAATTAAAATCGAAATATCTGAGCCTTTGTAGTTGTAAACAGACTCTTACGGATCTGCATGTTTTCTTCTTCTTCTTATGGTGCATTTCTTGTTTCCATCCATTTCAACTTTTTTTACCCAGCGGAATATCATGTGCAAAGTAGAAAATGTAGATTGTTTGGAGATTAACATTATTGTACTTTTGGGTTGGGTCTTCTTGTAGTCCTGTCAGCCAAGAAGCCTTGATTTCTGGGGTAGACCATAAGAAAGTATCACTTGACGTTTTTCCAGTTTCACCTTCAAAAGCTAAGGAATGATTTTTCAAGTGGACATGATTAAGACACGTGTATTACAGGGAAGGGAAGTAAATATATCCTGAATTCTAGCCTCTGTGAAGATACTAGCAAAGCACTAGCTTTCCATGGCCCTTTGTCTGTTTGCAGAGCCAGTTAGTACACTGATCTGTAGAAGGCCTCATGAAAACAAGCACATAACAAGCCAGTAGGATGTAGTTTGTGTTTTGTAGCTGAAAACACAGAGGATGCATCACTTCCCTTCTTGACTGTTTATTGCTGAGATCCCTTGTCCATTTATCTGTTCAGAGAAAAGTGAACAAGACAAGACATACAGACTGCACCTTGCTGGTAGTTTGTGGTCTGTATTTCTCATTTCCTGAGGGACTACCCAGCAAGTCTGCTTTTCCTTTTCATTGTCTTTACCTTAGCCCAAATGGCTTCGGTCGATTTTTTTCACTGTTTGCCCTTACATAAATCCAGTTGTCATGGCATCACAAATGTCACCTCTTTCATCCATAGCAATGGCTGAACTCCAGGAAAGGGTTAGAAGTAGAGAAAACAAGTCTTCAGCTCTGGAGGGAAACTCTGTGAGCTGGAAAATGTGCACAGAGCTGAACACTCATACAGTCCAGCCTTGACAGTGGAACTAGTAACTTCATGGTTTGTTTGCTTAGGTGAACTTACAAAGTCCCAGCTGGTCTTCTGACTTGCTAGCCCGCTCCCTGTCCATTAGAGCACAGTGACTGAATATCCTGCTTGAACTGAGTGATGACACAGCTTATATTGCTAATTATACTCAACAGGGATTTTACCTTGATCTAAGGCAGGGTACTAATTGTCATGGAGTGGTACCCCAGAAGGCTATGAAAAGTCATTAGTGCTAATTTTGCACTGATGGTCCGGTTCAAATGTATACAGCCCAAAGAACGGAGTACTTTTAAACACTAGGCATCAGACCACAAACCATGATCAATTAATTACAGCTGATGCTAACCAAAGGTTTCTTAGAGGGTGTGGCTGCTGTAGCAGCAGTTGATACCATATCACTGTTTAGCTAGACTGAAGGGGAAGGCCAAAAAGTTAAAAGATGTGTCCTGTGCTTGTACTGTGATTGTTCTTCACTCTTTGTTTTTTTCTTTTGATTTAGGTAAGACTATAGTTTAAACTCAAGAGCTTGTTTGACTTGGACAGCTAGAGTACAGAGGCAAAGAAAGGGTTGTTGGTTTTGACTGTGAAGAAGCAAATTTTCATCCTTTTGTTTCGAAGCCTACTATGTCGGGATTGGCAAGAAATCTACTCACACCTTTCTGCATGTAGGCTTGACTCAAGACCCAGAAGAGAAGTCTTCTCAATGGAAGATGACAGTGAACCCGAGCAAAGCTCCTGGGCCTATCTACCTGATGTCTGTCTGAGGCATGTCTTCCATTGGTTAGATGACAGGGACAGATCTCGGGCTGCCTTGGTCTGTAAAAAGTGGAGTTGCGCCATGTACTCTGGATCTCTCTGGAGATGCAGAACCATCACATTCTATGGCCAACCATCAAGGGCACGCACTCTGGAGTTTCAAAGTGCGCTGTGGTATACCAAGAAATTTGGCAAGTATTTGAAGCACCTTGAGATCAAGTTATCGAATCCTTACAATCCTCCCTTTATCAAAAAATTTCAAGTGATTATGAGAGGTCTTCTTTCACACCTGGGTAAGTGTAATAGTCACCTAGTATCCCTAAGCATCAAGTACCTAGAATTAGACTGCTTGATCTGGAAAAATGTTGTTAGGGCTCAGTTTATCAAGAACTTAGCTGCCTTCCTGAAAAGAATGAGCAATCAACTTGATTATCTTAACTTAAAAGGAGCAAGAATAACTTTGGAAGAAGGCTGTGAGCTTCTGAATTCTCTGAGCAGCTTGACAAATAGAAGCTTTATATCTGAAATCAATATTGAGGATTTCTTCAGTCTCCACCTTTCTGTCTACAGCAGTGCCTTGTTCCACCAAACTATGTCTAAGTTCCACAGCCTGACCATCTTGACTTTCAATTATAACTGCATCTCTGATGAACTGCTGGACATCCTGCGGGAGCACAGCTCTCATTCCTTGTGCACCTTGAATATTAAGTGTCATATCCATGACCCTCATGGGCAAGTGGTCTCAGGAATGTCATGGGCTAACTTGGCCAAGAGAGCCCCAAAACTGAATGTGAACTTCTTCTTTGAAAGAGTCATGAGGCACGATCACCTAGCTAGGATCCTGCTAGTGGAGATCCCAGTTAGGAGCATCAGCCTACGGAGCTGTTATTTTAGTGACCCAGACTGGATGATGAGACCTACCCTCACCAACCTTCTCCCAGCTTACTGGCATGGTCTGCAGGTAAGGGAAACAATAGGGACACCCTACTGCAGTATCACAAAGCTAAGCAATCATAGCAAAGTAGGCCTTCTGCATAATAGTAGTCAGCAATAGAAGTTCCTGACTGCTTCAGTTTTACGTTCGGGGACAGTTTTCATAAGCGAGTCATTTCAGTGTTTCAGCTGTAGTGTAGTTCATGAAATTATCCTTGTCCATTTATAACCCACCATAAGGCTATCAGGCTGTTCTATTTTGGCAATGTATAAATGTCCTACAGCACATCTAAATTAACTAGTGCCCCTGTCAAAGCACTTCGGTGTCACAAGGGATGCGTCACCAAAGGTTTGCAACAGCTGACCCACATAAGTAAGCATCAGACATCTTTGCATGCCAGAGGGAAACATGTGGCCTTACACCTGATGATTGCTGACAGCTTTCTCTAAGTCCTGTTGCATTGCAGAGTTTCCAATAAACACCAGAGATCTGTAAAGCTTTCTAGAAACCATCATTGGCTCTACTCTTGTCTCTGGGATAATTTTCAGTATGTCAAATAAGATCGTGGCATGACTGTGGGTGCAGCATTTTCTAATGAATGCACAAGGGATCACCCCATCTTAACAGGAGAGTGATTTACTGTAGCACATACACTGTTGTAATGCAAAACAGATTCTCAGCTAACATCAAGGTACAAAATTGATCTGCTGACACTCACTTTTGTTGGTTAACTTGGAAAACTATTTGTTGAATTCTAGTTGCTGTACTCAAAGTCTGTTCAGTAGCACTAACAGTGTTCATTCTTTTTCAAGAAATTAACACTTGAATTGAACAATGACCATGAGTTGCTGGACAATGAGCTGCTACAGCTTATCTTATCATGCAAGAGGTTGTTATTTCTGAAAGTCTGGGCATTTCTAAGTGTCAGCTTTATGGAGAGGCTGCTACAAAACCGTGCAGAAAGGAAATGCATTTTGACTACCATAAAGGTAAGACTTTGTGCTTCAAAACTCCCATTCCCTTTCTTGCTCCTGTACCCAAAGGTCCCCATGCCCAGGCAAAGGTCACTTACAGAAATGTTAATATAACTATCTTCCCCATGTTATGCCTTAGTACTAAAAAGCTTGGGAACCACTCACAGAAATGGGGCTTTCCAACCTACTTAGCCACATACAGATGCTATAGAAGTTTAATATGAAGTCCCAAAAACTCAAGAAGCCCTTCCTAGACTGGCGTTCCCTCTGTCACTTCTAGTTCAAGCTCTCTCCCACCTCTAGAGTTTCTCAGTCACGTCTCAGGCTCAGTGCTTATGTCTATGCTTAAACCACGGAAGGTGGACTGAAACCCGCTAAATAGCAAAAATACATAAACACATCACACCCTTTAGGGATCCTGTGTTGAACTGGGGCCAGGCCACAACTGTAGCTGGTGTAAACCATGCTGACGTGCTATTTTGTGTGCTACAATCTGAATTCAGTAGGTCCTCACAGATCTATTGCGGATCCCAGGGATGGCATCAGTTCTGGGGGTTAAAAGAACCTTGCTCTTCCTGTCTGAGTCAGCACAGGCAGACAGCCGGGACAACCACAAAACCACAGCTAAAAGACAAAGAGTAACTTTATTTCCCTTTCTTTGCTCACCGAGGGATCCCCAAAGCAACCCCCAGGCAGATACACACAAGTGGAGATGCAGGCACAGTTAAACTCAATCCGTGCTAGAGGGTCACTGGCTGGTCTTCATACTGGGTTATCAAGGGCTATTCCCATCTGCAAGAGCATCTGAATGATTTGCAGTCCTCCTCGCTAGTCTTCCACTGTTTAACCCATTCCTCCCAACACGTCCCAAAAATTCTTCGGCAGGAGATGACGTTTTCAGTCAGTTGGGAGTGGGAAGAGAGTAAAGCTCATGATTCTATTCAAATTCAAGGAATGTTGCTTCTCTAGATTCCTTATTAGTCACAGATGCTTCTTGTTGCCATGAGCTTTAATGGGCTGAGCTCCCTGTATCTGAGAGACATGACTGCTGTTTGTGCATACAGGTCAGGATTTATACAGCCCAAGACGACAGCACTGAGGAGGAGCAGCTGTTGGCTGATATTTACAGGAAATACAAGTACCTGATTGACTCAGAACTTAATTATTTTGTCATCACCTACCCAATGGTGTAAACTACAGGGAGAGAAGAACACCCAGTGACATCTGCATTAATGGAATCTTTGGAGGGCTTTAGTAAGGGATTTGAATCTTGACAGCAGTGCCTCTGAAAGGGAGTTATCATTCCAGCAAGAGAGAGGCAAGGGGCGATTTTAAACACCATGCATTAAAATGTTGGACTTGGGAATTGGACTCCTTTGTCTCCAGCGTCATTTATTCTTGCCCTTGCTTTTTTTTTCCTTGCCAGAATCAAAGGAAGCAGTGATCCCTTTTCCACTCTTAAAGGCATCTCTGATAAAAATAAGACCCTCCTCTTTTTTCAGCACTTCTCATTGTAGTGCTTCAAACACTTTACCATTGAAGCCCATCTCATTGTTTCCATTTTACAAATAGGGAAACTGAGATGTGGGGTGAGGAAGTGATTTTCCCGAAGTCAGCCTTGACTTGATCTCAATTCAGATGCAGACAGATGCACTATCTAGTGTATCAGCTAGATAAGTTAAGTCCTGCTGAGTTTGACATACTGCCTAGTTCTTAGCAGCAGATGCTAAGACAAAAACAAAACATTGCATGGCTAGTCCTGAGAGACATCCTTCCCACTTGCCCAGCTTTCCAACAAGTGATTTATGAGGACACTCCTGCCCTAGCTTCCATAGAGTTGCCTTTTGACACCTTTCAATGGCAAAAGATATCATTGGTTACACGAGAGAAACATGGAAAAGGGGCATTTCTCATTCTTTTGGAATTTTATTGCCAAGCAGAAGATTTCATCAAACGTTTTAGAGCACAGATAGCTGTGAAACAGATAGCTGTAAGTACTAGGTCTGTTTTAATTACCTTGCACAACTAGACAGCATTGAGCCAGGCCAATAAATTTGGAAGTTTGTCAATAAAATTTCGTCAGGAGCTGGTTCTTTGGAGCACAATCTCCCAGTGTGATGACTTCAGTAATTGTTTATGTAAACAGACTCTCTCATTTGCATGCAGAGCACTTCATCAATGTACAGTGTATTCTCCTTGACCTTGATCTCTTCCTCCAAGGAAAGCTGTCGGCGGCTCAGGCGCTTCAGCTCTGTCTCAGCCTGTGCCAATGCATCCTTTAATCTAATAGGGAAAATAGAGGCAGGCATTAGTTGAAACCACATGAATAGCTTTTTTTTCTCATATGGGTTAGGAATTCTGAGCAAGAAAAACAAAGATGGAAAGGGATTCATAGAGACAATATCCATGCAACTTCCCTAAAAGTGTCCTGCCCTTAAGAGAAAAGCAATTCCTGACTTTTCAGGGAGAATATCTGGGACCCATCGTTACTCCGACATATTAAATTAACCCAGTAATCTATACCATAGATTTTCCTCTTGCATCATTTCCACTTGCCTTTGAATATTTTTGGTAATCTCTTGAACTTCATTCATCAGGCTGCAGTGCACTGTGTCATAGCACAGTTCCACATTGGGGCGATGGTTCCTCGCTTCCAAGCGGGTTTGAGCCACTTTTACAGGTCCTTCTTTATCAGCAATTGCTTTCTTTAAGGCTGCAATGTTCTTCTCCTGTGAGGCAGTCTCATCCATCACCTTAACAAATCCAACAACGAAATTCTGCACACTGCCTCTTACAACGTGTGAAATCATCATCATCTTTAATAGTTGTAACAATCACAGTAACACTCACTATGTTGTTAGTTCACCAAACGATATTTTGCAAAGCTTAGCCAGGAGTATGATTCCTTCATTGGAAAGCAGATGACACTGTTCTGGGTGAACCCAGAGATTTATGCTCAGCAATTAATTTTTAATATTAATACTCGGTTTTCATGTGTCAAATTTTGAGCACGTTGACCCTGCTTTTGTCAATTCTCAGGCTTTTCTATCACAATCCTGAAAAAGCTATAGGAGCCCCATGCAACTAAAAATCACAAGAAAAATCCTCACTTTACTGATGGCTACAGCAACATTTAGATTGAATAAGTGACTCCAGAAATTCATCTCTGTGGTGGTGCACACAGAGCTGAGAAAAAAAATCTAAGATGACTTTTACGGGGAAGGGAGTAGGGAACAAAAAGGAAAACGTGGCAGATAAGTGCAACCCACTGGACTGGGAAAACCGGTAGATAACCCAAGCCCAGTGTTTCCACTTTTTCACTGGCAGTCCCCTATGACTTACCATTGCAAGAAATGTCTCTAGCTTGTGCTTGGCATCCTTGACTTCCTTCACTCTATTTCTAAAAGCAATATTCACCATCTCACATTGCTTGCGCATGTCATTTGCTGTCTGTGAGAGAATGCTATCAATAAGTGCCTTCAGTGCCAAAGAATTGTTTCTCTGCTTGTCAGCCTTTTCAACATTTATGTTTGAGAAATCTATCCAGTCCTCAGGGCTAACAAAACTGAAAGAGATTCAAAATAAAAGGTCACCAAGAGACAGCACCAGGCCCTCTATGACTTCATAAATCTGTAATTACGCCAGAAAATCAAGAACAAAGCAGTACTTTTAACTGCACATCCCAGTAAGTGCCACTTGTCCTGGGAATTCTACAGATACCAAATAAAGAGTCCATCGCAATCATTCTGTAATGAAGTAGATGGGAGTCAGATGAAAACAAATTTGCTAGAGTCATAGAGCAACTGTGCTATAACTTTCTTTTCCCCTGGTGAAGGATTAAGTTATTACGGGGGGAAACACACATAATAGCCAGTATTTCTTAGAACAACTTTCATTAATAAAGCTGTTACTATTAATAGCAGGTAGCTATTTACACAACGCAGTCACTTACTCTCACACACAGTTCACCTATATGACACTTACAGTACCTGCCTGGAGCAATAGTTGAGAAGCCCAGCCCCAGCTGTATCCCCAGAATTAGAGGGTCATCCTTGTGCAGCTGTGGCTTGCAGGAGGGCGTTTGGAAAGTTCCTCAGAAGGTTCGTTCCTTGTTTCATTGGGTGGATATATAAAGTTGTAATTGTCGTTTGCACATAGCAGGAAACACCATTCTGGGTGTGGTCTGAGTTACACAACCCGTTGTTGATGCACGCTAATGTGCCGGCAGCAAGAGCCGTCAGGCTCTTGGTGTTACAAGTTTGCCAGTTGTTGCATAGCAACAGTGACTTCGTGAGGCTCTCACACACATTGCTTTCTCAGTATAGTTCCTCTTTTCAGCCCATTTTTCTGTGGTAGCTATTTTTCCATTTAAACCTTTCACACTAACTAACCCATGCAGAAAGGGCACATTCAACATGTTAATGACTGAGTCAGAAACTGACTCCACACCTCTATGTCCCAGTCCAGCATTCTCCCCACTGGGACACCCTGGGAGAGGAAAGAAGTTAAGATCGGTAAATCTATTCTGTGTTTAAGCAATATGTGAAATTCTTCCTTAGCTAACTGTGAGCTTCAAAAACATCTAGTAAACTGCAGTTCACTGGGAGCATAATTGTGGCTTATTTCACAGACATATTACACAGATACAAAAGTGATGGACAGCAGTATAAGAAACAATTTGATGGCGAAAAGATAAAGCCTGTTTTAAACAAAACTAATCTTGCTATTACTGGGACAGCCCACATTATCTGTATAATTATCATGTTTGTTGAACTGAAGAACCACTTACTTTCCTTCTAGTTTCATTGCATTATCAGCATATATGATATGAGGAGTGTCGTTTGTCAAGCTAGCACAGTAATCATCAATCGTCAAAGCTGTGAATTTGTCCTTCAGATCCATTTCCAGGTTGTATTTTGCTGAACGGTTTCGTCTAGGAGAAAAAACAACCTAACTCTAAGACAAAGTGTAGACACTCACAGGTGTCCTTACTATGCATGCATACATGCATTAGGTAATTCAAGTGCTGTTATGGAAGTCTTCACGTATGAACTCTTAGTTGTCAAGTCACAAAATCTACAGTATGAAGCTGCCTTTCTATAAATTGATGGTACAATTCTCATTGAAATTAAAGGCACGGGACTGGATCATGAGAAGACCAAGGATCAAGTGCAAGTACTTTGTATTCTACATGCAGAAACTCTCACCATTACTGACTGAATTAGGACTGACCTCCTGCAACTGTTTAGCATTGAAGATAACTTAGGACCTGTGGTCAGGCTGACCCTACAACTTCTCAGTATTATGGCTGTCTTAATTTTCATCTAATTAGTGTTCCATTATGCTCTTTGCCTCTGCACCTGATTTGCTCATTGGTTTGTTCCAATGTACGTCCAAGTAAAGCAATAACCCCCTGGAGGACTTCAGCTTCCTTCAGTAGTTCCTGCTCCACTTCATCATGCACCAAGTCGATCCCAACTCGCCTCTGCCTAAATGAAAAAAGGAAATCATTCACAATCAATCAGCCACATTGTTCAAATGCCTGCATCTAACAGAAGATGATGAAATTCAGCTTTCCCCAGTGTTTTAACACCTAAATCAGACTGACTCCACTGCAAAGAGACAGGCCTTTAGTTTGCAGTCTTTTTTCTTATTTGTTAAAGATTCATTACCTAATTTTTTTTTTCTCTCCTTGAATGCTTTTCTTCTTAATCATCTCACCTGTACAGGAGACACTTTTGGGCAACAACAAGTGGCTCTTTGCAGCTCTCCAAAGCTCTCTCCAGCCTCTTCTTGAAAGTCAACAATACCTCCGTCTCGTGAACAATTTGTTCTAGCTTGTTATCTAATTCTTGCTTCCAGAATTTTATTTCTTCCCGTCTCTGTTCTGTAGAATCAAAATAACTAACATGTATTAATATAGACCCATTTTATGAGCAAGAGGACTGCAGCTCAGATCTTAGATATAGCTAAAAATAGACTTATTCTATAGTGGAGTACCTATAGTGCTGTGGGCTGTGTGGAAACAGTTTTGCAACCCTGTGTCAGGAGGTTTGGTTAAAATAGCTTTTTGTGTGTTTTGTTATAAAGAGTCTGCCTCAAAATATTTTATGAAATATTTTTGATTTTTCCATGACATCAACAAGCATGGCATTGACATATACTCCTATTCATTATCAACAAGTTTGTTAAGTCCGTCTTAAACATATAGCTCAAATAACACATCTTGACCCTTGCAGAAGACATGGGATTACCTATTTTCTTGTTGACATCACTTTGAGTTTTTTGAGTTGTCTTTTCTACTTCATCCACCAGCCTCCAACTCTCAGCTATCACGCATTCTGACCTGGATTTCTGGGACTCTGTACTGGCACGCTGCATCATGTTTGCAGTGTGCCATTCTGAGGGGTGAAATTTAGATGTATCTTGCAACAGTCTGGCCATTGCTATTTGGAAAGTTTCTGGATATAATGCAGGTCAGTTCTTGGAATGTGGAACCTGAAAACAGAAATAGCATTATATTTAGCTGCAGAAGTAAGAAGGGGAGAAGACGGGTCTATGAGGATGAGAAATATTTTGTTCTTTTTACCTGCAAAATGACACTGATATGAAAAGAAGAGACTTCTTGCTCAAAGTTCCCCAAATCTTTGCTGATGTGTAGGGAAGAATGTACTGATGTGTTTGGAGTGGGAGAATAAAGAAACGGAAGAATTTGTGTGTGGAATTTAGGATGAGAGAAGTGGAACTGATAGGAAAAGATGGACTATGCAATAGGAAGGAGAAGGGAAAGGAGACCTGTGGAGGAGGCTGGAATTACTAAACAAGCAACCACAGAAAACAAGAGAAAAAGTGAACAAATATAGAAGATAAATAGCCTCCCAGAGGATGAAGGAGTAAACACCTTTCAAGAATACAGCTGGAGAGATGGATAAAATCTAGATTGCAAAAAGAAATGTAATCATAGAATTATTAAGGTTGGAAAAGACCACTAAGATCATTGAGTCCAGATGTTAATGCAGCACAGCTGTGTTCACCACTAAACCATATCCTCAAGTGCCAAATCCACATGCCTTTTGACCATATCCGGGGACGGCAATTCCACCACTTCCTAGAGCAGCCTGTTCCAATGCCTGATTAGGTGATTTTTTTCTAATGTTTAGGAAAAAAAAAACAAAACAAGAAAAAAACACAACCAAAAAACCCCAACCCAACCCAACCAACCAAAAAACCCACAACCACACAACAAAAAACCAAACAAAAAACAAACCCCAAACCAAAACAGGACCCGAAAAGCTGAAGGAGGAACTTCAGCAGGCAAATGAGGGAACGGGAAAGTCCGGAAAGGACTAAAGTAGAACAAAGAACCAAGCATACTGGGACACTTGTTTAATGGAGGGTGCAACCAATGCCCCGAATTTATGCAAAGCAGTTTGATTATCAATTTTCCCATTCTTGCAGTATGCTCATCCAGTGTTCCCGAGACAGCTCCTGAGCCCAAATGCACACAGCTGCTCCTCAGCAATGCCCACATCCCATTCAGCACAGCTACCCTTAACTCAACTTCCTTCTCCCTCACACACTTCTCGACTGATACTCTTCCTTGACTGAGCTTGCTCCTCAACTGAACTGCTCCAAAGTCCAAAGCCTGGCAAAGTGCCACGTCCTCAGTTCCCCTTCCCTAGGAAGGGTCTTTCAGCCTCAATCTCTTCAGCAGCAGCAGAGTTTCTTTTTAAAAGGGCAACTAAATATTGCAGGAGGTGGCTCGAACAGCACAGAAGGAAAACAAACTGGCTGCTGTGGGAACTACACCACTGTTAGCAGCCTGGTGCTGTGGCACCGGGTGGAGGAGGCACAGCACACACAAGCCAGCGGTGCTTCATTTCACCCACTTCCTGTTAAGATCCATCTGGAAAAAAACACGTGTTCTCTGTACATTATTTTTTGATGGTTCCCAGAGCTGTGGACAGTAATTCTGAGTTGATTTATTGTAGAAATGCATAAAGATTGTGAAAGCAAATGAAAGGTGTGTTAAGTATCTAGCTATCTAAAATGTCAGCGTAAAATATCCTTAGTAGTATACTCCATCTTTGTGTCAACAATATTCTTTCCTGGGAGAAAAGATATTGGGAGCCAGACAGAAGAGATGAAGGAGATGAAAAGCATGGCATCAGATGGTACAGTTGTGTCCCCTCTGTATAGCTCTGCTATAGTTTAGACCAGAGCAGAGTTTCTCAGAGTGAAACCTGGCAACGTTCAAAAAGATCACAAAATGATAAGGAAGTAACATTGGTCAGAAAGAAGCAGAGCTGGTCCTGGACAGAAAAGCAGGAAGCAACTGCAATTGTTAGCTGCAAAAACAGTGCAGTGACAGCTAGAAAGCTGCTAATTATCTTTCTTCTCTTTCAAACTGTGGTCATTAAAACTGGTAACTACAGTGCCTTTCATACCAGCTGACATGTAAACAGAAATATGCGAGTACTCCAGAAGGGCAAAAAAGGACTTTCAGCTGAAGAAACACTGTCTTACAGAAAAATGCAGATATTTCAGAGTTAGCCAAAGAAAAATACAGGCTTCAGAAGACAGGGTTAACACCAGAACTAAAGCCATCAGCCTGAGAGAAGGAGCATTTAGAGATTCAGGAAGCAACAGAGACTGGGGTGCAAGGTGAGCAAGGAAAATGAACGATATATGCTAACTCACGCAGGAAAGCTGCAGTCACAGACATTCAGCATGCTCCTGATGCGCATGGAAGAGCAAAACTATGACTAGGCTTAACAGTGGTCAGAGTCAATTACAAAGACTGCTACTGAGGCAGACCTGTCGATCAATTTATATGGCACTGCACACGTGAATTCTGCAACTATTTGCACAAAAGGGCAGTGCTTCTATGGGCTGTCCCTTGATTTGTACATTCAGGCCCCCCTTGGTCTAGGTAGACTTTTTTTTTCCCTAATGGATTTTTTAACAGATTATCTACATTGCATATTAAAATGCGTTAGTTAAAAACAGGTTGGGGTTTTTTTTCCACATGAACAGGTGGAGCAGGAGCTGGAGCCCTCTCTATAATAACTGAAAAATTTCCAATGGCTTCGCTAGATCCGAACTCAAAGCTAGTTTGAACAGAGGTTTACTTTGGCTCGCATGAGTCACAGAGTATGGATCGGACTGCATATTAGTTGTCTTCCGCAAAATTTTGTTATCTCTGTTCCCAGTAACATGCCAAGGCTTTTAGAAATACTGGCAAATTTAAGAGGGATGACCAAATGATTCACTGTGAATTGTTGAGATATCTGAATGGCAGCTGAGAACGATGAATGTCATGTTTCTGAAAACGTGCTCAGTCACCTTGAAAGCTGAGGAACCCCCCAGTGATGGTTCTACACGACATTGTTGTGAGACCGGTGGGACTTCATGCCATTTTGTTCTGAAAACCCAGTTTCTCGTGCTGTCCTGCCCCAGATTGTAGCGACACCGCCACAAAGTAATTAAAGTTACGAACCTCAAATCCGTTCATCAGTGTCAGCTACCGTAAAAGACAATTTCCTTTTAAACTGTTAATATGAAATTTACAAGTGACCCTGCAAGATGAATCGTACGACAAAAGAAAGCTTTAGTTTTACCTCAGATGGTTTTCTCTAGCGACTTACAGAGGCAGAAAACGGCTGCACAGCCGCCGGAGCTGCGCGCAGCGGACGGTCCCACCGCGCGCCCCCCCCCCGCGCCGGCCCCGCCCCTCCCGCGCCGC
>VZTE01001746.1:4048529-4075723 GCA_013397775.1 Eulacestoma nigropectus
CAGCCTCCGCGGCCGAGCCCCGCGCGCGCCTCTCTACCGAACAGTCACGGGCGGGCGCGCGCCTCGGGCCGCGCGAGCGGCGCCGTCCGAGGGGCCGTGGGCTGAGTCGTTGTTCTGCGGAGGCGCTGCCGGGTGCGCGGACAGCGGCATCGCCTTTCCACACCACGTATAATCGCCCGGTTACAGCTGGATAAAAAAGTAAGTCCTCTTCTGCACAGCAGTAGGGGTAAGCTAACACCAGCTCGCTTGCCACGTTCCATTGTAACGGCTTTAAAAAGGAATTCACAAAGGAGCGGTTCCTCACCTTGTGAATTTTGTCTGGATGTAGAAAATGGGTTCATTATTTGTGAAGTGGCCACGTCCTCAGTCTGGAAAAGTCTCACGTTTTCTGTGGAGGAGTCTAACTAACCAGCATTAATGAGACTAGATCTAAATTCAGTACGTTGCCATGTTCCTTATCGGGTGCATGAAAGATACCATAGATAGTCTTATTCTTCAGAGAATCAAACTGTCAGCCGAACTGCTGCAACTGCGTAGAAGTAGGAGAGTTCCCTGGGTTGAGCTGATACTGTAGCATCATTAACTGCTTTCTTTCAATGTTGCTGAGACTGCAAAGCAGACTAACGTAATCGGTCTGAACTCTAGTGTTCCACTAGTGTCCAAAATAATCTATGAAGAAAGGCTGAGAGGGCTGGGGCTATTCAGCCTGCAGAAGGCTCAGGGGAGAGTTTCCTGCAGCCTTTCAGTACTTAAAAGAGTCTTCTAAGAAAGACGGGGACAAACTTTTCAGTAGGGCCTGTAGCAGTAGGGCAAGGGTTAACAGTTTAAAACTAAAAAAGTTGATTTAGACCAGATATAAGGAAGAAATTTTTTACGATGAGGGTGGCAAAATACTGGCAGAGGTGGCCCTGGAACAATTCCAGGTCAGTTTGGGCTTGGCTCTGAGCAATCTGATAAAGCTAAAATCATAGAAACACAGAATGGTTTGGTTTGGACATCCCTGCTTAGTGCAGGGGGGAATTGGACTGGATCACCACCACAGTGATCAATCCCTTCCAGCCGAAACTACTGGCTCCATTGGTTAGAGCATGGTGCTATAATTACGCCAAGGTTGTGAGTTTGATCCCCATGTGGGCCATTCACTTAAGAGTTGGACTTGATGATCCTTGTGGGTCCCTTCCAGCTCAGAATAGTCTGTGATTCTATGTTAACTCCACTGAGGCTTTATGTAGACACAGATGGATTTCAGCCTAACCAAAAATGGCTTTTAAATGCATCTTACACAAAGTAATCCCATCTTTTATTTTGGACGATTTAAAACTACCTCTGTAAGCCAGGCCAAGTTTAAATTAACGATACAGGTTGAACCTTTGGGATAGTTTTATACATAATTACGTATCTCCAAGAGTTTGCATGGGTTTGAGCATATGTTTAGATTAAACACCTTATTGGAAATATCACACAAAGGGAGAAGTGATGAAAGACGTTCATCCAGTCATTATATTTTAAAAGAGAAGGACTTTCCTGCTGTGGGAAGCTATATGCAAACATAATCTTAAAAAGTAGATTTTAAAAGTGTCTCTGCTGACATTATCTTGAAAGTATTGCACAGAACAAACTGATTTAGCCTTTAAAAGTAGGATCAAGTTGCCAACAAGCAAGCGTAAAATATACTTTTAGATACAATACAGAAACATTAGAAAGTTAAGAAACAGTCCATTTGTGTAAAATATATACTATGCCAACTTAATATATTATTCTTTTATCACTCATGCTAAACACACGGTCATATATACACACACACTCTGCATTTTTTAAAAATAAAAATACTAAAAAATCAAGTGGGGGCATACATTACATAATTTCAATTTAATCGTACAATCAAATAGTTGAGGTTATTCATATAGAGCCGATCTCTTAATGCACAAAGTTGTAAGTTTTTCTAAAAGTATGTCACAGTGCTATCTCCCTCGTCTTCTTACACACGAACCACCAGTAGATCAATCAGCTTCTAGTCTTCCACTTCCCTGCGAACAGGTTGCTGGTAAGCCCCAGGTATCTTTACCATCGCCTCTCGGAAGTGGGAAGACTCTAGAAAACCTGTACAAATACCTCGTGGGTAGCTGCAAAAACAGGATAAATTACAGGAAAAGATGTAGATTCACCCTGGTGAATTGGCAATAATTTTACAGTCTAAAATTTCCTTTATATAATTATATGCTATTAGGCCTAAATTGGCTAAGAACTGTGTCTTACCAAGCACTCACATCACACAGTAAAATCATCCATGACTCGGGACTGCGAAGGAACGCAATGTATTAAGCCAGTATTGCCCCTCTTGTGGTAGTTATGATGGAACTTGGCTCTGCTACTCAATAAAAAGTATTCTACTGTAAGAACGTAAAAAGGTGTATTGTGTGTGCCAGTTGTGGACAGATTTCTCATCATGCTTAATCCGAACTCCTCCAAAACATAAGTACAATGTGTTTATCCTTACAGTGCATTTGGTGGAGCTACAGGCGCACACTTAATCCTCACAATTATGGTCATTCAAGACAAAGTAAAAAACTGAAGACAATGGCACTTACATTGCTAACAAAGCGGTTGCTTCATTCATAGTTTCTTAAGTAAACTTGACTAGAAAGGGAGACTGAACTAAAATCATATTCCAAATGCAATTGAATGTGTGTACTTTTTCAACTGAAATTCAGAGCACACAGACTCATGACTGGAACAAAAATCTTTTAAGTAAAAGCTCTGTGTTGTTTTCACTGATTTTACTTTGTTATCTGTCAGATCATTCTAAAAAGATGCAATAAATCTGAAGAATGCTTGACATATTTTATTATAGATGGTCATCAATACAGAACCAAATTAATCTTTCTAAATATCTACAAAAAGCACAAAGGCAGGTTAAAAAACACTCTCTAGCATGAGCAGAGGACTTGTGGCTTTCAGTTTTTAGTTTCTATGAGCCTGTTCTTAGGGAAAAAATAATTTTAGAAGGCTTTAAGTACGTTTTTTAGTGGTTTTGACGTTCATTGTGAAAACAACACTGTTGATTTATCAAAAAGAAAGCCAGAAAGAGTGACATACCGCCATTTTGTCTTAGTAATATCTGGAATAATCTAATTGTACTGTGGTTTTAATGCTAATTTAGCTGAAAACTGAAACTCGTGCGAGGCATTTCAAAACTCCCACATCTTTCATGTATTTTTTCTGTATTGTTCATCTACCTCAGAGTCAGCATACGTACTGAACAAGTTGTAAAGAGTTCACTCCTGTCCACACTGAAGAGCTGCTCTCCCCCGAGTCCAGGTAAAAAGCACATTACAGCCTTGTTTCTATTACAACTATTCAAAGGATTTTGTACCTTGCTAGCTCCCGCCTTTCCTGCAATCCTAAACCATGCAAGCACACAATCTCAGACACAGAACAGCCCCAGTTGTCGCTATTCTTATCAAGAAATTAATCCAGGACTGCCAGTAGAGGCTTTAGCAAGCCTCTCAACAAACCACATTAGATTTGACCATTACAGACAAATGCCATTACGTAACATAGTAATCTGTCACCACATTCATCCGACAGGAGGTTGTGGTCTCTCTATGCTTTTAAGAGAACAAAACAATGCCTGTTTGATCTCTGTGTGTGTATGTTGGAGTGGAGGGGTAGTGTTGGAGGAGAGGCATTATTGCTGGAGTGGTTGAGTACTCTAGGTTATTATTTGCTAAACAGAATTTTCCTTATCCATCTGCTGTTTCTTTTGTACTATGCTCAACAGAGAAGTGAAACTGAAGGTGCTGTCTTCTGGAGTTTTATCTGCATTTTAAGATGAAACACCTTCATGGCAGAATCACTGCATAAAATTGTCCCCAGCCTTACAGAGATAGGAGAAGCAAATTTGCTTCCTGTGATCTTTAAACATAAAAATCCTAAAAATCCAACCTACTACTAGCACCAAAATGACAGCATTCGCCTTTGCCAATGTCTTTTTGTCTTTTTCAAACCTATTTCTGTATTACTGACATGGTAATGTGATCAACACTTCAGGGCACTGCTCAGCAATACTTCAGTCAGCCAGCCACACGGCTGAATGCAAGCAAAGGGACAGTAAAAAGCAAGAAGTAATACTGTGTTCCATTTGCAAAATGTCACTCTTCCCATTAGCATGCTGTACTTGACCCTTCTGGCTGGAGAGGTGTCGATGGTTTTATTCAAAACGTCGTAGATGACTGTAGAGAGACTGGACATAGGTGAAGACGCACATGGGATCCGGCTTGTGACCCATCGCCATCATGTCTTCCACTTCTATCAGACGATCACAGTGAGCCATTTTTCTGTAGCAATAATAAAACAGACACAGCAAATCAAGAGTTACATAGCTGCTTCCAAGATTCATTTACTGCTCTGATTTGAGCATCATTGAAACGTTTAAGAAATCCTGAGGTTTATCGGCAGCATTTCATTTCACAATGAATTGAGCAGGGTCAGGCTGGACATTGTTCTTTTTGTGACCATGGAATATTCCTGTTCTTTCTCTCTCTTCCTTTATACTGGGATCTGATCTAAAGCCCTGTAGGGTTGGGGCTTTTTTCACTATCATTCACATTCCTTATATCTGTAGCATGTAGCCCAATCTCACACTACTCTGCCCATGTCTCAGTTTTTGGTTAATATACAGGGAGTTGCAAAAGAATGGAAAAACTCAGGAAGAGATGAGATGTGCTGATGAAGGCCCATGGGGCTGTGAATTGTTTGTTCTCCACCACCCCTGTATCTTCAAGATGTGAGTGATATGGACCAGCAGAAAGGAACAGATCTGCAGAGGCTTAGGATGAGAAATCACAAGAGCGGGAAGCAATTTGACCAGCACAGCTAGTACTGGGGTGAACAGCAGTAACTGAGAAAATAGCTTTTACTGGCACTTGAATAAATCAGTTTAAAGGCAATCGTAGCTATGAACAGTAGTTTAATGTTTCTTAGTGTTGTGTTCGTGGTGTCTTTTGTTCTGCCCTAAACTTACTGTTTATATAAACTGAGGTAGAAGAACACTGCAGCTTTCCTTTGAGAGTTGTAGATAGTTTTTCTTTAGAGATCAATCACCTAAAAGTATCACAGAATCTCCTTCAACTCACTGACAAGCAACAAAAAATTTTTATATGTACATATATGTGTACTTAGAAAAATACTCGTAATTCCCAAATTAATTCCTTTGCTAGGGGCTGTAATAAGAAGAAACAACATTATGTGAAGAATTTTGAAAGGTTTTTTCTGAACGGCCAATGGCAAATCCAGTTCTTTAAGTTACTGCATTAGCCATGTATTCCTACCACCTGTTATCATCTGGAAAAAGTGTACCAAACCGAGCTGCATACCACATGGAGAGTTCTTGCTGTAAGAATCATGTTGATACCAGCTTAAAAAAAGTTACTATTTCTGACTGGCAAGTTCACATGCGTAATGACTTTAACAAACAAGTTAGCATTTAACTGCCTGCTATACAGCATAAAAAAGAATCCGGATAATGTGACTGAGGGTATTAGCTCTGCCTGTTGTCAGAAATGCAGTTACCTGGTTGAGATACTGAGAAGCTCTCAGCCTTGATCTCTACTTACACTGCATTCAACCTTCATTCTTTTTCAACCAAAACAACATACAGACAGAGGTGAAGTCTCCCACATGTTCTATGCGTTCTCTCTACAGAGCTTTATTACCTTTTTTGGCATGATACATGCAAGCTAATGATACAGAATCTACAAGAATAATAATTAAACTCTTCACTGCTTCCCAGGTGCATTAGACTTGAACTGGAAGCACTTCACAGAGAGCTAATGTACTCACTCAGCCGTTGTGAAGGCCAGCTCAAAGTTCTGCTTGCGATTCGCTGGGTCAAGCTTATTATAATCAAAGGCTTCAGGAAAGAAGGCATGCACAAGAGCACAGAATGCCATCCCATCATTCCAGCTTGAGGAGAAGTTCTGGAGATCGATGTGCTGTCATGACAAAAAGACCACACCTGTTAATGCAGCACAGGGAAACAAATAAGAGCAGGTGCTTTTGTTCAATGCAGTTTTCTATCCTTCTTTCCCACCAACAACAGCAAGAGCACAAGCTTTATTTTTTTTCTTCCCATCTTCGCATATCCATTTAATTGTTGACATTCTGGGGAAAAAACGGCACTCTGAGCAATTAAAGCCTTTTGCCTGAAATACTTAGACGCAAGACAGACACATGGTCAAGGTCCCTGATCCAAAGCCCACTGAAAATACTGTGAAGAATCTAATCAACATCAGTGAGCTCTGGAGCAGGCCCGATGCACCAGCTCAGTATCTGTGGAAACTAAGGACGCTGCTTATATATAATCATAACCACCCTATGGAGGATTTAAAATTGAAGAACGGTTAATTTTGTGGCTGTGAATAACACTAGATAAAGACTATGCTTGCTTGCTTTGCCCAATTCAATACCTGTTTACACACAGATAGGTTGAAATAGAGGAAGAATCATATCTACTGCACAACCTGATTCTTAAAACAAATTCTTATTGTTACTTTCAACTGCCACAGCGAAAAGAAACATATTTCTGCTCTTGTCTCATGCTGCTTTCCCATCATATAAAATTCAAGCCCCAGCTTTTCTGGTAAGTAATTTTAATTAGTTCTGCTTATTTATACTATAATGTACAGTTTAGCAATAATTACGCATATTTAGTAATGTTGAAAAACATACTAAACACACCAAAAAAATCCCTAGGAAAAAAAAATTCTATATTTCTTTGACAATTGCAGTTTAAGGCCAGGTAAAATGAAAAAAATCTCAACTGCTGTGTTCTTTTAGTTACACTGATGCTACCTCAAAAATTTACTCACAGTGCGAGTAAATTTACTAGAAATTAATTTGTCAAATACTAACAGAGTACTTTGGTCTGCATGTAGCAAAATGGCCATAGTCTCCATGTATTCAGAACCTGTCATACATAATGTGAATGCAAAAATTACAGTCTGCAACTAAGAAAAAAAAAAGTCTGAGTGTATGCTGAAGTTTATATACATACGCACAAAAATGTAGGCTTTCAGAAAAACACTAATGCGTTGCTTTAATAGACATACAGAATCTCGTTCATGCAATCACTGACTGTCTTGAAGCGCTGCCTATGCAAACCGTGTTTGTGTTACCCACACTAAAATTTATGACTGCGAGGAAGTTAACTCATTCTCTAGCATATTTTACATTCACCTTTTGAGCATGGTTTTTTGGAAAATTCTCCTGGAAAAAAAAAAAAAAGAGAGAGCTGAAAGCGCTAGCGTATCTTCACCTTGTATCCTATGGTTTTTGAGCGACACCAGTCTAATAGAATTTGTTTAATGCTGCTAGCGCTGGCAACCCCAAAACTCAGCGACCTCTTCAGCTTAGCTCTGGATTCTCCTTTTCCTCTGGAAAATTAACAGAGACCAGATTAAATTACATTCTAGAAAAACTTAAACCTACTTGTCAGGAACATCTATGCAATCTTGCCCAGGTCAGCCCCCGTCCCGGTGATATTTGAGAAACGCGTTGCTGCAACCTCGACTTGTTGGTCCCGCAAGAAAATCTAATTTTTATTTCACTAAAGCCAGAATGCCAAGCCCTCTTTCATTTAAATCATACTCCCCATCAAGAAGAGTCCATACTGTTGATCCTCAATGAATGGCAACAGAAAGTCACTATATTTGCAGTCTCCTATAATGATGGAGAAGGCAGCTTTTGCAGAACTCTTTCTCGATAAAAGGCACCTGCTGCTTCAGCTGAACAACTCCAAAGCCAGAGGAATCTGTAGCTGTGAATTTCCAAGGCTTGGTCTGTAAAGTCAGTGAAACCTTAAGTGACCTCATATTGTCCCTTAGCTCCAAATCCTACACTGAGAGAGTTCTCCCATCCAGCTGTACTCTGCTGGTAATAACTGACAAATTAGTTTCCCATTAACAAACCATTCTGGAGACAAGGACCGTGACATACTTTCCATCATCACGTTCAAATTTCTCGAAAAGCGCTTTCCTGGCCTGCGTTCCTGTAGTCCGCGGGAGCGTCTGAGACCGCACCAGTTCTCGCCTCTTTTCAACTTGGCGATGTACAGTAGGAGGAGGTGAGTGAGAGCTGGGGGTCACATCACAGTTACTGTCAATGGCACTGGAGAAACATACCATGAGAAATATGTGAAGTGGTAAACAAAAGGGTAACTCTGCAGTGACAGGAGCCAGCATAAAGGTTCAACTGTTGTCTCTAAACCTCCCAAAAGATCAGTTTCGAGAGGATCTGCATGAGTCAAAAGCAATTTTAATAAAAGTAAAATTATCATTGACACACAACAGCACTTAAGTATAGAAGACCATAAGGTACTATTACAAATAAGACACAGCGAGATAAGCCACAAGCACTTCGTAGTACTGAGCAGAATAACAATTAAAAACCTTCACAAAAAAAAAGAAGGAAAAGAAATAGCCGTGGCCACACAGGAGCACTAAATCCCTTCGATTTCCAAGGTTCAGGGTTCCTGGAGGCTGTCACATTTTTAAAATTAAACTTGAAGAGTAATTCAGGAAGTACTTTTGAAATTTTTACTTATAGCGCACAGAATTGTGAGCTTCTGTCAGTGTTGCTTTACTGACTGCAAGCTGGTAATTTGATCAAGAAATATAGGATTATATTCTAATTTGTGTTTGTTTGAGCCATATACTGCTTCATCAGCATTAATGAAGTAAGCCACACATTGCACTTGGAAATATTCCCCGTAACAGAGATGGGGAAAGGGGCAAAGAACAATGACATCAGTGTCACCCATTAATTTCTGGTACAGATGGAGGTCAGGTATGACACCAAGTTCTCTAGGGTGCTCAGTGTATCATGACTCAAATACTGAAGTGCTGATGTTGGAACGACCTCAGAAAAAATGTAATGCCTAATTTGGGACTGTTTTCAAGGCAGATACAAGCCCAATTTAAGAAATTTAAACTTTCTTCTCTCCCATTTTTTTCTTGATGGATATTTTGCATGCTAAGGACATCTGGATATGCCAGGAGTAATTGTGATACCGTGTAGTCCTCTACTAAGCATCTGCAACTCTGAGTTAATAAAGAATGTGTAGTAGTCCTCAGCAAGGCATTTATCTACAAATTAAACTCTAGGCTAGCCAGACTAAGGATATTTGATGGCAATCGTATGTTGGTTTCCAAAAATAAGCCCAAAGTGCAAATTCCAACACAGATGAGTATTTTTAAAACTGTTTTCAAACTTCCTCCTCCTAACAAAAATCCACTACTATCAGTCACTGGAAGTCTTACTGACTAAGACTAAAACAACGTGGAAATCCACAGTTAGGTCTACTCGAAATTGCTCTATAAATTTTTTGTCCTTTCTCATCTCTGTGCCACTTACCCCAGAGGAAAGCTTACAGCCTTTAACAGGCTTCAAATATAGCACCAGCGATTCATTTGTTCTTTGGTGCACTGGTGGGGCAGCCCGAAGAAGCCTCCCCCCCAAAAAAGAGCCAAATGTGCTAAGGCTATCCAAAGCTGTAATCACAGGTGTGATGTTGATGTACAGCCTACTAGATATCTCGTGAAAAGAAAGGTGTGAGGATTAACCAAGATAAGGCCCTGATATAGGCATCAGAGGCACAAAAAGAGCAAGTCATGCCAGGGGGTTTAGGGGGAATGAATGGTCCTCAAACTAGACATATAGCATGATATATACGTAGCAGGTTGCTGATTTCCCATGAGAAGTACGATCAGTAGATAACCTGGTTCGTTTCACCTGAGAACATTCAGGGTATGTATATAAGCACTGCTGTGTTGAATGAAAATTACTATGTACAGTACGTCACTAGGATGGCTTTAGTACAGATAGTGTGATTATTCCAGTAGTCATTGATTGGTTATTCCCTGAAAGTAGAAGTGTGGTTAAGAGGAATATGCCCACTTACATGTTGACGGACATAGTACATATATTAAATGAACGACCTAAGTTAATGTAAGAGATTATGGGGCAACTAGGTTAATGTACAATTATACCTCCAATGCTTAAAATACAGCATCTGGGACTCACCTGTTTTCCACGTTAGCAGAACACCTGTCCCTCGAGACTATATTGACCCCAATGGCCTAACAAAATGTCATGAAAAATGCATACCTTTCGCCCGTTTTGGTTCCACTACGCAGCCCGTAGTTCACAGTTGATACAGACTTGGTGACGGAAGTAGCATTCTCTATAGAAAAAACAGAAAAGACGCATTAGTGCGGAAACTTTCCTCACGTGCTTTCCTGATGGATGGACGCGCACTGATTTTTACTCACCACACTGTAAAGCTGCAGGCCTCTAACTTCCACATGAGCTAACAAGCTGGGGAAGGATTTTCCCCAGCGGTCCAATTCCTCTGTAAAATTGTTGCACTGCAGCGAGGATAGTGTAAGCATACCAGAAAGGACTCTGAGAGGATATCTTTGATAAAACTCTGCTCAGAAGGTCAGATCACTTCAGGCCCTCGTGCAGACATCAGGAGGGCACACTGCCACGGACATTTCAGTTAAAGGAAAAAGTGATGCTTGCAAAAGTCATTCTAGCAGACAAGCCCTGGGGAGTTTGACATAATTGAGTGCATAATTTAAATTACCTAATTTCTACCAGGAAGACATTTTAGCTTGTAAAGTAGAACAGACTCAAAGTTGCAAATGTGGCTTAAAACCAACTCCGCGTCTTCCTTCCTCCACCCTTGAGAGTCTACCTTTTGTGCTTTGCCTCTTAGAGCTCAGCTCTGGACTCCAGCTATGCTCTATAAATGCAAAACTGGAGTGACACATTTTGTCCTTTGACACATTCATATTACAAAGGAGACTCCTTACTTCTATCTTGCTCAAAGTAATTTGCTTCAATACACATGGGTGGGCACACCACTTTCCAACTACCATTACCTTGTGCATAGTCACAGTTTTCACTTGATCAGCTGAAATCTTCGCTGCTCAAGCTGTATGCCTGCCACGCTTTTCTGGCACCTACGGTTTCCACTGCAGAGATTGCCTAGCAGTACACACGTACATCACTGTGCAAATAAGGGTAAGTACCCCTCACTTTGAACTGACTGAGAATCTGATGGAGCAGAACAAGTTTTCACGATTCTATGAGTCTGCATACAGACTTGTTAGCAATTTTAGTATTACCGTGTACCTACAAATCAAAACTACATGCTCAGATCTGAATCCCCCAAAGAGCATGTTGTTGCATAAGGGCATGCTGATAGGAACACTCACCTCCAGTGGCAGACGAATCCATTGTTCTCATTGTAACTGAATTCCAGTCCTTCGCTGTATCAGCACAAAAAAAAGGACAAAGGAAGCGTTTGCTACATTCTCAGCTTTAGTAAGATAAAAACTGAAAGAATAATCTGCAAATAATCCTTATCTCTTGCTGGCAATTCCATCTGATCTCCTTCTGTAATTTCTGACCCGTGTATACATATATAGTCCAACTTGTAAGTGTCAGAGCCAAGGATGAATGACTTCAACATGCTTTTTGGTTTTTTAAAATTCAGTTTTGATATAACTAAGATTCTGCAATCACTGACGTGTATATACGTCAGACTGCTCTCAGTCATTCCTTCCTCCAAATGACTATGGGAACCTGTTAGCCAAATATCTGCCTAACTTCTCACAGGGCCTCCAGTCTTAAAACACAAAAAATGTCTACAAATTTCATTAAAATAGCTGGGTGTCTTTAAGAGATTCAGTAACTTACTGAATTCAGTAACTGTGCTGTAAGATATGCTTCACTAAAAACTCAGCTACGTTAGGCAGCAAAAATTCTCTGCAGCTGTGACATTACAGCCGAAAGCTCCGGCTAGGACCCACAGTATTCCAAATTGGAGTGTCCCACAATGGGATATATAGCCATAGAAACAAAGCTTCATAATTACCACTAGGTCACGGGACAATACTCATAGCACCAGTTGAAGAAAGGAAATGGGATGCAGCTGCAGCAAGTTATATTTGTCCCTTTTACCTGGCTGGTTGGAAGGTTTTACTGCCACTGGATCTGTGCTCTTGCCCTGTCCCAGCAGGCAAGATGTATTAGTTGTTCCTGCTGAACGGGTGTTCTCTCCCGAAAACTTCTCAGATGTCCTGGTTACTGCAGTAACGGGAAGGTGGGGCATCTGTAAGGTGACTGCAGGGGCATGGGCTTCAGGAGAAGAAGATTCTGACAGCTGAAAACAGGTCAGTTCATGGGCGACTTTTGCCTGACCTGAATAAAAAATGGAAGAGAGGAAGCAAATTTGTTTGCAGATTTGTAACAAAGTTACAAAGCAATGTCCATGCAACAACTTTATTTTTCAAGTCATTGGAATAATTCCCCTGTGAAACGTTGTACCACTTATGTAGCAGGAACAACCCTAGCGCAAGTGATCCTTGCAGCGATCGCACTTACTCTACGGGAATCACAGCAGGAACAATGTCTTCAGATCATTAATACACTAGCATTTGCATTTGGTAAGCTTCTCTTCCTCTGTGCAGCCCTCACTTCCAATCTCCTGCCCTGGTTAAGGAAGCAGCATTTTTGTTCTTTTCATGGTTTTATGAAACACTGTAAGACTTTCCCTAAAGTGGAGATGGTAAGTCCTTCCTCCCCTGAAGGATGATGGAAGCGGACGGGTGACTTGCAAGATGTTTTGGGATGCAAGACTACAATGGCATCCAGCACAGCAGGCCTTATCGCTCCTCTCCCAAGTTAATGTGACAGTAATAGCCTCTAATTTATGAAACACCATAGTACATGCTTAACAGTAAAGCCAAAGTCTAAAAGTTAAACTCCTAATTAGGAAATAAAATATTGGTGCCACAGGACAATATTTTTCCTGAAACTATAGCAGATTCTAAACCTTCCAAAATGTGAGACCTGCTCTATGACTGCCAGGATCAGGTTTTTTACAAGTAGCGCTACTTCATTTCATGCCCTGTTCCTACCTGATGATGAAGATCGATGCCCATTTTCAATGATGGAAGAACTAAAAACTCTTCTAAACTCAGGTTTCTGGTGGTCATCCAGGTCTACACTCTGTCAGAATAGACAACACACATGACAACTAAAATTCAAACAGCAGCAAAAGTGAGAAGAATATCCAGAAACACCTGCCAAGAACAGGCCTTCCTCGTGCAAGTGACCACAATATAAGAAGGGAACAATTACCTAACCCCAAGAGCAAGCCTGCAAATGAAGCATTGGCAACGCAGAGCTTACATCAATCTTCACGGACCCCAGGCACCCAGGAGGCGTTATCTTTTGTTAGATAAAGGTATCGCCATCCACTGTGATGATGATAAGCAGATGATTCCATGTAATAGTGGAGAAATTGATTGAGATTGCATGGAATAATGCTCTGCGTTTTTTTCTATTTGCTGCAGAAAGAAATTACATTATGAAAACATATTGTACAAGCATTACATAAAGTAAATCCAATCCTAGGCCATCACAGCTATTTTACAATCTGTAACTTCTGTAAGAATAGCTTTCTTCTGGGAAAAGCATAAATTCTCCTCATAATGTCTGTCAATATAATTCCAGAAAAATCAGCCAGGAATTTTTCTGTGGGTTTAGTAGGAGGTTTTGTTTTTGCTTTCCGGGTTTCGTTTGTTTGTTTGACTGGGTTTTCTTGGCTAGTTGGGCTGGGGTTTTTTTGGGGGGAAGGGGCATGTTGAACCATGAGGAACTATGTGATTTTTGGCTGTGTAACTAAAGAAAGAAGAAATTGCTTCACAGACACACGATTACTGCAGTTTAAAAAAAATCTAGCTTCCAAGAAGCAGCAGCTACAAGTAGCAGAGAGAAATTCCCCAACACACAGTCCACAAAAAAGTTTTAATTGATTCTAGACAGTTATCTACCTATGAGATTGGCCAAAAAAAAAAATTAATAAAGAATAAAATCTGTAACATGCCATTATAAATATAATCCAAAATTCTTATCATCTCAATCCAAACAAGTTTTGTTTTGACAGAAAGATTGAAGATAGATACTGAATATTTTATACTGCACATAATTATAAAAACAGCAGAACATAACAGAAAAGGAAAGACACAGGGTGTATACTTCTAATAAATTAATTTGTTTCTGGTTTTCATACATAGTAAATATGGACCAAGCTGGGGATGTGATCATCACAAACTATTCTCTCAAACTTTTTATATATCTATCTATATATATATATATATAGATAGATAGATAAAATTATATCATAAAACACAGAAATCACATGATCAAGATAAATCAATAAAAATATTTTCCTGGAACTTGTCTGCTGTTTATCACGCATCTGTTTACACTCATCCAAAATTAACCAGGAACAGCAGATAATAACATGAATGCACTTTGCAGATTTTTTTAAAACGGTTTTATCTTGTTATATGCTGTAGAGCGTACTTGAGCTACTAGAACTTCCATTACCTCAGATACACATCCTAGTCAACTTCCGGTAACTACGGTCTGAGATCTTGCTAAGAATTTGCTAATTACTATTAGATTACAGTAAGTCAGCCTAAACACAAAACTCTCCTAGGGTTGGATTCAGATCTTTCTAGATGCTAGTGTCAACCTCCAACTGATTTCAATGGAACAGAGATGTACATAGCAGAATTTGAGCTATAACCTACGTTACATAAGTCAAGGAAAATCCTTCATTTGACTTTAAAGTTGAGCTTCACATTCTCGGATCACGGTCACCACCCCAGCTGTTCAAGAACACAGCAATAATTGGCAGAAACCATTAAAGTTTGGTAAAACGCCATTAAATCTGACTTCAAAAAAGGGGACCTACTGCTTTGCCTGTCAGCAGGTGTCTTACAAAGATGAACTACAATAAAACAAAAAAATTGAAAAATTTGGTGGCAAGACATTGAGATACTACGAATTGTATTTAAGGCTCAGCATAGATGGTGCATTTTATTATGTTGGACTGTACACTGTTTTTTAACCTGGGGTCTGATTCTCATGACATTTTATTTCTATGCTAAGCAAGGGAAAGAGATGGGGTGACCTGGATATTATTTTCAAACAAAACAGTACAAAGTTAAGAAGAGGACTGGAAACTTCCTGAAAACGTGGAAGACGTACTTTCAGAAAAAATATTACTTTAAAAAAGTTGTTCTTTTGGTGATGTGTTGAAGTTTGCAGACTAGCTCCGCAAAAAACCTCCTTTTGGGCCTGAAATAGGTAACTATCAAGAGTTCAGCTTTGTTGTAAGTGGGTGTCCTACTTTTGGCCAGGACAGGGTTAATTTTGTCAGTTCTGAACGGTCCAACTTCCCCAATCTAGCTGTTTTCCTTTCTTTTAAGTAAGAAATATAGAGGGAAATTAAAACAAAGCAAAATTTCACATTGTTTGGATTGATACAACGAACATCGTTATGGATTTCACGTGTAAAACTTGCAGTGTATCTTAAGGCATGCTAACCTAGTTGTGGAATGGGCATTCTAACTCCCAGCTACCTTAGGTGCGCCTCAAGCCTTCAGCAGGCATCGGTGGAAATCTGTCAGTCTCATTAACGGGCCTATAAGCAATATTGCGCTAAAACATGGTGTTATGCATGATTGGTTGTTTGGCTGGCTGTTGTTTAAAAGAACAAAAAAAGAAAAGCAGCTTCTTCTGCGTTTTGGTGGTAAACAGACAAAGGAATGACTTGGCTCCTCGTGTAACCGCTGCGCTCTTATCTAGCGGTGCACGTAAGTGCACGTATAGCCCCCGGAAGATCACTGACTTAGAAACTAGACAAGAGAATTAAGTGAAAGCTCCTAGCTGAGGAAACTTTAAAAGTCATTTTTTCAGTTTTATACCATCTGCCATCCCTACAGAGAATGCTTCCATCCACACACACAGTCTGACTTACTGCCGCTAAACCGGATGTGTCCTTGTACTCAGATGTTTTATCTTCTGAAAATAAAATTATTTTGAAACTTCTGTATTTATCAAGAAAAAGGTACTGTGCATGAACAAACTCAGTTATCACTAGCTGTCAGGATTGAGAAAATTACAACAAATACTAATTATAGAAACCACGCAGAATCAGGGGTTCAGAACTTTTATTGCTGTCTTTAGTGCAAATGAGATCCCAGTCAACAATTATTGCCCACATCCAGAACCGAAATGTAAAGCATAGCTAATGCAGCTCCCTAGAATGTACCCATGATATGCGGTCAGAACCGTTTAGCCATTCCTGTCAGCCATTATGACCCAAATGTGAAGAACGCCTGTGCAGGCTGTAAACAAGAATCTACTTTTATAAGCTGGGGAGGTGGGAGTGAGTAAAATCATCAAATGACACGGTCATTGCAAAGGTCACATGGCATTCTACACACTGTACTGGCTTTCTGACGCAATGACAAGCGCTGCATTACCTTACTTTATGCAAACCTGACTACTACAGTTTGGCTAACAGTGCCAAAGAAGAAACTTTGATACCAGGCTGGAGGACGGGGGACAAGGCCCATGTGCTGACAGAACAGTGGGAGGATCTGGGATCAGATTCTGATGTGCATTTAGTAGTGTCAGGCTGAAGTACTTTCAAAATCCACTTTGGAGGTGCCAAGCTTCTGACAAACCCCTGTGTTCAGCAGTACTACTTCTGTCAGTGCTGGTTACATAGATTATAAATAGCAGTGGGATAACTACGTACATCTGTATTTAATATTAAGAAGTACTCACTTGTACAACTCATGTAACAACAACACGGCGAAGAACTGGTGAAGCTGAAGAAAAGAAAGTTAACACTAATATTTTGCATGTCTTATCCAAGCTTGCTTTTAGAACTAATCTCTCTCTAGCTCAGAGGTCTCCATGTAATGGAGGGTGATAATACTTTCCATAGTTGTAGGGCTGCTGGAATTCCTCCTTTGCTGCAAAGAAGCTACCCTTTGGAGATCCGTAACTGGAAGCTGCAAGTATCGCAAGCCAGTAGTGAAAATTCAACGCATTCAGAAAAAGTAAGCACCAGATCACGAGATTAGAAAAAAAAAGCAATACGATCGTTATTTCCTCCCTGAACCTCTGAGGTGCACGTCTGTTACGTCTTCAAGATTTTTTTCTGCAACAAGGTCAAATTCTAGAAGAATGAGGGACACAAATGAGATTACTCTCTCATTTATACAAATTTACGTCTTTCATAAAACCACCAACTATCACAAGGGTCACAACACATATCACTGGCTCTAGGAATGCTGTTTATCTAGAAGTACATCCCCTTCTTCTTACATATGACAGGTGAAATTGATGCTTCACTTCGATGAACAGTAATATTGCCACTGACTGCCACGAAGGCAAGGTTTAGCACTCTGTTCCTTGCATATATAGAGATCATTGATACATCCGATATGGGGAATGACGAAATTTTGAGGAAATGCAAATAAGCCTGCTAGACACCGGCAAGAAGCGCACCACATTTACCCCTTAATTCTACTACTAGAAAGCCATTGTCCATCAGATAACACAAGTGTTCTCTATCTGTAACTGACCCTGCAACCTGAAGAAAAAGCCTTGAACACCATACATATTAGAAAAGCTATTGCACTGAAGAAAAACAGTAGAAGTACTTCTGATAGAACCTTTTTTGAATTCAGGCTGGATATAAATGTAATAAATATAATACAGGAGGGAATGATTCTCCCTTACCAGCTTTAGCAGGTGCCTGCGGCTATGTCACGGTGAATTAAAACAAAACAAACAACAAAAATAATCTAGATTAGGATCAAGGCAACCTTGAAATGTCACCATTCCAAAAGGATACTTGCAGGAAGTATAAGAGAATAATAAAGAAGTTAAGCCAACAGACTTCCTTCATCAAATAAAGGAGTTGAGATAGTTTAGAAATACAGTATGTAATGCCAGGTAATCGCTGGATCCTGTAATCTCCCTGTCATTATAGAATCATAGAACGGTTTGGGTTGGAAAGGATACTAAAGATCATCTTGTTTCAATCCCTTGCCATAGGCAGGGATCCCACGCATTAGATCAGGTTGCTCAGGAGCCCATCCAACCCGGCCTCAAACACTGCCAGGGATGGGGCATCCACAACTTCCCTGGGCAACCTGCGCTTCACCACCCTCTGAGTGAACAGTTTCTTCCTAACATCTAATCTAAACTTGCCCTCTTTCAGTTTTAAACCATTGCCTCTCGTCCTGTCACTCTCTGCCCATATGAAAAGAAGTCCTTCACCCTCCTTTTTGTAAGCCCCCTAAAGTATTGGAAGGCCGCAATGAGGTCTCCCTGAAGCCTTCTCTTCTCCAAGCTGAACAACCCCAGCTCTCTCAGCCCATCTTTGTTGGAAATACGTAGGTCATTACGCACACCCAAGTCACGTCTTATGCAGTTACTCACCCAAAACTGTTGGGTGCCATCGGGTCACCGGGAAGAGATACCAATGGGTAATACTTGTTTTGACCTTCATAGGTGGTCATAGCCAGCTACCTATCTCTCTGCAGCTTTGACTACTGCAGGCAGATTCTCTGCAGCTGTCTGTCCACATTATACAGAAACTCTTCTGACAGCTTTAAAACAGAACACCCTTAAGGTACATTTAGTCGTCCCTCTTCACAAAGTGACCGTGCTCGATCACAAAAACTATAGGAATATCATAAGTTATAAAGCTCCTGCCAAAATGTAAAATCAGATCAACAACAACAACAACAACAACAAAAAAAAAAATCAAAACTCAAGCTTTGTAAAAGATCAGTAGCGCAGGTATGGCTCCAGGATCCAGATCTTCGAAACTAATTCCTCAAACGTCCCCTATTTTCCACCTTTGTGAAACCAGCTCTCAAGATTCTGGCCCGGTTAAGAGACATGAGTTGAAGTCTGGTATCAAAATAACAGAAAGGCTCACCTCTGAATCGGAGTGGCTAACTGCCATTTAAAATTCCACTTAAACCAGCGTTTAGACTACCGTGTATCAGCTTTCAAGGACATTATAGATTAGAATTAAAAGGAGATTTGTGTCCTTGCTTCTGAACTACGCTGGGAACTCGCTGGATTCATTTTTTTTTCCCCAATGAAATTACCATGAAAAAATAATCTATCAGTATTAAAAAATAATGGTTCAGATACCAAAGATGCTCAGAATCTCCAGTATCCAATTAATGCTGCATCGACCACACAGTAAAAAGGAAGTCAATCAATAAATCTTTTCAGGAGCAAAAGAGCGCATCTTGATTTGCCGCTATTTCCAGGTCAGTATCATTTGCTTCTCGTATCTCGCACCTATAGAAGTATTTACTAAGACTAGAATGGTCACCAGTTTAATCACAGGTACTCATTTATCTGAAAACATACACAGTGCCATTTCTGGTATTCTGTTTCAAATGCTTTGGTCATATAACCAGAAACTGGAATCAATTGAAGGAACAGCGTTCGTTACAGAGACTCTGGGTGACTGGCACAGCAACCAAGGCTTCCTCTTTCACCGTTTGTGTGCAGCCACATCAGAACCTGACTCACAAAATCATGTTTTCACTGCACAAATTTGGTGTGTATAGCTGTAGCTGCACCTCCCATAGTTCTCAGTACTGAAATTCCCTTTCGGTCAGCTATGCTAACTTGGGAACTTCTCCAACCTAAATTGTTGGGAGGGCACTGAAAAACGATCAGTACTTAAGCGATCTTCCCTGAGCCCTCAAAGCAAAGCAGGAAGGTTCCCATCCAAATAAAAGCTCGTACCGCGCTCTAGCGCGGACCGATACCTAAAGCTGGATATTGCCGTAACACCGATGCAAGACTCTTCACAGACTGTGAAGTTCACACCACAATGTAGACAGTGGTGATGGAGCAGGTGAAATGGCGTGAGGGACCACAATCCCTTGTCCCTTCCATTTCATTCAGCTTACTTCTATTCTTTGCAATACAAACAAGCGTGGATAGCTCCACAGAACAAAAAGGAACCAATCTGAAAGTTGTACGGACGCTGCTTACCTTTGTCATGTGGGGGAAAAGGCAGTAATCGCTACAACATATCAAACGGCAGCTTTACCTTTTCATTTGCCCAGAGGTAGGAAGCCCTATGCCCCTGTTCACAGGTCAGTGGGAACGAAGGGGGCTAGAATGCAATACGGACTCTGCTCATTCCCACCAATTCTAGGGAACTTAAATTTCCAAGGTTTTCTTTTTTAACCCCAAGCCTGGATAGACCACAGACCAGTTTTTTAAGCTTCAACAGTCTTAAAACCCCCTTAAGACATGCTTAACCGAGAGGACGCGAAACAGGCTGTCATCTGCGAAAGCCAAGTCTCTGGTACCCCGGTTTTACGTGACCGAATTACAGCATATTGTCCGGTTGCGCTCTCCTGGCATCAAGGATCGCACAGGAGCTCTCAAGTCTTCTCGCAGAAGCGGACACAGAAAAAGGATTACAGAAAACATCTCGGTACCAGATGAGAGTTCCCACTAACCGGGGTTTCTGTGCACCAAGTTACAATGCTCCGTTACGCTGCAGGAAGTTTTATCACTGGGAGGAATGACGATCTTTGCGCAAGTTTAGGTCACAGAGACCACGACAGCTTGCGTCGGCCTCTCAGGGACAAGCTGCAGCAGTGAGGGACAGCGGTTGGACAGCAAAACTGTCTCACTGCGGGATGTTATCTTAGGGAAATGTTACTGCCTGCTAAATGCTGAGCTATTCCCCTTCGTGAGCTTGCCAACCGGCAAACAGCATTGCTGGCACGCAGATCCCCCGGAATCGAGTCCGGAAAGGATACAAAAATATTCATGTACACACGTACACTGATAGCCAAGACTGCCCCATCTTCTCTTACTTCTAACCACAGGCAACTGACAGCTTGCTAACCAAGATCCCAGTCTGAGCAAACAGAGCCATAATCAGGTAGATCTCCAGGTGGTTTCACGGCCAAGACCATTTCTCAGAGCACCTCCCAAAATACCACTGACCCCGCACTGCAAAAGAGGAACCCCGCGTCCCTAAACATGACCCCGCGCCAACGCAGTCTGGCAACACCCGTGAAGCACCCGTTCATGCATGCCCTTGGCCCTCCCTCCTGCCGTCTCCCGGCCCGCTTACTTGGCTCCGGCCAGTGACCGCTAGCTTGGCGTGACTGGAGAACGTGCCGCCGGCCGAACCTTGCCCCGGCGAGCGGGGCCCCACGGCCTGAGCGCTCTTCGCCGCCTCGTTCACCCACTCCTGCGGCAGCCCCGCCGACCGGCCCAGGGCCTCCACCTGCCGAGACAGGCGCTCCAGCTGCACCCGCAGGCGCCGGTTCTCCTGCTGCAGCTCACAGACAGCGTGTGCCAGGGGGCTGGCGAGCCGCAGCACCTCCTCCACCTGCCGGCCTACCCCCTGCTTGAACAGCTGGATGTCCACATGGATCTCCCGGACGGCGCCCCGCAGCGTGTCCTCGTAGCGTCCCAGGCCGTCGCAGACAGTCTGCGCCTCCCGGCTGTTCAGATCCTCGATCTCGCCGGCCATGGTGTCCGCGGACCGCAGGCTACGCGCGCAGGGACGCAGGGGACTCGGGACCGGCCAGCGGCAGACGCCCGATCGGCTCCCCTCTCGCCGCCGCCTCTCCCTCCCTTTGAGGAGTCCCTGTGCCTCCCGGCGGCCCCTAGCCCGGCCCCCGGCGCCGCCGGGCAGGGGCCGCTCTCCTGGGGCGCAGGAGTTCCGTGGGGCACGCGCCGCGCCCGGCGCAGCTGCGGCACAGAAGCGGCACGCGTGGTGCGCCTGCCCGGGCTGCCCCGCTCAGCGTGCACTCCTTCAAAGGGGGAGATGGAATTTCGGGAGGCAATGGTGGAAGAAGCAGGGCGAAGGGGCGGGGGCACGGGCTGGTTGACAGCTGTCCAGGGACTTTAGGGCCCGAGAGGGCCGGGCGCGATGGGCTGCGGGCGGGGCCGCGGGAGCGAGACGGCACGAAGCCGGCGGCAGCGCCGGTGTGGGGGAAGGAAGAGATGGGAGATGTGGGTCGGGGAGGAATAGGAGAGAGACAGAACGAGGAGAGGAGGGGTTAGTACCAGGTCCTTCCCGGGTCGCTCGGGCGATGATGATGTCAAAGTACGCACAGATTGTCTCTTCCGCGGGGAACGCTGAGACAAAGGGAGAAGAGAATGGTCTTTGAGGGCATAGAGACAGAAACGCACGCACCTGTACCTTTAGACAAACTGCAATGAAAGTGCAGAAACGTATAGCCAGCATGCTCACGCTTAAGCGTTTCCCACGGTAGGCTGCACTTCGATGGGCATTAGTATTGAGCTGCCAAATCATCCAGCAGATCCAATCTGTGTGCATGGGGGATGAGACACACATTTCTATCAAACTAGCCAGAGCTACGACGCAGAACGCTTTCAGGTGTATTCTTTACTGCAGCACAAGACAAAAAAGCCTCACGGAAAAAGGGAATCTGAAAAGTATTTTAAGCAAATTTGCATCATCAGGTAGCCTATACGGGTCAGCACTTCATTTCAGGTAGCCACAACTTCTTTGGTACTATTTAACAGTTGTCAATAGTAGTTCTCTTGCAGTAGCAAGTAGCTAAGCCTGTAAATCTAGAATGCGCAGGGAAAGTTGGAGTTCTGCCCCAATTAGTATGTGCAAAACCCTAAAGCAACAATAACAGAATTCAGTTACCATCAGCTCACAGATGCACGAGCAATCACATACAGATGCATGTGATGTATGTGCAATCACATGCACCCAGAGGCAGCAATAGGAGCAGCCATTCCCCGATTTGTGCAAGGTATTCAGCTCCTTCGGCCCCGTTCACTCACCACGAGAAGGACTAACGGTCTCCGTTACACCTCAGGATGCCGAGCCCTGTAAAGGGTAACGTTTAAGCGACAACAGTCGCTGCCATGGCTGCAAACTTTGTTTTCTCAATACTGATCTCGGGTATCTGAGACCTGATCGTCCTCTCCTTAGCAATCGCTATCCGATCGTGTGTCTGACAGCGTTCCATGGGCAGTTCCAATTCTTTCCAGATCAGAGTTCTAGCTTTTCACGGCATAAAGCAACCTGATACTCTGGGCTAGCTCCAGCTTACACAAGACTGCCAGCCAAGGGGAAGGCCTCAGCAATAGGACATTTTTTGTCAGCA
Organism: Eulacestoma nigropectus; assembly: GCA_013397775.1. Lineage (NCBI taxonomy): Eukaryota > Metazoa > Chordata > Aves > Passeriformes > Eulacestoma > Eulacestoma nigropectus. The sequence goes on from VZTE01001746.1 coordinate 4,071,626, forward strand.
CCTGTCTCAAAGCGCTCTGTTACAGAAGAAGTGGAAAAAGTCTACAGTCACTTCACCCAAACCAGTTCCTTAATCGTATCTCCTCCTTAGCACCTGCTTCATCAAGCACAGCATCTTACAATGGGGCTTATTATTTTCCACAGCACCCAGCTTACCCCACCTGCTAAGAGGTGACACCACTTGAAATTCTGACACTGGGGCAGAGGTGGGCGAAAAGGAGAAGTAACCACGAGACTTATGGGGATCCGGTGCACCGCGAGAGTGATTCAGGCCGAGCGTCTCGAAAGCAAATCTTTTAAAAGGAGGATAAAAACCTGCTATTGTAGCAATTCACCTTTGGGTTTTGCATTTGAAAGGAGCAGGATTGCCCAACACTGTGGGAAGGCAACAGCACCCTAGCATTGTCCAGCTGGGGTACTGCTGCATGCTTTCACGGCTGGGGTGCTTCCCCTGCGGAGTTGGCAAAAGACGTACAAAATGTCAGCTAAAGTGTTCCTGAACCTTACCTTCCTTTAGAGTGCATGCAGACTAAACTAGGCTCTCCTTTGAGAGATCTTCAAAGGTTTGCTATGATTCAGAAAGCTCACAGGCAGTTAAAGATCCCGGCTCGCACAATTAAGGAACAGGCAACTTCGCTCCAAAGGTTTTTAGCGGTCAGCAGAAATAGCGCTCGGTAAAGGTCAGCAACTCCTCTTTCTAGACCTAATAACAATAACAGGGCCAGCAAAGTTGTTCCGTGATGACGCCCACGGTGATTTATGACCTACAGGGGCTGTCTTAAAGCAGGAGCACATAAAATGTGGTAATGGTAGTTGCAGCTTGGAGGGGTTAACAAAACCTGCAGCTGAGGGTAGGGAAGGCTATACTGCCCTTGCTAGCTAATGTTTCCGTGTGGCTTTTAATAGGCTCCTTTTCCCACAGAGAGCTGAGGTCCAGTGAAGCCAAGGAGTTTCGCAAGAAAGTTGTGAAAAGACCAGGAAGCTCAGCTTTCGATCATTACTTGCAGCTATACTTTTATGGCCTGCATGCAGTTCTTTTTTCACACGTATCTTGTTGGCTGGGAAGAAGAGAAGATGACAAAATTGATAACTTGTGGACTGAATAACTTGGTCAGGGGAAATGCAGGGCAGAGTTGCATGCGATGGGAAACTACTCCTGACAGCTGCATGCAATGTGNACAAAATTGATAACTTGTGGACTGAATAACTTGGTCAGGGGAAATGCAGGGCAGAGTTGCATGCGATGGGAAACTACTCCTGACAGCTGCATGCAATGTGCCTTCATTACTTGCTGCTTTCCCTAGTAAGCATGACACTGTAGCATCAGGAGTGAAGACTGAGTTGAAGAATTACCTCTTATCAGTCAAATTGCAAAAGGGTGAGGGGCAGAGAAAAAAGACAAGAAAACCCCAACCAAACTCTCCTTTTGTCTGTGCCAGGTAGACCCTTTAATGGGACTAGAATCTACGAGAGACTGAAATAACAAGTGAGTGAATTCATCCTCCACACTTCATCAGCACAGCTGCAGAACTGACACGCATAGAAGCAGAACTAAAGGAAGAACAGCAGCCTTGATGATAAAAGGATAAACTTGCCAGCTGTCACCAACTGTCTTCCTACAACCCAAGTAACTGTCACCAAATCCTCTCTGGAGATGGCACACGCTCCACAGAGAGCCTTGTCAGTCATGCTGAGTTTCTAAGGGTCAGCTCAGCCTTTGACCATGTCACAGTTCTTCTAAGAAAGGCAATAACTGCCTCCGAATGAAGGTTCCCTCCAGAGTGGAGACACTAACTAAAGGTGCAATGCAGAAAAGCCCCCTTGGGAAGGATCCTTTGCTCATGCAACGAACTTGAGCAGGTGTCTCTTGCGGGAATCTGGCAGTCAAGACAGAGATACACTGAAAGAAAGAGACACTGAAAGAAAGAGACACTGAAAGAAAGAGACACTGAAAGGGCTCTTGGAAAAACCGGATTTAACAGCCCCATCGTGACTGTCCCATACCAAAACAGGCCACTGACAGCTAAAGGGACAGCAAGCAAGAGCCTTGAAAACCCTTCCAGTGTCTAAGAGACAGCGCAAGCTAAATACTACCGAACCTAGATTCCATGCGCTCTGTCCGAAGCCAAGGCACAGCACAGAGGGAAGTCAAAAAGGGTGTGTCAGGGATCAGAATAAGCAGTACTTCCTTCTGCAGCAGCTCCTAAGGCTGGAAAAATTAGCTCTAATCGCTTATGTGGGAAATTTCCTCGGTAATCACAAACCTAGGACGTAAGGAATTTTGGAGGCAGAATCCCAATTTTGGCCACGGGCACCCGGACGAGAAGGCCGGTTCTTTTCCACGGAAAGGAAAGCCCTGCGCCCCGGTGTTTCAGGGGCAGACAGTGGGCCGTGTAGGGGAGGGAACGACCGGCAGGACCTTTCTCCACCTCACCCCCCACTCCAAGATGCAGCAGCTCCAGGCGTGACCACCCGCTTTCAGAGGGTTACCCGGGCACACCTGCGCAGGGAGCTGCTAGTGCAGAGGGGCCAATGGGGGCATCCCGAGTGCCCCTTCAGGAACAATGGTTGGAGCATCCAGCAGGGGTGAGGGAGCAGCCGGATGCACCTGGGCACGGAGCATCGCTTCAAGAAAACACCCAGGGAAATCCCTCGTGCCAAGGGGCAGCACCTGAGCCGGTGGGGCAGCACGTGGGGTTCCAGGGGGAAATTTTCAACTTTCCCCTTTCATCTTGTCGGTCCCTCCACAGTGCCTCCAGAAAAGAAAGGGGTTATTAGGAGAAAAGGGTTTTAAATTGAGGGAAAAAAATTCCTTTTCCATAATTGTCTGTGTTCAAATTGAGGGGGCATCCCCTTCCCTTGCAATTTTAACGGTATCACTTGAAGGAAACCTTGCCTTTTCCGTGCTTTTAGGGGCATCAACTGACAGGGAATCCCCATTTTCCATTATTTTCCAGTTTAAATGGAAGGGGAAAACCTTGATGATGCTCTTTTATGGGTTCAAATGAGAAGTAACTCACCCATTTTCATCGTCCCAAGGCTTAAATGGAGGGTGAAGCCCAGTTATCCCTCCTTATTAAGCATTTGAATTGAGGGAAAATCTCCCTTTTCCCATCAATTGAGAGATTTAAAGTGAGGAAAGCCCCTCTGTTTCCAATGTTTTAGGGGATTAAATTAAAGGGGAGAAGCCATTTATTTGCCATTGTATCCATTTAAGTGGCAGTAAACACCCCCTGTTCCTTCATTTTAAGGGGTTCAGTTGAAGGAAGCTCTCCCTTTTTGAGCATTCTAAGGGTTTAAATCTGCATTTCAGGGTGCTCCTACCCACACCCCGGTACCAAATATCAAACGGGGGTGAGCCTGGCACATACATAACCCTAACGCTGCCCAGGAATCTATTATTTTTTCTCATTTATATTTATAATGCATATAGCCCTAATTAGAGGTCCCAAGGAGAGTTATACCATTCATATCATTACTATTCTTCTCCACCCTACTTAGTCTCCCATGGAGTGCTACTTAGTAATCACTAATGAATAATTACTCAGGTTAGCAACAAACTATCTAACTTATCTAGCTATGCTACCGAAACACAAAACTCTATCTCTTACCAGTTTTCTACCCTTTCGCTTGTTGTAGCTGTAGCAAAACAAAAAGCATCATCATTTCCCTGAAAAGCTTTCTTCTCTATTGAGCCCTTTACTCACCTCGAATTTAAGTCAGGGGAGCCAAACAGCTGCAGCTCCTCTGAGGGCTTTTATACCTTGTGGTATTTGCCTCCTCCCTTTTCCCGGGCATCGTGGGAACGAGAGGCGGGCCCGGTCAGGGGTATATTAACCCCAGCCTTTGGCAAGGGGCTTCATTCCCTCCCTGGGATTGACTAGGATAAGAGCTCTTCTCTTATTTCAATGAAGGGGCTCTTTCAGCTTATCTCAGCTTGTTTTCATCAGATGCTTTTAGCATCGAAAGCAATAAAGGCTTTGAAGACAACATGAAGAAGATAGCATTGAACACAGGGAGTGTTTAAGTTCATGATTTTGGGTTGTGTGTTTAGGGGTGGTAAGGTGCTGTTTTATTTTCTGGGGGTTTTTTGGTTTGG
>VZTE01001749.1:0-131891 GCA_013397775.1 Eulacestoma nigropectus
TTTGTTTTCAAACCAATACACTCAAGAAAACCAAGGTGCACGTTAGTCTGATTTCCACGATGGCTTTTTTCATGTAGTGGCCAGTTTGGGCTTCTGCAAAAGAATTCTTTGCATGCCAGCCCAGTATTCTTGCTGTGGCAGTCTCAGATGATGTTTACTTAACTTGTGAATGTAAAAAGAACATTCTCTCATAAGCCATTTGCATCAGACTCTTTTCAGAACTGTCTATGTTCTTGTTTTGGCAAGTCTTTAAATTCTCTGTAACTTAGTGTATTTTAAAAGCCTTGTAAATGTAAACAAATGCAGGTAATTTTCATTAAGATATTAGTTTGATATTCATGTTTTATTTGCAGAAGTAAGGTATGTGTGGAAAAAACATGCAGCTGAGAATGAAGTTTGAAACATAAAGAATATGCCAAATTAGTAACTCTGAGAAAGCATTTACTTCATGACACTCCAAAGTCACCACAAGCCTTCATGTTACCTGCTTCTTCATTTCTTAGCACTCAGAGATTTATTTGTCCGTTCCTGACCCATTTCTAGATATCTGATGGCAACAATTTCTAGCTTCTGTTTTTCCCTTTGACAGTCTTACTACAAATAAAAAAAAAATTAATTTATAAAAGAATACAGGTACTGTTTACCCAGAATATAGGATAATGATGATACAGAAGTGAAAGCAGATGGCAGCAGGGAGAACTATCTATACAGAATGCAGTTACCAGACAGCATTTTGGATAATGCTGCATGCTCCCTTGCATTTTAAAAAAGGGTAAATCTGATGTATAACTAATAATCTGGATTTATATTTGTGTAATCTTTCTTTGTTTTTTTAACTGGTAACTTTATATTAGGGAATTTTTCTCTCTTCCAGTCTGCAGAAAGTCATACACACAGCTGGTAGATATTTAAGTAGTCAGTCTGTTAGTAAGATTCTGCAGGTACAACTGCTAATGTTGAGACCTCGTTTCTTGGCCACCTCTTAGCCAAATTAGGGATTAGATAACTGTCGTGCAAGTTTATGCTGCAGATATGTCTTGATGATGTCATCTCTGACTGACTTTGTGCTACAGACTCTTCTGGTGCATGTGTTTTTTAATGCCAAAACAATGTTTTTGTTCCTGTAGCTTTGTTCATCTGTAGGAGGAACAGGAAGGCAGATTTATTTTACTAATACCAGAGATACTTTGGTGGAAAGGGAGTGATTTGTCAGTCTAATATAGCAGACTTGCTATATTATACCTTTTTCCTTGGCAAAGACAGAGATACCTGTTTGCAGACTGAACTGTAGTACCGGCGTCTTGTAATTTGTTTTGATTCATTTGGAGATCTTAAACTTCTTCCTGTGTCCTTTGAAAATTAAGAAACCATTTGAGATCAAAAATGCTTTTATAATGTCAATGAAAAAATGCAATCTTTGACAAAAAAGAGAGTTGAGAGTGGAAGTGCTGCCTTGTGGGATGGACTCACCAGGGAGAAGGGACATCATACAGGAATGTGGGCACCTGTGTGCTACTGAGGCAGCGCAATGCATGCAGGCAGACTGGGAATCTGTCAGTAAATCCACTAATTAAACACCTCTACTTGCCTAAATCCCGGCTAACAGGTCATATCTTCCACTTTCCGTTTCTTCCACAGGACTGCTTGTCAAGTACAGACTGGGACAAACCTGAGATCCGAGATTCAACTTGGCATTCCACATCGCCTGAGGTATAAAGTGCATAGCTGACCTGCATACTCAGCAATATTGGAGCCATATTGAGGAAAGTAGAATTGAAGCCAATTCTTGAAAGAATCAAAGCCGGGGTGGGAAAATAGGTGGGGAAATTAGGAAATTGGCTGAGTCATTAAAGGAACCAAAAGAAACATAATTGTGATTGTCATCAGTCTCAAAATGATGACCCTAAAGTTGTTAAAATGAGGTAGCTGAGATTTAGGAGTAGCTATAAAAGATGACATCCAACAGAGGAGTACTATTAGCCCTGATATAATATATGTAACTTGGGTCCCTTTGTAATTGATTGTGAAACTCTAACTGACTGTAATGGAGGAAAATGTAAACAATATGGAGCGTTAGGGACAATGCAATTAGGACAACAGAATGAGGCCAAAGACACAAAACCAGAGCAGTTACAAGGGCTAACCAGAACCCTGTAGAAATACCTGTGGGTGATAACAAATACCAGTTGTTCTCTTTTGAGGAAGCTGATTTTATGGCAAACAGGTAATCAGGATGAATATTTCTTCCCAAGGAAGGTACCAGGTGATAAAGGGATGTACAAGTGATAAAGCATAGAAAATGACATTAACAGTCTCAGTGCATCAGGACAACTGAACCATGAAGAGATTATAGTTTGCATTTTTCCATTCTCTATTTCTCTGTGCTATATTTTGGGAAAAAATACCAGTGTTTTGTTAATAAAGTAATCAATGTGTTTACCCTCTAGACTTGAGGTTGTCTATCCCAGAACATTTTAAAAGTAGTCTGAATGTCATTACTGACAAAATTCCAAAATAATATTAAGTAATGAAACTGGTAATGAGAGGAAAATACAAAAATCTATGGAAATTCTGCCTACAGATTGTCTTGTATCTCTTGCTTGTAGTTTCAGTCTCTCACAGCAATTCACCTGGAAAATATTGGTGACTTTTTGGTCATGATATCTCACCATGTCCTGCAAACAGACACTTAGAAAATGTTGTGTCTGAGCATTGCATATTAATCCTTTCCCTCTGCGTAGCAAAACTAACCTAAGTGTTACGTACCATTTTGTTGGTTTCTTGTACTATTAATTCAGGCTCTGGGTCTCTGCCCTCTAGCAGAAACACAGGACAGAGGGGCCAGACCCTTTCTTGGGTGCAGGTGAGCCCTGATGCCAGCCAGAGCACAAGCCAGGGGTGCCCATGGGTGGTTAAGCTGTGAATTAAGCAGTTCAGAGCAGCCTTTTGGTGACTACCTGCTGGAGATCTGATTTACACTGCCAGCAAGACAATATTATAGGAGCAGCAGGGAGGGTCCTGAGCTGCTCTTCCTCTGTTTGCTCAACAGTACCATGGGAAAATCCTCATTGTGTTTACTTACCCATAGCCTAACCAGCTTAGCTGGTTTTGTTTCAGTTTAGACATTAGTAGACTTTCAAAGGTACTAAGCTGTACTGACTGAGAAACACTGAGTGGAAAATAATCTTGTTTTAGGTTTCTAGCCTGGGCCTAGATTTTATAAGTCTACTGCATAGGCAGTAGCAATGGGGTAAGTTAGGAGGAGTTTCAAAGATTATAACAGTGATATTTCTTGGAGATCCTGAGAATGGCACAAGTGACTTGCGACCTCTCTATTTGGGAGGGTATCAGAAGCTTTTCATTGATGTTTCATCTGGAGATTTTCTAAGATGTCTCTCCCATAAACTTTACTGAAAACAGGATCATGGAAAGGCAGTGCTGAGGTACATCATGGGTCTGTTGTCTGCTTTCACATGATGGCTGGGCCTGCCTAGGATTCTTGCCCATTTGCAAGTGGTGACCAGAGCATTTCCTTCCCATTTTCTTCTTTTCCTGTTCTCCAACAGCAATGCAATCCTCCACAGTAGAGGATCATGATGTTTCTGTCCCTGTACTCCTCCTGCAATACAGAAATCACAACAACCCTGCCATTGAACCCACACATTTCATTCGTATTAGTATGAAGGCTCTTTACCTGGGCTTTAGAGCAGCCCTGCAGCCATTAGAAAAGATATTGGAAAAATGTAAAAAAAACCCCACCAAAAAAAAGATGTCATACCTTATGACTTTGAAACTCAGCTTGGCACATCCACTGCTTAATTGATTTATTTTCTCTATAAAGAGAGAACCAACACACACTGAAGCCCACCTCTGATTTTTGTTTTTCTCCAATTGCCTTGATGCTGCCTTTAAATATCCAGAGATTAGTGAGTGCTTCTGGCTTGAATTCTGACTGAGCAGGTGAATATGAGTGCGCTGATTTGCACTTTCCAGCTTGCAGCTGTTTTGTAGCAGTGCTAGTGTGTGCTCTAGGAAAAAAAAGCAGACAAAGAATTGGCTTGTCTGCATGCTGCTGTCTTTTCTTGTTTCCAGATTGGGGCAGGAGGGTGGTGGAAGGCTTTCCATGCTTTTGGCTCTCATCTCCCCTTTGTGCAAGGACTCTTCTCATTTCAACTGTAAAATTTGTCATACTTGTAAGTGCTTGTGCCAAGCCAATGGGTTAGTGACTTTGGGGAGGTTACAGTCAGGAACCCTGGCTTTTATTAAGGGGTTTGAATGGATTGCTGGCTGCTTACAGGCTCAAAGCTGCAGAGAATAGGTATGCAGAGCCCATTCGTATGCCTTTGCGTGGTATTTTACCTGGTGCCAGTGTCTGGACATTCTGCTTGCTCCTATTCCTCTCAAGATTTCAAATTATTTCTTATGGTGTAGGCAGTGGATTTTATATTTTTGGATTAATTTCTTCTCCCCATGCTTTAACTGCTGTTTATACTTTGGAGGAAAAATGCAACTCACTCCTGTCAGGTCTAAAATATCTTTTGGGAACATTTTTCATGATCCCTTCTTTTTCTGCCCTTTAGCCACAGCTGTCAAGCCCCATTCCCATCCCACTGTAGTACAACTAATTATTTCTTCTTTTAACTTTGGCATGTAAAAATGCCTCTCTCTTTGCCTTTCTGTGGTCAGGGTAGTGTGAAATTATGTCACATTAACAGGGTATCAAAGTGCATAGATGGGGCACAAAGGAAGCCAGCCTGTTGTACAGGGGTGAAAGGCTGGCAAAAGGTCCAAGTGGGGCTACCAATTGAAGGAGTTACTTGGCAGCTCACAGGGGTAGGTGGTAGAAATAATCCTGTAGACCATCTTTCTAGAAAACACAGCTTTATAAAAATATGCATTTAACTGAGTCCTCAGAGGGTGAAATGATAAGAACAAAACAGCTGCAAAGGTTTATGTTAATCTTTGGTGTACTGTCTTATTGCAGCATGTGGAATATGTAGAAGTTTTCTTAAGAAAGGATGTTCTTTGATGTTTCATCTTTGTATACTTTCAAGCCTAATCAACAAGAAGAGAGATTTAATCTGTGAAACAGATAGCAGCTAACAAGCAAACTCTAAATGATGCCCATGTATCAGAAAAATAAATCCTCGTTTAAGTTTAGGGTTGACATGCTTCAATGATCTCAGATGTAGGGGGAGGTTTAACAAGGCTTGGGAAGAAAGGATATTCACTGATATTGGACACAAAGAATGCAGAATTTATGTGACATCTGGTAGAACTCCCAAGATAAGGGAGAAACTAATAAAGCCAACTCAGCAACTGTGCTGAAATCAGCTCCGACTGGGTAAAAGGTAATTCCTGCAGGGGAATCTGCGACCACCGGCTCACAGACCACCAACCTGAGAAGCCCACTGACTCAAAAGAAGAAAAAGAGTGAGCAAGTAGACTAAGTAGCATGGGAAGTGAGAGAATCATTATCCAGTAAAGATACGATGCTAATTAATAAGAGCTATGTAAGAAGAACTAACTTGTAGCAAATGAACACTAATTCCTTTGTTTGCTAAAATGTATAAATAGTAAAAAGCTTTAATAGTTGGAGTGCTTGATTTGTGGAATTCCACCAGGCATCCAGGCTTGTGCAATCTTGAAATAAACAATCAATGCCTCTCTAGAGTGTATAATTATTGGCTTGTTGCACACGAGATAACGAATCTGATTTTTGCAGACAACAGTCTATTTGTAAATAGTCTGTCATTACTGAATCACTGTACATGACTGCATCTCCAACAATGACATTTTTCTTCCCTTTTTTTTTAATGTTTATTTTAATTATTCTCAGTATATGGTACTGCTTGCATTACTGAAATTAAAATTTTAGGTAAAGTCTTACAGTACTTTGTAACTTTAGAGATCCCAAGACCATTAATCCACACATCATTGCATGTCTGATATAAGACGAATTCTTACTGATTAGGGGAATGAACAGAAACTGTCCATTAGTGTTCATCACCCGCTGAAGAATCTTAGCATCTGCTAATAGCAATTTTGATTTTTCTGAAAATTACCTCTGGACAATCTTTGTCAATGTCCCTTGGCTCAGGAGCTCTGGTGTTACACAGATTTTTTCATCTGCTTTTTCTAAGGTTACCTGAACACTTCCTAATTTTCACACTTTTTCAGTTCCAATTGATGGTGTAGCAAGAGCTGGAGATATGCCCGTGAGTGTATGTTTAGATGTGTGTCACAAAGAATCACCCATCTTTAGATTAGCAGATTCCTTTTGCTGAGCCTTGTGCATTCTCACCTTTGCAGAAAGGAGAAAAGCATTTTGAGGAGCTTCTGGTATTGTTGAATTGTAGTGGTTTCATTCATCAGCTCAGCAGAACTTTGCTAGATAAGGCAAGAGGTCACAGAAGAAGTCCTCATACTGAAAATGCTGTGGTTCCCAAGTATCAACAACTAGCAGTTGTTAGGTTTTCAATGTAAGAACTGGGAGTTAAGATGTAGATTTTCTAGTAAGAAGGTTTTGTGATGATTTTATGAAATTCAAAAGCTAATTAGTGAGCTAATTAGAGTACCTTTCTATCATCACTGTAACTATGGTACTTTGCTCATCTTTAGGAGCAGGGAGGCTTCATTGAACTTTAAACTTTGCAGAGTCATGTAAGTTTTTGCTTTCTTTTTTTTTTTTTTCCTAAAAAAATCAATTAGAATATTTTAAAAAATCTGTGTTTTTCAAGGTTGTCTTTGAAGCCCAGGCTTTATAAAAAAATGGCTTTTCGTGCAGCCAGAAACAAAGCTTTCCATAAAGCCTTAAGTGAATACTTTGTAGTCCAGAAGCCCCTGAGAACGTTGTGAAACCTACTGTTTGAAAGTCAAAGTTGCCAGCGTGGCCCTAGTTCAGGCCCCTTGAGGTTAGGCTTTATGCTACCACCTTTAATTACATTGTTGCATACATTTTTTGCTACTTAAAATTTTGTCTACTGTTGTGCCAATGTTAATAAACCTTCCAGTGTTTGATTTTGTTAATGATCCCTTACGCTCCAAATCTGGCTGCTCTACATCCCAGGAATTCTCTTTAGGCCTTCACCTTGATTGATGGGCAGTTAAGCTCCCTCTGAGCTTGTCAGAGACAGTGTTCCTCGGAAATTCTGCTGCCTAACCAACTGCTGTTGTCTAATGCCTTGGAACGTTATTTACATGTACCATTTGCCTGGATGAAACAATATTGTATTTACTGATCTTAGGAAATTTCCAACCCAGCTTATGGCCAGGAGGAAGACTGACAGACAGCTAAATCCAACCCTAAGCATCAGTCCCAGATCTCTTTGAGCTCTGCTGGGCCACAGTGGCTGCCCTCCCCAGCTGCCTCCCATTGCAGCACCTCTTGGAACTCAGCAGTTCTGCAGTTTACAACACCCAAGTCACCGAAACCTGACATTAGGGTCTGGGCTGATAGTCCCCTCCTTGAAGCTCAACCCTCACCTGTTGAGAGGTACAAAGGCATCCAACAAGAGTATTTCAGTGAACTTGAGGGGGATTTTCAACAGGTATATACCTCTATGCATACTTCTTTGTGCTTGTATGCATGCATGAATTGATTTAAATCTCATTTTCCTTTGTATGTTTCATTCGTGTGGTAAGTAATACAGTGAACCTTATCATTGAACTTTGTTAAGTTGTGCTTTTGGAAATTTATATTAAATCTTTCTAAAAAAAAAGTCCTTTGATGGTGATTCTTTAAGTGACATAAGTCACTTGTTCGTGACAGATGTGTAGGAAGCTGGAAAAGTGGGGATATAATTTCTTGGGGTTTCTGAAAAGGAAGACAATTATTCAGTTTAAGAGGTGGCTTCCTTTTAGCTTCCTTTACCACTTTTTTTTAGCTTCCTTTACCACTTTCCTTAGTGGTAGAAGCCCAATTGACTTAAGTTTCCTGAAACACTAAACAACAAAACCATAGACATGTAATGCAGCTTGGGCTACTGGCCTCTCTTCCTAGATGACATACAGCACTCTCCTTTTCCTCTCCTTTTCCAGTCTGAGAGGCTGAATATTAAATGTTAAGATGCTCCAAGAAGAATCAAAACTCCAGGCCTATAGTACTGTATTATTTTTAGTTGTTCTGCCAATGAACACAGGCTTTGTTCTCTTAGCAGTTATTCATCTGGTTTTAAGATGCATGAGAATTGCACTCAGCCTTTTCCTAGCTCCCTCTCAGTGCTCTTTGAGGAATGCTGTCTTGGACCTCCCTTATGAGGAGCTAAGCACTCACACTTTTCAGGAGCTGCTCAACTTCTCAGAGGACAGAGACCATGTAGCAAATGACAAAATATTTTTATAATGAAAAGAATATGTTGGAGGAGAAAATAAATTAATACTTAAACAAGGCCTTTGAGATTGTTCTTAAAGAAATGAAGACATTTGGAAAGAGGAACAATAAGAACATATTTTTGAAATCAAAATCTCATGGAAAAACATCATTGTGGTTGAGGGGATGGAACACAGACTCCAGTTTCACCAGCTGTAATTAAAACCATAAACTTATGTTGTGATCTGATTAAAAAAAAGTCCAGGGATCCTTATGGAAGTCATTATTCAATCTCCTGGTGCACCACTGAAAGAGAGAAGAAAGCTCCAGTGTCACAAGTTACTCCACAATGGCAAACTCCTTTACCTACCATGAGTTCCACTAATTTTACCAATTAGTAGGGTAATGTTTTCGTCCCAAATGTGAGCTCGTTACCTGGTGCACAGCACCAATTCACACATCGAGGTGAGATGTTTCTGTCTTTTATTCTAAATTTGTGCAAAGTAGGGAGCTTGGTGGTAACCCATGAAACGCTGGCTCATGGATCATAAAAACTTTACACTATTTATACATTTTAACAGAGACATCAGCATTCCTTGGTTACAATTACATAACTTTTTCATTTTTTAATACTCAACCCCTTATTTATTAGTTATATCTTCCATTTCCTATGCTTCTTAGTCTGCAGGTGCAGTTCTTCCCTTTGAGTCTGGGGTCTGTTTTGAATAGGTGGACACTGAGTCAGTGGCTATGATGGCCCACTGCTGGAATTACCTCTCCTCCAATTACTGCTCAGTTCTGCTGACTTCACCCCAGTGACTCTCATCCAGGCACTCCATTCACCTTGGGATTGCCCTCAATTTCCCTTAAAACAAAAGATTAGACAAGCATACAACATTCACAATGCAATTGCTTAATCATAACTGTCTAGCTATAGCTATGGATTAACAGCTAAAAGTTTGATTCAAATTTTGAGGTGCTTAAACCTTGCCAGGCTTGATATCAAGGTCTTAAAGGGGCATAATTGGCAGCTTTGGGGAGCTTCAATGCTTGGCTTGGTCTCTGCTTTTTAGTTTTATCAGCATAGACTTACATTGGCTGGATGATGCCAACAGCGCTGGAGTGGGCTGATGAGCGAAGCAAACGGAGTAGCTTTGCCCGGCCCAGTGCCTGCAATGTGCTGCTGTAGTGATCTGCTCTGTGCATCCCTCCAACACTGTGCAACATGGCTGTGCAGGCTTTGCCACACATTTAGGGAGGTGAGGAGTGCTGGCTCTGCCCCTCAGAACTCTACTTCAGCACAGCAGGGTCCTGGGTCTGCATCAGCCCATCTGCCATCCCCGTCCAACATGTACGTGCCCATCCTGCTGCAGTGACTTGCAGCATGAAGGCCTCAAATATACAGACAGTGTCAAACCATGAGTTCCTGCAGAGATTTCCCAACATTTATAAAAGGATGCATATAATCAATGAGGATCTAGCCCTTTGAACTTTGCAACAGTGTAGGTAAGAGATGTGCTATGAAAAGGGTGTCCTTTTTGACCATTATAACTTTAATAATCTCTCCTTTAGCCTCCTCTTTTTTGAAAATACCTAGGCAGCCATTGCCTCAGAAAAGAGAAAGACCAAGAGCAAAAGATGTCCAGTGAAAGGGGTTTTATTTTCTTGTCTTTCTGTCCGTGAAAGAGTTCATTGTTCCACCTCCACAGTTCATTGCTGCTTGTGAAGAAAGGAGCAAATTACTGAGTGCCAGCAGAGGAAAAGTATAGTATTGAACCAGGATAAACAGGGTTTTCATCGTGACAAGAACAAGCCAGATAAGAAATCAGTTGATTTGTGTCAGATAGCTGATGTTATATTTTAATATTCTGGTAGTCGGCATGCTGTCTCTGATGCTTTTTGGAACAGTTTGTATTTTGATTTAATCTAGAATTAAAGCTTTAAAACAGATTCAGTAAGCCCCTGGGGGGAATAGCTGCTTGTCAGCTGTGATTACGTATGATTAGTGCAAGAGGGAAATTTGCCATTTTGTCCTTTAATCTTATCTCACCGAGCTCTATTGAGTCCCTTTAGAGTTTGATATTGCCTTTTGATTCTCTTGAGTTCTGAGTTACACTGTATTACCATGTTCCTGATGTGAAGTTTTGTAGCAATCATTGCTGACACAGGAAAAGATATAAACCCAGCCAATATAAAAAAAATTTCCCCCTTCTGCATTATGTAGAGAATAAATTTTTTTTCCTTTCTCTTTGTACGTAAAATAGCAGTAAAGAAATGTGGCTGAACAAATGAAGGTGGGCTGGTATTCTTTTTTCTACTAATTTTGACAGCAATTCTAGATGGGAATTTTGACCAGTAGAACTCTGTTGATCTGATTATAGTGCTACAGTTATGTTGGAATAAATTCCATGTAATGCAGTCTTGCTCTTGAAGAAGAGTGTCATGCAAGGATTCAATACTGATATGACTCTACCAGGGTATTTTTACCAACATTATTTGACCTGCAAATTTCTCCATGTAGATAAAATGCTTAGCACAAATGCCTAGGGCAGAGAGCAACACTTAATATACACCAAGACTGGAAGTTATCTGGAATGAGATGCTGGAGAATGGCTCAAGTACCCTCCCTTTTGTTCCACATGTCTATCAGTTCCTCTGCTGAGCTTTAACCATTAAGTGTATCATTGTCTACTGGAAAGGCTCTTCATCAGTGAGACAGTGTCAATGTTCCAGATATGCTGTCCAATGCAGTCCATTTTTTTTTCCTCACAATCTATGACATTCACTGATCAAAATCAAACTGGGAGACATTTGTAGCTGATACTACTGGTTTGGAGGAGAGGAATTGGGATTTTCAGGCATAGCTGTAGACCAGAGATGTTAACAATCACATGGGAAATGTGTATTTGATATAAATTGGTTAAAAGTCTCTGAGCAGTGCTGCTGTAGTCTGGATAGTTACTATGACGGTATGTGCAACTACCATGATGGCTGATTTATGTGCAAAGTTATGATTAATTTTAAGTGGGTTTGGGGGTGCATTTGAGCTCCTTTTTTATTTCAGAAGAACCACTTTGTGATCGAATTTGGCCTTCATTACCTCTTCATAGATACTTTCAGTTGATTTCATGTTGTGTGACCAGGTCCTAGCAGCATGGGCAATGCAATAAGGAAAAAATTAACTTTGTGGATGAGTGTTAATTGTACCTGGGACTTACGTGCATGTTGAATTTACTTAGTAAATTACTTAGTAAACCCAAGCTGCACTGATATAGAGATCTGCCTATAGGCAGTGTATTCTAGTTTAACGTGTTTACCAGCTGCTATATTGCTGGGATCCCTTGTGCTTGGCATTGCTATCAAAATGTCTGAATGATGAGGAGCAGAAAATTTACGTTCAAAGCGCACCAGAGCTTTCCTGGAACACTGCTGCTGAGTGTTACACATCTGCAAACAAGTGTTTGATAACACATGTGAGCAGGATGAAATGGAGGAGAGAGGCTTGTCTTTGGAAAGTGAAGGATAACCAGCAAAGTAGCAGGCCAAGCAGACAAAACCTAGGAATTGCTGAAGAAGGGAAATTGCTATATTCAGGGAACTGGAAAGGTGTTGCAGAAGCCACGGTTAAATGAACTAACAAAGCATGCTTTCATGCTGGTCTTCTACTTCTTCCACTTCAGTGTCTGACTGCCTGTACATTAACCTGAAGTCACATCAGCAGCAGGCTCTGAAAACCCTATGCATGAGGAACAGCTGCCCGTTAAGAATCTGTGACTCAGAAACTGCAGTAACACTGCTTCAAAGAGAAGAATAAATCAGGGCTATATACAGACAGTCCTCATGGAGCTGGACACTGGGAATTGTCCAGCAAATTTAGGGACTGGGGAGGTTTTTCCTGCTACTCTGTGAAGGATCGTTACAAGGGCTGGTGCTGCTGGGCAGAGAATTTCCTTCTGACAGTCATGAATTACTCTGCCTCCTCCTGGAAGCATACATTGAAGAGTCATAACTGTTCCACTAGCGATTTCTTTTGTACTGAAAACAGTGACCCATGGAAGCTGAGTTGCTTTGATTCCTCTGGAGGTGAAGGTGGTGCTTTATTAACTCCTTCAGCCTCTGGAGTTCCCAAGGGGGTTCCAGGAGGCAAGAAACCTTGAATCCAAAGATTAAAATTTTCAAACTGAGATCTTTGTGGTCCTACAGAGCCCATGCTGTTTGCACAGCATGTAAGAAGTTGCAGTTCAAGAGAGATCTATTGTTTGTGCAAATTCTCTTTTTGTCCATTAAACCAAATACTATTGCCCAGAGAGAGCTGGAAAACACCGTTTTACAAAGCATGAGGACAAATTCCATGGACAGTAGTCTCTCTTTCTTTGAGCCAATATGTTTAAATAGACGGCACGTGACTTCAATAATGCACACTGAAGGTGCAGCAAAATCATGTTTTTAGGAGACCTTGGCTAGTGGTTCACACCGCGTGAACTAGGACACCTGACCCAATCTTCTAGCCAAAGTCTCTTTTGCCAAATAGATATCTTCATGCCTGTGTGAGATGTCCCTGAAACCATATCCCCAGCAATTCTCCTTTAGGAAGGGGCATCTCCTAGTGCACTGAGACTGCCTGGAAAATTGGTGTCTTTCTCTTCCTGCAGTACATTCCGTACTGCTTCAGACAATACTGGCACCAACCCTTCAGAACTGGATTCTGAGGTTGATATTACACATCAAGGACCACTTTTCCCCAAAACATGCTCTATGGTTCCCCTGCACCTGTTTTGGTGAATGTTAATTCCTGGTATAATCAAGTCTTCATCATCTGTCGTAGATGGGAGAAAAGAAGAAGATTCAGAAGACAGGAAGGTACACAGTAATGTCCATGAAGCTAGTCAGTAGCCGTCTTGAGGACTGCCAAGGGGAAAACATGGCAATAACTGTAATTCAAGAGGTGTGCTCACCTTCATCGTAAGAGTCCTGCTTGTCAGGCTATCAGCACTGTATTAATTAGCACCTGCAGGCACCAATGGAACATCATGAACTTCCAAGTGCTCTGTGTGTTTGCAGGAGCTCTCCTATGTGTACGTCCCTGTTGCTGAAGCTCAAAGATCTTTGTTTTCTGCAGCCATGCATTGCTCTCTTCTCCCCAGTGATGTCTCCTTACTGCTACCAGAACCACAATGTGCTAAATGAAGCTATTCTGTGTTGTTCTTGCTGAAGCAGGTACCCAGGCTTCTCTTTACTTGGTCTCATGCTTGTTCTCTTTGTTGTGCAGCTGCAGAGGAGATAGAGGGACCTGTGACTTCCCCTGCATCCCCAATCTTCTCACCAGCACAGCAGGATGAAAACCAGAAAGGGCCTTTGCTCAACAAGAACAAAAACATCTTTGTAGTACCAACCCTGTGTTCAACACAAATCCAAAACAGTCCCATGCCAGCCACTGTGAAGAAAATGAACTCTACTCCAGCCAAAACCAGCTCAGGCCACTAAAGCCACCGTCACAACTGCTGACTAGCACAATTCTTGGCTTGCAGCCAGATGGCAGTGACCAGTGTCACATCAAGTGTACACACCATGTGTATAGTGCGTCTGCCTGACTATCAGACAAGTGTGGGCTGCCTTTCCGGTGGTTGTGGCTGTCCACCGACACTGGTTATTCGAAAGAGTCGGATCACGAGATGGTAGGAGAACATCCCAGGGTTTTTCTTGTGTGATCCTAAGGTGGGGCATAGCGTTTTTTAGTTGCTCCATGGCCTGCATCCGAATACTAGGAAAATACTAGGAGGTCAGCACTATCGTAACAAAGTGAAACCTGCGTTGCCTGAAAGCGCCAACTCACTGTAAAATGAAAGCTGTTGGAGTGCTGCCACTGTGTGCCTGCTCAGATGGTATGCTTACCATGAAGTACATAATCCTGATGTAACTCAAAAAATCAGACAAGTTCTAAGTAATTTTCTGTGTTGGGTTGGCTTGGGTTGGAGTCACTGAAATAAATGGAGTTGCACAAGTGAGATGTATATATTCATTGCAACTGCTCTAGACTACTTTTTAGAGAATTTTTTTTGTTATTTTATGTGATCCCCAAACTAGAATAATTCTGACCATGATGCTAGAATTTAGCTTCTCTTCAGAAAATAATATTATATAGGCATTCAGCAGTCTGAGTGTGCCCCTGCCTTTTCGCACCAAAGCTCCAGTTATAAGCTGATGGTGAAGTCCTTTATCATTACCAAAATACCTCAGAAAAAAACTACCTAGAATTAGTCACCAATCCTAGACTAAATATAAACTGTGTTGGCTTCCCAGTTCTGTTCCAAGTTATGGCCTAACTACAAAATGGCAAGATTTGTATATTGTCATAAAATGCCACAGACCAGAGTTAGAGCCATGTCAGGGTACGGAGGTTGAGCTGCCAGGCTGGCTGAACACCACTGCTGTACTCAGAGATGCTGCTGGGTCAGCAGACTGCCAGTTTCCTGAACACTAGTTCAGAAAGTCTGTAAGCAATTAGCTGGAAAACACAGGATATTTATCTCACTGTTTCATTATTGCTGCACAAGTGTTACAATTCTTTTTCTTCATCAGTGGTGGTGGGCTGCCCCTGGCTGGATGCCAGGCACCCACCAAAGCAGCTCTCTCACTCCCCTTTGCAGGTGGACAGGGGAGAGATAATAACAAAGAATACATGAGTTGAGATAAGGACTGGGAGAGATCAATCACCAAATACCATCACAGGCAAAACTGGCTACATTTAGAGATATTAACTGAATTTATCACTAACAAAATCAGAGCAAGATAATTAGAAGTAAAACAGACCTTAAAAACCTTAAAAACCTTCCCCTCACGCCTCCCTCCTTCCCAGCTCTACCTCCTCCCCCAGAAATGCTGGGAGACAGGGAATGGGGGTTATAGTCAGTTCATCACATGTTGTTTCTCCTGCTGCTCAGGGCGAGGAGTCCTTCCCCTGCTCACCATGGGGGGCCTCTCATGGGAGACAGTTCTCCATGAACTTCTCTGAAGTGAGTCCATCCCATGGGCAACAGTCCCCCCCAAACTGCTGCAACAGGGGTCACTCTTCCATGAGGTGCAGTCCTTCAAGGACAGGCTGCTCCAGTGTGGGCAACTCTCTCCACGGGCCTCCTCTTAGGCATCCCCCCGCTCTGGTGTGGGGCTTGTCTGGTGCCTGGAGCACCTCATCCCCCTCCTTCTCCACTGACCCTGGTGTCTGGAGGGCTGTTCCCATCACATGTTCTCATCCCACTCTTCTCTGGCCACGATTACAACTGTACAATGACTTTTTTTGTCTTTGTCTTCTTAAATATGTTATCACCGAGGCACTACCATCATTTCTAATCGGCCCAGCCTTGGCCGGTGGCATGTTGGCCTTTGGAGCCTCTTGGCATTGGCTCTGTTGGACATGGAAGAAGCTTCTGGAAGCTTCTCACAGAAGCCACCCCTGTAGCCCCCTACTACAAAAGCTTGGCCATGCAAACCCAATATGAGTAGTTAAGTGAGGGAAATATTAATTTAAGGGCAGGAAAATAAGGCCAGACTGCCGCTCTGGGCACTGATAAAGACAATGCTGAGATTATAGTAACAGTGAGGAGCAAACTCCTTTCTTCTCTTCACAATTTCCTCATCTTCATGTCATTGTCCAGCTTTCTTTGTAACGAAACCCAAAATTTAATAAAGACCAGCTATATTTACTCAGTTTGACTATATGTGATCCAATTACTTTTTGTCTTACAGTTAGCTGCTGCTTACTTATTTGCTGTACATTATGTAAGACCACAATTTCAATACTCTCCCCAGCTGCATGAAAGAAGACTATGTGTGTGCATGTGTGTGTTCAAACTGTCTTTTCTCTGTGTGTGGTGACTGGACGCCAAATACATTGTTCTCATTACCAAAATACAGATGAATTAAAATAATGCAATATGCAATAATCTGTTTTTCATGTGCATGAGGTGTGCAGGCAGACCTGTTTGGTGCAGCTTAGCAGCCCAAACCTTAAAGATTTGCTCTGCAGTGTCTTGACACAAAGCTTTCTGTAAACTAGATTGCAGGCTGATGCCTTGTTAGCTAATGGTGCAAAATATAAAGACACTGTGTATCTTTCTCCTGTAACTCCCTGGGTAAGAGGAAGCAGGTGTAACCACTATGATCTTGCTGAAATGAGTATCTCTGTTAAAGGGATGGAGAGAAATAGAGCAATTAGAAACTTGCAATATCTGGTTAATACTCAACCTTAGCCCCGTATCTGAAAATGATTGTTTATTGAAATCTGAACACATTTTCAAAGTTCAGGGCTCTTTACTGTCCTTCCTTGAACTGACAACATGAGAGAATAAAACCTTGGGCAATTTTCAGCCCCCAAGGTTATTCTCTCTGTTTCCTCAGGAACATACAATTTGTTTCTTACAAAAATATCCTAAGTAGAAACAATTAAAGTTGGACCCTAAACTACAATATCAGCACTGTTTAACTCCATGCTAATGGCTGAACATTTCTTACAGCTGTCAATGCGGTTCTTCTGCGACCCCTAGCAGAACTCATAGTCCCTTAGGGAACTGTGTTTTTAAAAAAAGCAGTGCTTAACACTTGGAAATGTGACAAGTCTCTGTAGAACCATAAAATTACAGGCAGTGTTGCACAAGTGTCTATTGAAAGGCAGCAGAGCGTCCCTCCTTCTTCCATTCAGAATTGATTAAAAAACTTCTGCCCAAATGTCTTCCCTGCTTGTAAACTAGAGCACAAAGTGGTTTTTTCTCTCTTGAATAAAATCTGTTTTAAGGAGGTATGCACAACAAGTTTGTGTATCTGATGACTTGGAAAATATTTATACTTACATTCAGAACATGCTGAAGTCCACTGAGGGACGTACATTGTACATACTTTAGTATACATGAAAGGAACAAAATAGGAAAGTATTTGGCATATGTCTAGATGTCATTTACTGTGGTTGAGCAAAGCAAACATAAAAGGTGCCAGACTACATTTCTGACAAGCATTTTATTAGAAAATGTGCAGCAAAAGTGTGTTAATATCAAAGTGCAGAAGAAATCAACTCTGTTTTGCTGGCTGGCACTTCTCTTAAACAAACTGAATAGGAAAATGTTTGAATCACATGAAGATTTCCCTATTAATATTTAAGTGGAACAGTTGCAGTGTGTAATAAATACCTTTCTCTCTCTTAAGTATGTGTACCATATATTTTATCTTATGTTTAATTCAATGTAGCAGTTGAAAAATTGACAGTAATACAGTAACACTTTAAGATATTTTGAATATTCCAACCCTTTCTCCCCAGGTCCTTGAATTTTCTTTCTGGAGAATTTTGAAATTTTGGGTTGTTGACCATTCTAAAGAATAAAGAAATGAAAGTTCTTCATAGAACTGCCACTAAGTACTAGTGATGACTGCTTTATTGACAGAGCTCTGGTGGCAGTAACAGATCAGATACAACACTCCAGAGAAAGTAAAAGAAACTGATTTGAGACAGCTACAAACTAGAAAATATAGCTCAGTTGGTCAGAGCATGGTGCTGATAATGCCAGGGTTGTGGGTTTGATCCCTGTACAGGCCAGTCACTGAAGAGCTGGACTTGATGATCCTTGTGTGTCCCTTCCAACTCAGAATATTCTGTGATTCTGTAATATAATGTTCTTGAGATTCACGATAAAAATACTGTCTTGCTTTCATATGTGTAGTGAATTTGTTGATAGAGGATAGCTTAAGACTGGACAAACAAAAATGGTTTTCCTATTGTCTATTTTTCTGACCCTGTGAAATGATACTGTCTACTGTTAAGTTATTAAGACAAGCTTTGAGTGCTCACCATCAGTTTCCAGCTCTACATTCAGTAACAGCGAAATGTGGGGCATTACTCAGGCTCAGACTTCCGCTTGGCACTAGTGGGTGTACTGTGACCTGACATGGTCAGAAAATGGTCAACCCTGATTCTGAGCCTCCCTCCAAGGCCACCACATTATTTAGAAGGTAACTGTTGAGTAGTCAGAATATCTTACCTTCCTGTTTGTCAGGTAGGGCATCTTTTTTCATGAAGAAAGAAGATGGAGGCAGCTGAAGATTTCAGTTAAATCAAATGCTGAATCACCTCAGGGCAAAATGTTAAACCACACAAGTGCTTCTGATTTCTATGGCAGTGTCACCTTTGTAGTTGGAGGAAAGAGGTTCAGGTAGGAAGGTAATCTTTACACTGGGCTTCAACATACTGAGCAACTGGCATCATCTAAGTGGGATATTTTTTACAGTGCATGCAATTTCAGTTTGAAGAACAAGTATAAATTGTAACTGAAAATACATTATATAGGAAGCTACCTGCATACTTGTAACCAACACATGCAATTACCCATGGATGCAACTGACATTTTAAGAATTCAGAAGACTTGTCCAGTTACCGAAATCTTTCAGTTTCCTTTATAGGAAGGCTTAAACAGCAAGAGAAAACCTCAAATTTTGACTTATTGTGGTTTTTTTAGACATTCTTCTTAGCATTTCGTAAACAGACTGCATGAGATATGGCAACATTCAGGAAAGCGCATTGTTCATCAGTAATGGTTGGGTCATGCCTCCACTAGCAGAAGTCTATCCCTGAACTTTCGTATAATTCTGCATTTCTTCTTAATAGCTGCTCACCAGCAGCTGTGCGGTTCTATACAGGAGTGCTTTGAAAAATTTTGAGGATGCTTAAAAGATGTCACCTTTGCAAATCTGCTCCTTTGCTGTGGCATTTGACAGGAATGATGTGGCAGAAGTGGAAAAAAAAGGAAAGAGACTTAAAAGTATATAGAATTTACTAAGGGCAGGCCAAGAAGATAAAGCCATGAAGTTAAGCAAAAGCTGCACTTTAAAAAAGGTTTTCTAACTGGGGAAGCATTAGGCTTGTGCCCTGGCAAAGAATTGGTGGAAGTCTGTATGCCCCTTTCATAAAAGGACTTGAAAGTAGTGCTGAATATATGTCAGGAAACAAGACTGGCCTGGCAGCAGATGGATGGATAAGATCATATATCCTTTCTGTCTTTAATTCTTGGGATCCACATTCTATCAGTTTGCATATGGTATATGGAGAGAAAATGTGGTGCAGCCAAATTGGTGCAGTTTTACAGGTGAGATTGTTTTCAGCAGTTATCTCACACCTGCCAAGAACCACTTGAGTGAAGTCCTTAACCTGCCAAACATGGGCACATTTCAGCCTGCAGGGCCTCATTGACACTAAGGGAAAAAAATCCACCTTTTTGTGAACTCATTGTTTTCCTTCCTGAGGTATGATGCTGCACTTTGTCAGCAAAATGGTTGTGCCAGCCCTGTATTCAAAAATCAAAAGACCTCTAAGTAACAGTAAAACTATAATATAATGTTTGTTCTAGCTTTAAACTCTTTGTGTTTACACTATTAGTATTTTTCTTCTTCAGGAACAAAAAAGCTGATCTCCTTCAGAAAATCAAGGATCTCTGTAATAAGTGCATACACAAGGAACTAAATATCCATCATTAAATCAGACATGATTCTAGGTGTACAGTTCACTTACCTGCATGAATAAAAATTACTTCTAGGTCAAACAAGGCCCTAAGCTTTTACCTGATTTGGGAATGCAGAGTAAGAGTTGTAGTTTTGAACATGGACCATTTCAGTCCATTGTAACCTGTGCTGATGGCGAGGGACAGCCTTATTCTCGATCCCCTGAGTCCATCAGGGGATCAGGAAGAACTAATTAAGTCACAGGATGGGATGAGGGTCTGCAGGAGTGTGCAGGGTTAGTTGGCACTTGTACATCTGCACCTTCACTTCAAAAAAGAGAAGCCATTGTCACGCCACAGTAATCTGCATGACATCTCATGGGATCGGGGTCTACCCACAGCTGCCTAATGACTGAAACACTCCTGAAGGTCGGCTGGGGATGCAATGCCATTGGAGGGGACACCGTATGACATGGCTTGGGTCCTGTCTGCCGGGTTAAGTTGCAGATCAGGCCACTATCAACAGCTTGCTTGTTGGCCTACTGCCACGAGATGCTAGCCAGATAGGTAGTGCTGTACCTTTTGAGGCAAAAGACAGCAGAGATAAGTATGTTATGAAAATTTATTGTCTCCTGTGTGATGTCATTCACTCATGTCCAGAAATTCTGTTCTGCTAATACTCAGAAAATGTGCGTGTTTGAGCAGTGCTTATTTTCTCAGCTGATCCAAGGTCCCTCTGTTGCAAAATAACCTGGCAATGACAGGGTGTTTAAATGGATAAATAGCAGGCAGGAAAGTAAGCAAAGCAATCAGTGTCACTAAGGAGGTGATGATTCCTGCTCCACTCCTCCATCAAGCTGCCACCTTTTCAGGTTTTGAAACAAACATTGCTCTTAGTCTTCTGGTAGCCCCAGTGTTCATATGTTATCTCTTCTGTTAATCTTGAAGCAAATACATGTGCCAAAATATTCCATTATTCCAGGCTGAACTGATCTGGATGCTAGGAATTTAAAATTATGATCTGTCATTAAATTGATCTGGAGAAAGGTGAAAATAATTGCATGAGGAAACTTTACTGTAAAAAGAACAAAACTTCTCATTAAATTACTAGCTAAGATGTGTGTTATTTCCTTTTCTACAAGAAAGAGAGTTTTTTCCTCCCCCTTCTATCCTTCTTCTGTGGAAGGCTGTCCTTCTGCATGTTACAGTCCTGGATATGCATTATCCATAAGCACAGTGAAAGGCTAAGTCTTTAAACACAGCTCTGCTTGACAAATATCAAAGGCAAATTGAGGCCGATAATTCGTTAATAATTTATTTCTCCCTCAACAGATATTTTTAACACGAACTGTGCAAACACTGAAGAGTATAGATCAACCTAGAAAATGGGTTGTCCCATTAAGGTTAGAGGGATGATTTGCATGGATAAAGTACACTGGTGATACCTACTACAGGCTGTCCTCTATAGCATGGGTTTTGCAGCTGCGCAGCCTGAAGTACTGCTCTGAACAGGTACTGGTGAGAATGAAGAAAAAGGCAGTATCATCTCCATGCTCCTACAGCTGTATCTTTTTGGTTTGAAAATTGAACAGAGACTTTTTGGATTTTTAAAAAATTTTATTTTTCCTGACCTTGACTGGGCCTTACACTTTTGAAAAAGTAAAACATTAGGCCAGAAATCATTTTTTTCAGCATTTTGTCTCCATCGAAAATAATTGTAAAATTTGAAACAAAACCTATTCAATAATTTCTTTGCACTTTTAAATCTGGAGTACTTCTTTTGGAATACACCCACAACAAAAATTTGGGTTTTCAGAGGTCATTTTCAACCAGTGTAAGTAGTCTGTGAGGTTCTAAATATTTTGGAAGTCTGCTCAAACCCAAAGCTTTTCTATTGAAAGTCAAAGCAAGGTTGTAGTACTTTAAAACAACTTAACAGCAAGCAGATCTCACTGCTTGGAAAGAACTATTTGCCATCTTCCGCTAGTTAGATTAACAATTTTGCTGTATAAATAGATGTAGTAAAAGTGATTAAACAAGACTGTAGCCTGATCATGTGTGCAGGTGGTCTGAGAGCTGGGGACCCGAAGGCACTGGTCACCTGTTTCCTGGGATGCAGCTTTGGAGCTGGAACACCTCTGCTTCTCACCATGACTTGCCTCAGCCAAGTGCAAGGCATGAGCCTAGAAGGAAGGAAAATGCTTTTACTGAAATCTCATTCTGGCAACTCTCAGAATTCAGGAGCTGTCTGCCCTGGGAATGGTATCTTTGATTCCTCAACCTCTTGGTTTGCAGTTACAAATTTCAGGGTCTCAAAACTTTTAGACTGCTAATTCATCTGTAGATGCCAACATTTTTAAGAATCTGACTCTTTTTCACTCCTGTAATGCTGTCAGGAAGAGAAACATCAACTGACTCTGGAACTCAGTGAAGATCCTTAGGGCTGCTGCCTTCATGTTGCACAAAATTCCTGTAAACAGAATGTTCTAGTCATTTTGAAACAATATTGTAGAAGTGTGGATGTTATCCCTGCAACAGATTATATAAAACCATCCTATTAACCAGTTCTGTGGTTCCACAAACTGTTAGTGGAAGTTAAGTGGAAAGCATTTTTAAAATGGTGAGTGTAATGATCTGTATCCAGTTGTAGTTCCTGACTGATAGTGGTGCCAGGGAAGGAATTGTGTCTGGCCTATCACCAGGGTATGACTGGGGGGACCAGGGGCATTTAGGGCTTAGGCTTAACTTAGTAACTGCAGAAGAGGATGACACAGCTATACAGTGACCAAATGTGAGTGCAGACGTATGACATCCCTTGACCTTTACGGGATAAACACCAGAAAGTACAACTGGAGGAGCAACTCTGGGCTCAGAGAGCTGTCAAAGCCATTTATTCTGCAAACCTTGCATAGAAAGCACTGAGGAGAAACTCAGAACTCTTCTGGTGTGATGCTGGACTAAAAATAGCTAAAATGTAGACATGCATTTCTTAGTTTATGCTCTAGTTTCCTAGGATGATGAAGCTACTGTAATACAAGAGAACAGAAAGTTATTAAAAAACCCAAAAAATTTATTCACCAAGCAGCAATATTTGGATACCATTACCCTGAATGACAATATTCTCTACTTAATCCATAAGGATACTGTGTCAGGGGAGGTTTAGATTGGACATCAGGAAAAGTTGAAAGGTTTTTCACCCAGTGGGTGGTTGGACACTGGAACAGGCTCCCCAGGGAAGTGGTGACAGCACCAGCCTGACAGAGTTCCAGAAGTGTTTGGACAATATTCTCAGGCACATGGTGTGACTCTTGGGATGTCCTGTGCAGGACCAGGAATTGGACTTTGATGATCCTGATGGGTACCTTCCAGCACAGGATATTCTGTGATTCTATGACTTAATTGTCACATATACTTGACAGCCAGTACTTTCAGTCTGTCTGCAGGCAGAGATGAGTAATCAGTATTGCAGATCTGGCACGTCCATAACAGTGTATGCTTCATCCAATGCACTCAACACACATGCACACAATGTTATGTTAACCTAGTTGATAATTAGTCAAAGCTTGTTTATGCCTTATCATATTCATCTGAAGGAGCTCATTGAATTATCCTACAGTATAAATATTAACCTATTATTT
Source organism: Eulacestoma nigropectus (assembly GCA_013397775.1). Classification (NCBI taxonomy): domain Eukaryota; kingdom Metazoa; phylum Chordata; class Aves; order Passeriformes; genus Eulacestoma; species Eulacestoma nigropectus. The sequence continues at coordinate 23,424 of VZTE01001749.1, forward strand.
CTCTAGTATCATCCCTTGAAATAAAAATAACAAAGTTCTAGTCTTGTCATGAATGTTAATTTGCAACTTATGTTTTTGAGGAACCAGTTTACTGTCTGAAATATTTTTCTTATAGTTGGTTTTATTGCTTTTGCTGTACTGAAACTCCTAAAAGTTGATATTAGGATATATTAAAATGAGATTACACATAAATAGCAGTTCAAACAGAACAATGTCAGTTTGGCATTTCTTCTGGAAGAACTAGGTGTTTTGATTTGGAGATAATGACAATTAAACTTACATACTTAGTATGTGACAGTTATGGCAAGAAATTTGGATCAGCTCTAAGAATTACAAAGGTATTATTTTTCTCCTCTCCTTCCAGAGAGAAATGGGCATCAGGGAACGTTTATTTCCTTCTAATAATGTACATAACTATGACAGTAATGCAGAGGAGGCACTACCATAGTGATAGGTGTGTTTTTGTGAAAAGATGGTTTTGCAGTGACCTTGCTGTGAACTGCACTCAAAAACTATTTTCACTTCAGCTGGCAATTATGTACAACCTTCATCCTATTCCTCTTAAAATTTTTGTCATGGTTTTGACTATATGAATTGTCTTTTCACTCTAATGGTGAAACGGGGTGTTTTTAAGATGTTCTAATCCGAGGAAGAAAAGATCTGCCTCAGGTTGCTGGAACCAAATTCAATCAGCTTTTAATTTTAGACAGCTTCTGAGTTCAGTTCTGAAGTGCAGCAGACATCACCAAACTGACTTTAAGTGACTTGAGATGCAGCAAGAGTAGGCCATGAAGTAGGCTTAGAGTATTACAGGAGTTTTAATTCGACATGTTCATTACAGCTCTGCTTTAGTGCTGGGATTTGAGCCGTTTATTAATGCAGTGGAATAGTTTTCTGTTTGTGCTCACTTCTAGTATTTCTCTCCTTAAAATTCATAATGAAAACATGTTAGAATATAGATAATATCTGCAGAGGAATAAATCTCATTGATGAAATGTGTGAATATCCACTACCTAGAAGCTGACTGGACAAAAAAATCATAAAATAATAAGATCCTACTCTTCTAGAGATTGCTTAAAGCTTTCCTTCTAAAGAGGGTGGTTTTTGTTTCGGCTTGGGGTTTTTTCCACATTTATTCAGGGTTGCTTCCCTGGTGGCCAGTATTATTTTCTCTGTAGTTTTTGCCAAACTATGTATTTCCAGCAACAAAGTATCAAGGTCATAGAGTGACATGGGCAGAGAAGGAAAACAAGAAAGAGAAGAGATGCTGAGGGAAATAAATGAGAAATTCCAAAGCAGTGCATCTCATCTCCCTTTCCTTGATTAGTCCCGGGCTGTACCAAACATCTGGTGTGTAAACATGACCCAAGGTGGATGTGCAGGCTGTTTTTAAGGACCATTCCCACCTGTCACGGGGGAATGTATTTCCCAGGGGTTAAGGGTCTTTCTGTTTGATCATCCGTGCTCCAGCCCTGGGTGGAGAGGTGTGGGAGAACGTTGCGTTTTGTTGTTAAATAGGGAGTAGCCTTCGCCTCTTGCATCTGCCTCCAGCTCCAAGATATTTAACCAACAGAAACGTGTACTGGGTTCACAGGGTTCAAATAAACAAGTTTCAGCTCATGCACATTGTGTTAGTCAGCTGTCTTGAGGGAAGTTATTTACAGCTAGTTCTGCCTACCTCTTGACCTCACTAGCTTTCTGCCCCCCTTCCCCAAATTCTTGATTGATTTCCAAGGTATGACTAATGCATTTCTCTAAATGCTTTGGGCTTCACACCCCAGCTCTTTTACTTCGATGATTTGTTTCGTCATAATCCTGTTTATTAATGTTTCAGTCAACAAGGCTGTGTTCCCTGAGGGGAACACAGGAGTAACAACACCTAAAATTATTCCTAATCAAGTTCCAACTACCACGTGATGGGAAAGATGAGAGATTTATTATTGTTAATATAATCTTGTGGGACATCAGATGATTTGGTAATGGGCAGCAAGATAAGTGCTCAGATACTTAACAGAGAAGGAGATAAAAGAATGGTGATATTAAGGTTTAAAATGGAAGATCGTACACTTCTGCCAGTGAGTATAAACCAGTTGAGAGAACAGTTGCAGACATTTTCCATTGTTTCATTTAGACTTGTCTAGGCTAGCATTTATCCAGAGATTTACCAGTGTTGCAGCTTCATTATAAGTTTTATAGTGTAGGAAAAATAAAGTTACTTAATCATTTATAGCCCTCATTTAAATACTACTGATTTCTCTCTGATAAACTGGTGGCAGGAAAGCCACCCTAAGGAGACACAGTAGAGAAGGTAGAAACACTGGAAAATGACCATCTGTGTGTCTTCCATCCATGCCCAACAGACAGGGAAGTTTGGGGTCTGGCAGGGATTAGCATCTGGCAGGAGGTCTTTGCGGAAGTGCAAAGGAGTCCTGGAACCCCCTTTAATCCTTGCAGAGGTTTCTGTGGATATGGAGTGATGAGTATGACTATGAGTGTGATCTAAGCAGGAATTCAGGATGAGGGACTGGAGAGGTCACTGGGACTTTATGTTTTTCTATGCCTACTCTCTTCTACTTGTCTGAAGGGAGAATCTTTCTCCATCCAGCATGTGCATGACTATTTATGTTCTTTCTGCCCAGGGTCACCCCAAAAGACATTGAGATCCTGCTGAGTTGTTCACAGAGACACAATCATTAGCAGGATTGCATGGAGGTCCACAATGTTATGATCAAGACATTGTGCTTACAGTATGTGGAAAAGTTAATTAATGTCAACACAAGAGAATAAGGTGTTGAAATCACCTATTCATCTGAAAAAGCAAGTGGACACAGTGGATTAAGAGGACTTTTGTGTAGTTTCTCTTTAATACTACAATATAGGGAGATGTAATATTCCAGGGAGGATCCTACAGACATGAGAGAGAAAGTGACTTAGTATGGAACCTCAGCAGGAAGATGGAATAAGACTCACACTGTCTTGTGCAACCAGGCTGATGATAACAACATGGGCAGTTATCTGGGAAGGGTCCTAAGCCTTTGCTGGAATTCCAGGCACATAAGTTGGTTTTGTGTAAGAACAGTCCTCACACAGTTTTCTAAATTCTAACCTGTTTTAAAGACTATGGTAATCCAGGCAATTAAGGAAAGGCACACTTTTTCTCTTGTTGAAATCCAAAAATCTAAAAGCAATTATACTGAGAGTGTTCGCCATTCTACCTACTGCAGCTGCTGCTTTATAATTTCTCATTCCAAATTATGAGCAGGCGAATTCCTTTCATTTTTTACATTGCAATTGACAAGAACTTATCAGCTAAACTTTTTTGTTCTTGCTTTGCAGATATCATAGAGCTGATAAGTAAACACTGATAAAATCAAGGGACATTTCAGCTGCTTTCTCGAAAACATACTGAATGCCAGTGTTCACAAAACAGGAACTATAATGAAGTTACAGCCACATCTAACCTAGTTTGAACCTTAGATGCTGATGGCAGTGTTATGTCACTTTTTGGGAAAAAAGGTATCTTGCTTGATATTAATTAGGTGAATTCTATATTTGAAAGTCATGCCCCAGATATTTTAAAGCCTGTCCGATGCTTTTGATACTCCTCTGATTTAGACTGATATGAAAATAGTTGTTTTTGTAGCATTTTCCTTGTCAGGGAAAATAATTTTGCTGCATCTTTGTGTGTTTCAACTGGCATTTAAAATCTAATCCTTTTTTAATACTTATTCCATTAAATTGCGCACGTTTAACAGCAAAGGAAGCACATATTCTGCTATGTAATGTCCTAAAATAACACTAATGCATGCTGCTTCAGGCCTGTATGGTACCTGATAAAGAAGAAATTGTTCAGGGGGTTATTTCTCTTCTATTCCCAAGCATTTATTTAAGACAAACAAACAAACAAATAAACCCAATCAAACAAACAAAACCAAACCAAAACACGAACAAAAAACCAAAACAAAAACCAACCTAACAAAAAACCCTAAAAACCAAACCCAAAATAAAATGAAACCAAATTCACAAAGAATCCCCAAAACAAACCTCCTTCCCCCAAACCAAAACCTGAACAAAAGGAAAGTTAATCAGCCACAGTGACAAGGATAAGATGTACCCAAGCTGGACTCAATGTGCTCATCAGTTAGAGTCCTTGTCCAGCACATTCTTTCTCCAATTATCACATATTTGTTTATGGAAAGATGAAGTTTGCCTCCTGCAAACAGTTTCCATATTCCATTGGCTTTGAGTATGGACAAGTTGGAGTCAAAAGTGAGTAATTTTTGCTGAACACTTGAGACAATATTCACCAGTATGTGTGTGGGGAGTGGGTGAACCTGGGTAGATAGGGACTTCCCTACTGGACTTCCACTCTATCCCTTCAGTATTTTCCAACTACAGTCAAGCTGTGTGAGCAGCTCAGAAAAAAAAAGGGCTATAAATGACATGATAAAAGGCACTGGCAGAGCACTGTAGTCTGCTCCAGAGCTCTGGCTGCTAGGAGTCCAGTTTGACCTGCTGAGCATGTAGGGCCATTTCGGTCCAGCAGACACGAGCTGGTGAACTGGCAGGAGCAGTAAAAGGACTCGTGTTTCTTGTTAGAAGTAGATTTCTAGGAAGTTGCTCAGCTGGAGAGGAGTGCTTGCTGGATTTCTTGTGAAGGCTGACAAGGTTTTAGAGTGGTGGTAGGGTGTTCCAGTACCTAAAGAGGGCCTGTTAGGAGAAAGCTGGAGAGGGACTTTTTACAAGGGCATGTAGTGATAGGACAAGGGTAATGGTTTTAAACTGAAAGAGAGCAGGTTTAGATTAGATATTAGGACGAAATTATTTATTGTCATTGTGATGAGACACTGCAACTGGTTGCCCAGAGAAGATGTTCAACGCCCCATTCCTGTTCAAGGCCAGTCTAGATGAGGCTTTGAGAAACCTGGACTACTAGAAGGTGTCCCTGCCCAGGGCAGAAGAGTTGGAATTAGGTGATCTTTAATGTCCTGTCCAATTAAAGCCATTCTATGATTCTATTGACTCTGATTTACGCAGACACGTGAAAACGTTGCTCGTCAATGAATTTGTTTTAAAGAGAATTCCTGTAGGAGAATAACACCAAGTGAGGAAATGGGGAATTGGGATGTTACTGTTATTAGCCTGATCCAAGCCGCTGAATACAGCAAAGCTTTTTTTTTCAAAGTAAATTGAGGGCTCACAACACCCTCCTAAACCAAAGCCAAAATCCTTCAGTTAAGTTACCTCTGACAGGTTGTTCCCTCTAAAGAAGTACAGTCAGTAGCTGTTTCTTGGATCTTATTTATAAATAAATCTGTATAAAATTAAAAAAGAAAGATTAGGGCATGTCCCTATAGAACTATTACCATTTCTTAGAAATCTTTCTGTTTGGATACCCTACACTTAAAGGTGAAGTGTTAAAGGGTAGAGTCTTGGTATGAAGTGCAGGTGGTTATGATACTATAGGAATATAGGAAGGACCTTGAGACGCTTGAGCGTGTCCAGAGGAGGGTGACAAGGTTGGTGAGGAGCTTGGAACACAAGCCCTATGAGGAACGACAGAGGGAGCTGGGGTTGTTTAGCCTGGAGAAAAGGAGACTCAGAGGTGACCTTTAACACTCTCTACAACTTCCTGAAAGGTGGTTGTAGCCAGGTGGGGGTTGGTCTCTTTTTCCAGGCAACAACTGACAGAACAAAAGGACACAGTCTTAAGCTGCGCCAAGGGAGATATAGGTTGGATATTAGGGAAAAGTTTTTTACGGAAAGAGTGATAAAGTACTGGAATGGTCTGCCTGGGGAGGTGGCGGAGTCACTATCCCTGGATGTGTTTAAAAAGAGACTGGATGTGGCGCTCAGTGCCATGGTTTAGTTGAGGTGTTAGGGCATGGGTTGGACTAGATGATCTTGAAGGTCTCTCCCAACCTGGTGATTCTGTGATTCTGTGATTCTGTACTAAGAAATTTACTTGACTGACTGAAATTGCTACCAATGTAATTTGTCCTTTATGTATTTCTCCTGAATTTTAGTGGCTTGACTGGTAAGACTCAGGTGACAATATGATTGTACGAATTTCAGGAAATAACATGGCATGATATTTCCTAAGCAATAAATTAAGACCTTTTTCTTCCAGCAGTTACAATGGTGGGCAGTGACAATGACATGCTAGGTACTTTCCAAACACACAGAATAGTCTGTACTGCAATGGAATAACATCTAAGAGGAAGACAAAGTGAAAGAGAAGAGGGAAGTAGACAGTAAAAGCTAATTGCTATTGAAACAAACAAGATTCTCCTCAAGAGAAGACAGGATTAACAAAAACTCCTACAGACCTCAGTAGTTTATTTGGTGTCGGGAATTAAAAGTGGAAATAATTATGGCCTGTAGAGAAATGCATGTGTTTTGGCTGGAGAAGAGCTATTAACAAAGGTATATAAATGGCTTTATGAGAAACTGCCAGCCACAGAGAAATGGATGATTGTTAAGCAGAGTGTCATGAGAGACGATGAATGTAGAGAGACACATTTACAAAACTGTGAAAATTGAGAAAAAAATGCAAACTCAAACAATCCTGTAATTTCAAGGAGAAACTGGGCAGAGAACAGCAGGACAAGTTGCAAAGGTAAATAACAAATAAAATACAGCACGTAGAGCCTACGTGATCATTTCTTTTGTGCCATGACACATTTTCATTTTGCAGTCCTATCCCACTAGTACAGTGAGAGTGAGAACACTAGTGCAAGTAATGCACCACTAACATTGCTGCCAAATGCTTCCCTTTTCTCAGAGGCAAATCATCTTCAGATACAGTACACAGACATGAGGAGGGGTGGGTGGTGTCTTGGGAGGACACGGAGAGGCCTTGCAATTAAAAAAGGCAGGAAGCTGTAAAGCCAAATAAACAACTCTGACCACATCACTGTTTCTATTCTAGATAAACCATCTGTATCTTCTTCACCTTTGCAAGTGGTTCTGTGCAGACCTTGTCTACAGAGGAAAGATGTTTATGTCAAACAAGGAGGGACAAGGATCTTAATTTGCTTCCAAGGCTGTTAAAATTACTTTCTGGATGTCTCCAGTCTACTTTTTCCTCCTTCCATTTTGCATCCTTTCTTACTGCACTTCGAAATAGGTCTTAGTTATTTAGAATGAGGTGGAGTATGAACCACTTCAATGTTCAGCTGCTTTGAGCCTTTTCCTTATGGCCTATATAGCTGCAGGAACAAAGTTTATTCCTGTCCTATTAGTCCTGGCGCTTTATTCGGCATGCCTTGTCTTGACTTCCACGGTAAGTGGGTACCCATCAGTGCATGCAGCAGCAGCAGTAGCAGCAACAACAACAGCACCATTTGGCACAGTGTAATCTGTGTGAGAAAGTGTTTTGTGCAGCCTGAAGGGGCTACCATAGAAGAGCTGTCAGAGTAGTAATCCCTTTCTACATGAAAGGAAATGAAAAAATGTCACAAAAGCAAATTGAAAAGAGAACAGCAGGTGAGGGTTGCATGTATTTGAACACCGCACAGCAAAGCTCAAAGTTTCAAACAAATATAGCAGCAAGGTTACATTTGTAACCAGGGAAACAAATTTGGAGTGATGAAGGGCAGTGTGGGTGGAGGAGAGGCTTTTGTTGTTCAGACATAACCAGGATAAAGGCGACAGCATAGCAGTCTGCCTTCCTCCTATAGCTCAAGACAGTAGCTCAAGATACAGAAAAGGGTGTCTGAGTAGGACTCAGCACCATGGGAGGGCAGCAGAGGTGTGGAAGTGGAGACCATATCAATGGGTGAGAAGAGCTGACTGAAAAATACACTGGAAAACCTTTTGTGCCTCAGTGAGAGTGGGAGAGGAAGGGGAAGTAGGGCCTGCTAAGGAATCATTGCAGGGACTCCACTGCATCTTGCCATGGTGGGCTTACTTCTGCTTATTTCAAAAGTGCTGCAGAAAGAGATTCCTGGTTTAACTGACTACATCTATGACTAGCCTCATGTTTTAATTTTTTTTTTTCAATCATAGATTCTGCTGGAAGTATTAAGATACCAAAAATATCTGCTGAAAGGAATGATTTCCTTTCAAAAAAGGTTTCAAAATAAACCAAACAATGAAGCTGGGGGGAGAAGACAGAGAACAAGGCGAGGAAAAAAAGGCTAGTTCTAACTAATTGAATGTTATTAAGATTCTTAAACTTATGTGAAAATGTTTGGTGACCTTTTTGTGCACCCCATTATATTTCTAACCTATATAGCCTAATGGCTGACTCTATTGCTTTTTGGACAAGAAAGGACTGCCAAATCAGCCATTTATTTACTCTGGTTATTAGGTTATACATCTTTTAAGCTGTGTAAAGAACAGTAGTGTATCACAATTGTTTTCAAGAGTAAATGAACTTTGTCTGCAGTCTCCTCAAGGCAGGAATTTTATGGCCTGTGCAGTGCTTGTTCCAAGAAGCCTTTGTAGAGCAGCATTTACTTGTGATGCTATCAAAATTCTTGTAATAATCGTATCTTTTTAGCTTGGTGACCTTTTTTTCTTTAAAAAACTTAGTGTCTGAGGTACCTTAAAAATATACCCTGCCCTGAGAAGGACTTTTTCTTTTCTGTAGTGCATCTAGTGTTCAAGGTTCACAGATGTAAGGATTGCAACTATTTTATCTCTGACATAATAATGAAAAACAGTATCTGATAACATTTTCTGGGTAATGAAAAACAATAACTGCTAGTCCTACCTCCTTGTACTTTTATATTGTTGTATTCGATGGTAATGCTCTAACCAACTTTGTTTGACAGTGAGTGACTCTCTGGAGACACCTGCTATATAATGTCCTCTTAATTTCAAGATGCTTGTTTAAGGATTTGTCTATTAATATCTGAAAGAAGTGGGTTTATGTTGTTGATGAGGATCTCTCTACCAGTGCTTCCTCTTGGCATTTGGGGTACGTGGTGTATTTTGGCCAGCAACTGCTGGGGTCCATCATCCTCAAAAGCTCTGGATCATCTAGAAGGGGGTCTGCCCACTTCTAACCATTTCCATCTGAGGTGAAGATATTATTGTTACCAGCTTTTTGCTGCCATCAGCCAAGGAAAGGTTGTTTTAGTTGAAGGGATCTCATGAGCTGTGAATCATCCACATGAGGAAAAATCAGGTAGATCAACTCAAACTATCTGTCTGGATAAACCAATTTTGAATGGACAGGAGAGTGCTCCTGTAATCCATTTTCCAGTGTTGTTTATAGCTAGCAAAGAAGGGTAACAACCGACCATCAACCAGAACACCCATTTGCCAGCTAAGAATCTGTCTAATCCCCTGAATATTTATGCCGCGGCTGCCTTTGCCTGGGTCAGGCCGGCTGTGGGGTTCGTAGCCCCGCGTGGTACAGCGATGTCGGCTAGAGTGGTCAGGGCTGGTTGACCCCGTCCCCTCAGGCCAGATAGCCGTTCGCAGCAGGCAGTTCTTGGCTGTTGCAGGGCGGCAGCGAGAGCAAAGATGAGAGAATGGACACCGCTTGGCTTTAGTCCGAGTTTATTTCTTCTGCCCCGGGGGCAGAGAGATGTTGGCTCGAAGGGAGCCGGAGCGAGTGACGGTTACTCGCCCCTAGGGACTGGCTTTTAAGGGTTTTACAAACTGAGGTAGGTATCAGGAGCTGACCAATACAAGGTAAGGGTACATGACAAAAGATCCAGTAGTAACATCTCAGGGGAGGAACATCTTATCTCTAACAAATAACAGCACAAATAGAGGGAATTTCAAACCACGCTAGCTTGCTAGAGCCTGTGATCATTGGTAGCTCTTGTAACAGGGGACAGAGACTGATGTGAGTGACAGTCTCAGGGTGTGGGCTCCTTGTCCTCGGAGTTCTCCTTTGATCTGTCCTCAGGGACAGAATCATTTGAAGAGAAATTGACCCACTCAGAATTATCCCCACTAGCAATGGTCTCCAGGATAGCAACATATTTAGTTCAGGTTTTTTGTCTTCCCTGAGTGGTCTATGAGCCAGGAATACCAATCAAAAGTCTTCTGCATGTGAACTATCCCCATATGATGTTAGTTTTCTGCAGTCTTCCTGGAAGTTTATTCATATTTAATTGCATTTGCCATATTCAGCCAAACTGAGAATGAGATCTAAGTTAAAATGCTCAAGTTAGTCACAAAGGATTTGGTTGCCAAAACAATGCTTAGATACATTAAATATGGGCTACTAATCTGTTCCCTTGAAATTTTAGAAGGATGATGGAAAGAGAAATGTAAGAGCTAAAGTCCACGTGGAATCAAATATATTTTTATCAAGCAACAATTTACTGAAACACTGTCACAGTCAAGGCTGTGTTTTCTGAGTGTCCAGACAGGTTAAAAAACAGCAGAAGAAACAGGTTCTGTTTGCACACAACAAGGCCCTTTATATTACCATTACTTTTCTTGTCAGTGCTAACAAGCAGATGCATTACCCACTAGTCCTGATAATTAGTCTATCATCAGAAGGAGCTGGTGCTGCAAGTATGAGTAAAGATGAGGAAGCTAAAGATAACTCATCTGGAACAGGAAGGGCAACGTGGCTGGTGACTGTCATCACTGCTCTTCTACTGTACAGGGAGAAAAGTAGGTATAAAACACAAGGACATTTTTAACTGCTGCAGAGGATTTCACTGGATGCCTAACAATAGAAGAAATTCATTTATGTTGTTATATTTTCTAGGTTACCAGCTATAAGAAGGACCCATTTTCTTTGCAATTGCATCTGTGGTGTTAGGTTTAATTTCTGATCAGTAGAGAGAGACAGTAACTAAAGTTAAGCCCTCAAACTGTGGTGCCAGTTTGTGTAGCTGTTTTCCTCTTTAAGAAGCTACTTATTGATTTGTTGCTTTCCTACAGTGATCCTCACTCTTTTTTTCTTTAGCAGTTCTCTTTCCTACAGAGTAAATAAATAATTGGTCACCTGGAGTTTATTTTTCCCTCCCTGTCCTATGCGTAATATTTAGAAGAAGCTTAAACATCTCAACAACTTTACACTGTTTTTTCAACTTAAAAAAACCCCATTCACTTGATTTTCTGTTGGATTTTTTTCAGAGACTCATATTCTTGAAGTCCTTGAGGCTATTCAGTTTTGCCACTTGAGGAAACATGTTCACATTTCCAGAAGATATGTAGAACATTTTTCAGGTTGCTGATTGGAACTGATTATAACTGCTGGGGTTTTTTGAACTATGTAATCAGGTTACATTTTATGTTTCATCTTGCTTTTTTTATACTACCTGTTACAGACTCCCAGTAAACAATAGAAATATATAATGTAGTTATTTAGCCAGTTGGTCATGACTAAATTTGCATAGCATGAACTTTTCATAACTAGTCTTTGGAAAAGAAGGAAAAATAACATTTAATGAAAGGTACTTTTCATAAATGAACTATGAATTAACAAGCATTTCTTTCAGCAGCGGTGCTGTTGTTAAAGGCTGTTACCCCTTGCCCTTATTCTCACCTTATACCTGAATAACTCTAATTCTACCCTTCATTGTCACAGGTGAAATGGGTTTCCAAGCCAAATTTGCCTGTACAAATGGAGTTAGTTCAATTTAGTTATATACACTCTCAGTTGTAAAGATGCAAATTGGTTGTGAGATCACACAGTGGGCGAGATTAGAGAGCTAATCTGTGACAAGAGCTGGAAAAAAGACAGAAAAAAAAATTTCACAGGCAAATCATCTTCATGAGCTGTAACAACTGAAGAGATGAAACAAGGATGCTGTGGAGAGTGGGCCCTGGCTGGATACCAGGTGCCCACCAAAGCCTTCTATCACTCCCCTCCTCAGCTGGGCAGGGCAGAGACATATATTTATGGGGGGAGACAAGGACAGGGAGAGATCACTCAGCAGTTGTCCTCACGGGCAAAACAGAGTCAACTTGGGGAAAGTAATTGAATTTAGTCAACTCAAATGAGAGTAGGATAGTGAGAAATAAAGCCAAATCTTAAAAACACCTTCCCCGGCAACCTCCCTTCTTCTTAGGATTAATTTTATTCCCAATTCTTTACCTCCTACCCCCAGAGGCACAGGGGGATGGAGAATGGGGTTGTGGTCAGTTCATAACATGTTGTCTCTGCCACGGCTTCCTGTTTAGAGGGACCTTCCTCCTGTTCCATCCTGGGTTCCCTCCCAATGGGGACAGTTCTCCACAAACTTCTCCAAAGTAAACCCCAGAATGGGCTTTAGTTCTTCCAAACTGCTCTAGTGTGAGCTTCCCCTGTGGTGCAATTTTTCAAGAACAGATTGCTTCAGCCTGGATCCCTTGCAGTGTCACAAGCCCTGCCAGCAAACCTGCTCCAGTGTGGGCTTCCCATGGGGTCACAGCCTCCTTTTGGCATCCCCCTGTTCCAGGGTGGGCCCCTCCATGGACTGCAGGTGGATCTCTGCTCCACCACAGATCTTCAAGGGCTGCAGGGGCACAGCTGCCTCACTATGGGCTGCACCACGGACTGCGGGGGAATCTCTGCCCCAGCACCTGGAGCACCTCCTCCCCCTTGCTCTGCACTGGTCTTGGTGTTTATACGGCTGTTTCTCTCACATGTTCTCACTCTTCTCTGGCTGCAATAGCTTCCGTGCAATAACTTCTCTAACCTTCTTTTATATGCTATCCTAGAGGCACTTACACCATCACTTAGCGGTTCACATACGGCCAGCATTGGGTCTGTCTTGGAGCCAGCTGGAATTGGCTCTGTCAGACACAGGGGAAGTTTCTGGCATCTTCTCACAGAAGCTGCCCCTGCAGGCATTCCCCTGGCACTCCCCTTCCCAAAATAACCTTGCCACACAAACCCAGTACAGATGCAGTTCTCTCAAGCAGGTGAGGCTGAATTTTGCCTCAATACTTTAGTAAGTGGGGTTAAGTGCATTGCCAACCCCTTTCATCGAGTGGTTGGGACTGCTTCTCTGGGGAAGCGTGGTAAGTGTCTAATGGTGTTAGAACTCTGGTTCTCTGGTGAAGCGTGGTAAGTATCAGATACTGCCTGAAGGCTCAACATGCTTCTGCTGAAGTAGTAATTGTCAGTGTTTGGACATATCATGGTCATGCATTTTCATTGCCAGCTTTTTGTTTATCTCCCTAGTGAAGGTAGTAAACAATGCATACTTCACAAAATTTAATCAGATCGTTCAGGTATGAGCAGAAGTGATCGAGACCCTTTCCAAAGTTGTCCTACTGCCTCCATGCTGTCTTTGGAAGGGAGATGTTCTTCACACGAGTCCAAATCTGAGCTCCTGTCTCCAATAGACTTCTGTGTCCATTAGAATAGGATAGAGTAAGCACAAAGTCCTATCCCCATGGGAAGCCCCAATTCTTTCCAGTTTTGTCGGCTTGGTTCTGATTTGTGTCCTCCTGAAGCTGAATTTGGACAAAAAAAATTCTGTTACTCTGTGGTGCCACAAGCATAGGCAAATAGTGTGACAAAATAACATGATGGAGACAAAGGATATTATATTGGTGAACTTGTAATTACATGTATCAATATACTCATTTTATTGTTTGTTTTGTGATCCCTGGATGGAAGTGATTAAAGATATATGGAGAAAGCATAGCTATTCTCATTATGTCAATGAAGACTATTAAAGGTAAACTCTAACATTCTGTAAGTGAAGAAAAGAACTGTATTAATTTTCATCACTTTTCTGAGCAGGCACCTCAGTAAATGCTGGCCACCCCTTCTTTCAGGCTGCAGAGCAGACTATGGAATTTCTGTTAGCTAAGAGAAAGGCATGTGGTACACAACTGTTGAAACTCAGTATACAAAGTTATAAGACAGATTTCAGCCTGGGCTACAGTGGTCTGTCTTCTGTCCCTGGCTTGACTACATTTTGGGCAGGATTCAAAAAGTGGGGAAACTGGTGAGGGAGTGGTGGGAACTACCAGTGTTTCTATGGACAAACATGAATGAACCAGCTCTTTGGTTTTTTTTTTGGGATTTTGGTAGCTATTACCCAACTGGTATTTAATATTCAAAAGGTGCAGTTTTATCTTGTGATAATTCACTTGCTTTTGTCATTTTCTTTCTGTGAGCTGCTTGGACAATATTTATCAAATATTTCTGTTTCTTCTTCAATTGGATTTTACTTCACCTCTCAGCAGATGAATGGGTTCAATGAAAAGAGGATCAACATGAAATAGGAAGTCTGATGTTTCCAAACACAGAAATGAGATAATCTTTCGTAAGATGAAAACTTGTAAATGTCCAGAAATACGAGGGGTACTAGCTGTTTGCATCACAGTCTGTCTCCTCGTTCAGAAAACTGTGAAATGATTGCTACTCTCACAACAGTGTAGCAACTGTAAAACCTGTAGTGTAGTTGAAAACCAATTCATGGAGTGAGTTGATGCTGTTCTTGAGAGAAAAACTTTCTAAAGGTACTCTTTCCAGAAGCTATACATACAAGAAGGCATTTCAGATGGCTCTTGACAATAGAAGATAGAAAATGTGTTGTGGTTCCTAATTCACAAGAATACCTTTTGGTTTTGTTTGTTCTCTGCTGACTTAAAAGAACAGCTATGTGTCCCTGTACCCAGCATTGCCCTTTGCTAAATAATGGTTTTGGTATTTTCTTTTTCCATTCTGAGTAAGTTTCATTTTTTAAATGCAGGTAAGTTAAATGTATAGTTTTGGGTCCTGTTTGATGTGACTACTTTGTCAATGGTACTTTGATAGGGAAGAGATGAGCTGCTTCGATATTAAATAAACATACTGTCAAGGTGTGAAAGGCTTCCTCCCCTGAGCTGTGCTTTTCTGAGTTGGAATTATCATCCAGTACAGCTCAGCTGTGCTGTAGGGTCACCACTGAGCACCACTGCCCTTCCATACTAGTGTCCTAGTGAGGTGCACCTTGTGTGGCTTTAAAAAACAGATAAAGCCTTAATGATTGCTGTGATTTCAGTGAAATCCAATCTGGAGAAATTTGTCAAGCTGTTTTTATGAACACTGTACACACTGGAGGTTTCCTTGAGATGTAGCTATATTTGTTTTTAAACCAGACTTACAATTTGGGGGTAATTTCTCCTGCATTAACTCAGACTTGGTAAAAACAAGAAAACAGAGATACACTTCGGTTTGTGATATCTGAGTCAGTGCATGGAGCAATTTTCCATATGGGTAGTATTTTAATGATATGACACAAAAAGACAATTTTTTTGAAATGTACTAATAGAAGGAATAATGTCCTCAGGAGGCTGAGTGAGTGAAAGGAAACCAGAATCATAATTTTTATTTACCAGTGGAATTTTTTACTTATTTGAAGCTGCAAACAAGTATGGCTTCATAATTCCTGTATTTTCTTGCTTTCATTAAAAAGGAAGGAAGACAGTGTGAAGTGAAAATCTTAATATATTTTTTCCCAGGCTCAGGAATGTCAATTGCTTTTCTAAGTTTTAGGTCTTCCTACACAGCTGATGAGGGGCAATGGAGAATGGTCTGAAGGATAAGATGGATTCTGAACACAGAATACACAGGTATCTAGGACATATCTGTGTGCTCCTCGTGCCTGTGGAGCACCTAGAGCACCATATAGCATTTTGCTGTCCTTTTCAGTTTACATCTTTCCCATCACAACAATATCTCAACAATATAATAAAGGTCTCAGCTTCTGTCTCCTTGTAATTTTTCTTTTTCTTATTTAATCTAGTGTGTAGGTGGGGATTTTTTGCAGATCACACTACAGCGTAAAATCTGAGCACTCAGTCTTCTGCCTAAGAAGTAAGGGCTTTATCTCAGTGAAATAAGACAGTATTTTAAGAACATTATTAGAACATTGCTTCAGGCATGTTTTTAACAGAAGTTTTCTGTGTCATAATATTTGGCACATTACAAACTATTATCCCTCATTTATCTTAACAGAGAGTGTGTCTAGATCAGATAGCTGAAGATCTAGTGAATAAATCCAAAAGCATGTGGGTTCTTCACACTTTCTAAAAATTATTTACTAAATGGTATCAGGTCTGCAAATCAGAATTGCTAGTCTTAGAGTCATACTGAACAAGACACAAGAACCAAAATGTGCATCAGATGACTCATTTTCAGCATGAATATTTAAAAACGAGGGAAAACAGGCTTTTCACAGAGGAGAATTTTCAAGCTCAGGTGTATTAAGAACAAGAGATACTGCCCGAGCCCTGGTTGCCTGTGGTGTCCTGTCCTGCAGGGCCAGGCTTAGTGGAATGAGTAACAGTAACTGTATGCACAGTCTTCAGCTCCTGCAAAATCAATTATTTTGCTTAATTCAACTGGACTGACTTTCAACTAAACTAATTTACACCAAGACTACTGACTTCATCAGAGCCCTTTTCTTGTCCATATGATGTAATAAAACATCTTAGCTTTTCCTCTTCTTTCAGCTACTAACAAATAAATTGCTTTGGAGACAGCTCTGCATTCATTATTCACCCCCTGATACAAAGCAGGGAGACATGACTGGTGCTCTGCCTTATCCTATCCAATGCTCCCAGAGAGCCTGCAGCTGGGGTGACATGGTCTAGAGAGAGAAGGAAGGATGACAACAGTTACCATACTTTTATCCAGGCTGACACTGAGCCCAGCTTTAGCAATTTAGAGCATGAGAAGATGTATTTTGCTAGCAAAGACATAATTGGTAATTAAAGAGTCTGTGGAAAGCGGATCTTTCCAGTATTCCCCCGACCAGGTTTGTTTGATATGCACACTAACTGAGAGCACCTTCTGATATCAGCTCCAGGGAAATACATTTCCTTTGTTTGAAAATAGGTCGATAGGAAACCTGACACTTCCTTGGCTACCTGATTGCTGTCTTTGCAAGTCCAGGCTAAAATATAATCTCATTTGGAAATGAGAACCAAAAAAGTGTCAAAGGGACTAGAAGACCTTATTGTGCTAAATTAATTCACTGCTCTTTTTTTTCCCCCCAAGAACAAAAAAATTTCTCAGGCTTTTCACATATATGTAACAGTGTTATATATGTGTGTTCATATATAACAGAATATAATAGTCAACACTTATAACCGTGTTATAACCCTCTGATTAATTTCTTGTGTAATCTGGAGCAGAGGGGAAGTAGTTGGTTGGAGAGGATGGTTTCTTACTGATGGGGAAAATCCTGTGAGGTGTGGCCTCAACGGCAGCTTCAGATGTGATGGAGCAGACACTCCTATTGTTTCTGAGTTGAAAAAGTCGTTGGAAAGCAGCTCATGCTTCTCTTCCATTTTTGTTCGCTTCATCCAGCTGCACCAGTGAGAAACCCTGTAATAACATGCATGAATCATTTCTTACATTGCTTAATATTTGTTTCGAAATTCTGACACAGATTAGAGCACCTGACTTCTTCTGTGATGACTTGGTTTTAAAACCAGTTGTGGAGTTGTCGAACACTTGATTTAAGGAGTTACCGCAGGCGCCAGCTCCAATCAAGCAGAGACATGCTTCTGTGTGTTTGAGAGTAGAACTAGTCTCTGGAATGGCTCAAGGATATTTTGTGTATGGTGCAGTTATTCTCTGTCTGGAGTCTCAAAAATATTTCTGTGGTCCCGAGGCACACACAGGGACAGCATCTATGCGTATTAACAGGCAGGGAACTTGTTTTTGTACCCTGCCACTGAGTCTCAGCCACGGAGACCATCGAAGATGGATAGACGGGAACAGGAGGAAGAGAAAACTTCAGAGGCCCTATCAAGCAGGATTTTTTCCAGTGTGCATGCTCTGGTGTTAGAAAGGAGCTTTGAAAAATCTCATTGCCTGCACACATGAATGTCACAGGGTGAAACAGATTGTTTTAGACTTTTTTTTTTTTTGGCACGTAAAAACCCAGACTCCTCCTCACCTCTTGTAGAAGAAAAGAACATTGCTCATTAGTGTATGTAGGCGCTGGTTTTGTTTTTTTTTTCCTCACTTTCTAACAGTCAGTGAAAGCATAAAGCCATCAAGAATGAATAAATAAACAGACAAAAGCAAAAAATTTACTTCTTAATTCCAAGTGGCAATCTATGGCTTTTATTTTGGGAAATCCCACTTGTCTCTATGAAGAGATTCCAAGGGTCCAAACTGCCCCTGCTCCACCTTTCAGTAGGTCTCTCTCACTGTCATTTGTGGTGAGTTATCCTACTGTGTCCCCATGGGATCTCTCTGTTACTGCCTCAGGAAAACTGGCACTAGCTCCTCAGTGGTAAACCTTCAGCTTGACTGTGTATGGCATGCATGGCATGGTGAGTGAGGGCTCGGCAGAGGCTGGCCATGGCTGAGATATCTGAGAAAGCTGGTGAGGCTTTTCCTCAGGGATCTATCAAATCATGAATGCAATATACCAGGCAGGGACATCTGTCTCTTCCAGAATGAATGCTGGGAGGAATCAACAGGTAGAGGTGCTGGTTCATCAGGCTGATAGGGGTCAGGGTGTGAAAGGGCACCTAAATCATGCATGGGTTGACGGAAAAATTAATGAAAAAGAATTCCCCCAGGGACTGGTTAATGCACAGTGACTGGGTCAGGTTTGGGAGGTCTGTGATCTGAAAAAGGTGAGAGCCTGAGAGAAGAGCACTAGAGGGAAGAGTCAGAGATGCCTGTCTTGCCCAGCTGGAAGTGCTTTTGTGGCCATAGAGCTTATGGCCACAGGCAGGAGGGACCTTCAGTCCAGTCCAGAAGAGCTGTTCCTATTCATGCAAAAGTACAAAAACTATTTTCAAATAATAAGCCATAAGAAGAGTGGAGTGTTACTTTGAATAATGTCCTAGGAATATTTTTGAAGAAGACAAAAATGACAGAGGATCTTGATTTTCCCAATGCTTTTTAAAGATACTGTTCTGTGCTCACTCATCTAAAATGTTTCTAACATGTTTGTGTGTAGTCAGGGATATTGACATTGCTGGGAGCAGTGGGGTGTGTCCATCATGAATGGGTGGACATTTTCCCTTTGTCATGGGGAAAAGTTTTAACTCAGAATTTTTGTATGGGCTCTTAGTATACGCTGTTTTTTAAGAATTCTGTGGGGTAGAAGAAAATTACAAATTGTAGGTGGAATGGTTTCCAGAGGCAGCCTCTGTCTTGCAAGAAGCCTTTCCTACACGTTTTAGTACTTGTGACTCAGGTTGGAGTGTGATACTAATTGTTAGTGCCAATGCTTTCATGAGAGCCCGCCAATTCAGTGTGGCTCCGTGTTTGGGTCCTCAGATGCGAATGTCATTGGAAACCTCCTCTAACTAAGTCCCGCTAGATTCAGTGGGTGTTAAGAGCTGCACTACATAAACGTGAGTCTCACTGGATGTTCTGCATTTTAGTGAATATCTTCATTTGTGCTCTCTGTTCTGTCCTGAAGACAAACAAAGGTGTCTAAAGGACTTTATTTGACCTCACACATGCCTCTGCTATGGAATCTGTCCTTAGAATATCCCCGTAGCCTTAGCTCACCAAAAATGGATTGAGGTGAGATCTCTGTCAGCGCACAGACAGTCCAGCACAATGTTTTCTTGGCTCATGAGGCAATAAGTAACTTAGGTAGACTTGGCACCCTCTACAAGAGTGGCACAGCTCTCACATGACAGATCAGTGTGGTTAAAAACAGGAAGGTCAGCTTCCGTATACATGTGTATGGGGTGCCATATAAACACTAGGATTTGTGAGCTTGTCATATCTAGCAATGATCAGTGCAGCTAAATGATGTAACTGGCATACTGTCACGAGCTGGTAATTAATCTGAAACACATTTTACCGTGGTTGTTCTCTTTATATTGACTCACAATAAACCAGCACATAGAAAGACAGACATGATACAAAATGCACAAATTTTTTGTTGTGACAAAACAAAATCTAAGTGCTGGACTTTTTGCTGTCCTAAATCATGAGAAACCAGAGACAGAGCACGAATCATAACTGCTGGTTAAGGCTTTGTTCTGGGACTTCCGGCCAATTAGGAACATGGCATTTTCTTGAGCACACCCTCTATAAACAACCGAGTGTTGATCACTGGCAATCTCACGCTACCTGTGTGCCCTATACTGCTTTGATTGACCTGCTGACAATAATGATTTAATTGCTCTGACAGGCACAGAATCCAGGTTACAAATGGTGTCTGTATATGAATAAATTATTTTTTAATGATCAGTGTAAAACCAAGTAGCAGAGAAACTATCATCAACAGTTGTGCACACCGATAAGGCTCCTGCTGATGGAGTACCATCTCTGTTCCTTACCTTATAGAAAGAACAAAAAAAGATAAACTGATTATGTTAGCTCATTAACATAGATACTGAAATCTGAGTTGTATATGTACACAGAATATTTAACCATCATCATCAAAAAAATAGAATCTTGTATATTTTTTTTTCTTCTGCATCATATAATTATGTCAAGGAAATTTTGACTTTAAAAATTAACCCCAAAAAGTAGCATATTAGTACAAAAATACAACAGTAAAATCTATTCTAGTTTCGTCTCATCAGAAGTCAATCTTTTTGGTTGAAAATTCATGATACATGTAATATTTTTTAAAACCAAATTGTAAGAGAAGACAAATGAGTGAAAACAACAGGAGTATATCTCTTATAAGAGACTAAGCTGTAAACTAGTTGAGACAGAAATATATATTAGGTTCATCATAAATTCTAACTGAGTAAAATGTTAAGACAAGGATGCCTGCCTTCCTTCCTTCCCTTTTCCTTAGCGTTTCTATTTGAGATGATGTCATTTGGTATGGAATATCCCTTTGGTTAATTTGGATCAGCTAGCTTACTTGTGCCCCCTCCAAGGATCTTGCTCACTCCAGCCCCTTGATGGGGGAGGAATGTTGGAGAGACAGCACTGAGGCTGTGTCAGCCCTGCTCAGCAGCAGCCGAAACACTGGTGTGTTATCAACCACCTTCTAGCTACCAATGCAGAGCACAGCACCGCGAGGTCTGCTATGGGAAAATGAACTCCAGCTCACCCCAACCCAATACAAATGATTTGCCATTAGAAAAGTCATGTTGACTGTCAATTATTACCTCCTTTCACATGCAGGAGGATCTGCTTCATGATCTTGCTGGGCACAGAGGTGGGACTAGAAGGTCTGTAGTTCTTGGGTCTTCCTTTTTTCCTTTTTAGAAATGGACCTTATATCCCTTTTCCAGTGAGTGGGATCTTCACCAGACTATGCCCTGACTAACGATTCAAATCTGTGGATGCATGTCATGGGGTACCATGGACTTGTGCACCTTCAGCTTCCTCAGATGGTCTTGAACCTGAACTTCTACAGCTCTTCGTTGTCCCAGCCCCTGCCTTTGCCTTCTGCAACTCAGGTGGTGTGGCTGGCATATTTGCTGGTGAAGATCAAGGCAGAACTTTGTTGAGTATCTCAGTCTTCTTCATGACCCAGGTAATCAGGTGTCCAATTTCCTTCCTGAAAGGGTCCACATTTGTCCCTACTCTTCCTATTAACACCAGCATACCTATAGAAATTTTTCTTGTTGTTCTTGATGTCTCTGTCAAGGTTTAATTCTATCATGGCTGTAGATTTCCTAACCCATATTTTCCCCAGATTATCTACCCCTGTTTCCACCCTCTGTAGGCTTCCTTTTTGTGTTTGAGCTTTTTCCAGGAGCTTCTTGTTCATATACATGGCCTCCTGGAATTTTTTGCCTGACTTCCTTTACGTAAGGAGGCATCGCTCCTGAAGTCCAGGGCAGTGAGCTTGCTTCTAGCCCTCCTCGCTGTGCAAGGATCTTGAAGTGCACAATTTCGTGGTCACTTCAGCCCAGGCTGCCCTTAAGCCTCACCTTTCTCATCAACCCCTCCTCGTTGGTGAGAACAAGGTCCAGCACAGCACCTCTCTTTGTTGGCCCTTCTCTCACTTGGAGCAGGCAGTTGTCATCAGTGTATGCTAGGAACCTCCTGGATTGCCTGTGCCCTGCTCTACTGCCTCTACAACAGATGTCAGAGTGTTTGAAGTCCCCCACGAGGACCAGGGCTTCTGAATGTGAGGCTGCTCCTATCTGTCTGTAGAGGGCCTCATCCACTTGGTCTTGCTGGTCAGGCAGTCTGTAGGAGACCTGCACCATAATGTCATCTGTCCCTGCCCTCCCTTTAATCCTGACCCATAAACTCTCAGGTGGTCCCTTATCCATGCCCAGACAGAGCTCCGTACACTCCATCAGGTCATTGACATGAAGGAAGGCACCTCCTCCTCATCTCCACTCTCTGTCCTTCCTAAACAGCCTGTGTCCTTCCATTCCAACACTCGAAACACAGGAGCCATCCCCCTCCATCTCTGTGCTTCCAGTAAGATCACAGTCCTGCAGGCATGTGCATGTCTCTAATTCCTCTTGTTTATTTCCCATGTTGTGTGCATTTGCATAGAGGCATTTGGATATGACTCCTTATGAAGCTGACTTACTAACTGCAGTAGCTGGAATTCTTTCGGACTGTCCCAGTTCTCCTGCTGGCCTGTGATCCCTCTCTAGTCTGTGAGCATCTGTTGCTGGTCCTGGCATGGGACTGGTAGGAGTGGGATGGATTGAGGTTCTCCTCTTCTGGCGACTTTAGTTTAAAGCAACACCACTCCGCTCCACCACCACTGCTTTGTTTCTCTGTCTTAAATTGATGACTTGTGTTTAGATGAAGGCACTTAAAATATTATTTATAATTAGAACAAGATGAAAATTTAAAGAAGACTTAAGCCTTCAGCAAAACTTCATTACTAAAATAAAAAAATGAAAAGGACAAGACATGATATGTTGTGTAAAGGAGTTTGGAAGAAACACTATTCTTGACAAAAACCCTGATCTCTTCCCCAATTTTTTTTATTGATCCACTACATGAAGCTCAAAATTCAAGAAATACTTGAATTTTATGAGCATTTTAATGTCAGTTTCTTCATTAAAGGTATCAGATGTCATTGGAAAGGTTTAGTGAAGCTTGGGGATACTCCAGTGCTACCTCTCCACATTTAGCTGAGTATGTGGCCAGGCACTGCAGGCTGCATCTGAAGTGCATTACTTCTGCTCATTTAACTTTTTCAGTACAGCCCAACCAGCGCTGCTCCACAGGAGAAAATAATAATGGTCAGCTGTAATTTTGAATTCATTGATGCTGGTAAAAGAACACTCCTTAAGGAAGCTCTTCAAAATATTGAATCCTGTCAGAAGACAAGAAGGGTTTGTGCATTCACAGCACAGCTATCCTCTGCTTGTCATTTTTCTGAAACACTTTCCTCTATTAAGTCCTTGCTGACTCTGGTTTGCATGAACACTTTGACTAACTAATTTCTGTAGCTTGTCCTGCTGAAGTGAAGAAACTTTAGTGGTTCAGTGTAGAGGCCACAAGGTCAATGGGCACCTTGAGGACTGTGGAGTCTTCCAGGAACACTCATGCTGACTGCTTGGGAGGTGTCTCTTTCCTGCACCTGCATTTGCAACATCACTAAGAGATTCAGATGTCACTTTGTGTATGAAAAGCCATGCACAGCATCCTGTAGGCAAGTAGAACAGCAGGTGTTACCTGTCCTTGTCAACCCCAAGAAGAGTGTTACATATACTGGAGTGCCATCTACTGGCTCTTTTCCTCTGTAATAGGTGCATAAAGGCAGCTGTACTTTTCTTAGAAGAACTTTTGTATCATCTCCCTCATGGTAGCTTTCACTGCCAGCTTTTTGTGTGTGTGTTACATTATCCAGGATTGTAGGGTAAGTTGCATCCTGAGGAGGATCCCTCACTTCTCCCACTGCATCCAGGACCCAGACCCCCAGAGACTTTCACCCAGCTCCTAGACCTACAAGGTCTTTATGCTGGTGTTCAGACAAACACTATACATATCTCAGCATCCTAGCTCTTCCCTGGTAGTGGTTCTTCCCATCTCTTACCATCTCTACTGCCTTTGAATGTATTTTGGGAGAGAAGCTCAAGTGCCTCCACTGAAGCACTCAAACACTGTACACATAAGTAATGGCAAAACAGTTAATCACAGAATCACAGAAACATAGAATATCTCAGATCAGAAGATACCCATAAGCATCACTGAGTCTATCTCCCTGCTCCTCTCAGGACTAACCATAGAACTAAGAGTGTTATCCACAATCTCCTTGACCTCTGATAGAGTTGGTGTTGTGACCACTTCCCAGGAGAGCATGTTTCAGTGACTGAAAATGCTTTCAGTGAAGAATCTTTTCCCAAAGACCAATCTGAACTTCCTCTTAAGCAGCTTCATTCCCTTTCCTAATGTCCTATCACTGGTTCCCAGAGAGAGGAAGTCAGCATCTCCCCCACCACTGCTCCCCTTCAATGGGGTCACCCCAGCCTTCTTTTCTCCAAGCTGAATAAACCAAGTGACCCCAGTTGCCCTTCCTAAATCTTGCTCTTGAGTCATTTCACCCTCAGCTTGGTCACCCTCCTCTGAATAGGCTCCAGAGTTTGATGTTCTTACATTGAGATGCCCAGAACTGGACACAAGATATAAGGTGAGGCCACCCCAGTCCAGTGTAGAGTGGGACAATCACATCCCTTGACCAGCCAATGATTCTGTGCTCGATGTACTCCTGGGAATGGCTGGCCCTCCTGGCTGCCAGGGGACACTGCTGACTCATGTTCAACTTGCTGCCAACCCAAATCCCCAAGTCTCTTTCTGTGGGTCTGCTTCCCTGCCTCTTTCCCCCAGTTTGTACATATACCAAGGATTTTTCCATCTCAGATGCAGAATCTAGCACTTGCTGTTGTTAAATTTCATATGGTTGGTGATTTTCCATCTCTCTAGTCTATCCAGATCTCTCTCTAAGCCTCTCCTACCCTCAAAGGAGTGCACAGTTCCTCCCAGTTAAGTATGGTAGGCAAAATTTTTGAGTGAATTTACATTTGATTCCTGTGTCCAGATAATTTATAAGAAAACATTAAACAGGACTGGTCCTGAATGCCAATTTGTTCTAACCCCACTTAATAAAACCCTTTGAGCCCAACCCACCAGACAATTGCTCACCCAAAGTATCATTGTCCAACTTATCTGTAAGGACAGAGACATTATCAAAAGCTTTGCTAAAATTAAAACTCCCACACATTTCCTGGCTTCCCTTAGTCAACTACATGGGTGACCTTGTCAAAAAAGGAAATTAACTTAGTTAAGCAGCACTTTCCCTTTGTTAACCTGTGCTGGCTGTGACCAAAGACTTTGTTGCCTCTCAAGTGCTTTTCAGTAAGTCCCAGGTTTACCTTCTCCACAATTCCAGCAGGCACCGAAGTGAGACTGACAGGCCTGTAATTACCAGCCCTCCTTCTTTCCCTTCTTCAAAACTGGGGCATCATTTGCCAACTGCCAGTCCACTGGGACTTCTCCAGACTCCCAAGATATTGAATGTGAAGGAGAGAGATCATGCAATGCCATCAGCCAGCTCTCTCAGTACCCTGGAATGAACCTCTTTGTATCAATTTATGTGCATCCAGGTGAGGAAGCAAGTTTTGAGTAAGTTTGGAGTTGACAGAGAGTGTATCTTTCCCTCAGTCATGGTCTTCCAACACCAGACTCTGGAGGCACCAGGGCCCACCACCGGTGTTGAAGACAAGAGCTGAAAAAGGCTTTAATGTTTTTGCTTTGTCTATGTCCCTATTTATGACCAGCCTTGTCAAGCAACAGACCAGTGTTGTGTCTGTTTCTCCTTTAGCTTTTCAAATACTTGTAAAGCCCTTTTTGTTGTCCTTCACAGCCTGAACTCCAACTGAACTTTGACTGCATATATTTTCTCCGTGCATCAGGACACAGCATTGCTGTAGCCCTCTTGTGTTGCCTGTTCTTGTTTTCAACATCTGTACACCTCCGTTTTCTGCCTAAGTTCTGGAAGCAGCTCAGCCAAGCTGGTGTTCCCTGCTAGCTTGACTTCTGACACTTTGAAATTGCCTGCTCCTGCACTCATAAGAGATGACAGAAAAGCAAGCAGAATTCATGGATCCAAGTAAATTCAAAACTAGATCCTCAGAGGACCTTACTAAGTAGCTCCTTCTGCACCCTGAAGTCTGCTCTCCCCTATCCTCTTTATTTTCTTTTCCCGTCATCCTTACACAAAGGGTCTCCACCATGTCATCTCCAGCTGCAAGAGCCATACATTCCCAGACCCTCCTTTACATAAAATGCCACCCCTTCACCTTGCCTGTCCTGCCTATGCCTCCTTAAGGGGCTGTACCCCTCCCGCATGGCACCCCAGTCACAGGACTCATCTCACCGTGGTTTGCTTTTGCCAGTGATATCCTTTCTCTAGGACTGGGCCAAATCTTCTACCTTCTCCTGCATTTTCCTTGTATATTTTTATAGACTTGAATAGAAATCTTCACTTGCGATGGTACGGATGAGAGTAATAGTCATAGATTTGAAGGGATGATACAGGTAAATAAATTTATATGATGGATTATTAGAGGAAAACTGGATTTTATTTAAAAAAAGGGGACAGGTGAATGGCAAGGTCAGTATATTTGAAAATACTTATTTACATGTGTCCACCTGTCTGTCTCTGTACTTTGTCTTCTCTGTAGCAGATTGTTGGTACAAGTTGTTCCTGTGGTCATGGGTTCACAAAATTTTTTGTAGGTGTTTAGGTCTTACAGCCATATTTAGGTTTTTGATTCAGGTGCTGTTTGAATACATGGAGATAGAATGAAGTTTCTACTTTTTCTCCTGGATGGAAGGAGAGATGGAATAAAGCATATAGATCTTCTTGCTTTCTTCTCTAGTTCTTCTTTGCTTTGTCGAGGGGAACAATTTGTGCACGTAAGCATTCATTTACTGTTAAACACCAGCCAAAAAATAAGGTTTGAATGTCATAGCAAAAGTGAACTCTTTCCAGAGCCTTTATCTCCTGTAGTTAGCTGCTCTTTGGGTGTCGCTTTGAAGTTATTTCCATATAATGAAGCAAAAGAGTGCACAGTTTATATCACTGACAGATTGACCGAGAATGGTATTTTATCTCTACCATCCAAACAGTTGATTAATTTAGATGTAACAGGTCATGGAAAGAACAGACGTAACTGACACAATGCAAGATTAATGCAGTTTAATTTCATGCTCTCTCTTTTGCTGCTTTTAAGCAAAACATCTGTTGAGTGGTCCATTGCTTTCATTAGTAATAAGACCGTGATTTTCCTTTGATGCAGCTTTTGCTGTGAAGGGAGCTCTTGCATTAAGGTGCAGTTGGTTTGCATGCATTGCCATCCACTTATAGCTGAAGCTGCAGATCTGCAGGAGAGGTCATAGAAAGATAGAATCACAGAATAAGCTGAGCTGGAAGAAACCCATCCAGATAATTTAGTTCAATGAACCTGCACAGTTCCTGACCCTGCACAGGACATCCCAAGAATCATGCTGTGTGCCTGAGAGCATTGTCCAAACACTCCTTGAACTCTGTCAGGCTTGGTGCTGTGACCACTTCCTTGGGGAGCCTGTTCCAGTGCTAACAGCCCTCTGGGGGAAAACTTTTTCCTGATATACAACCTAAACCTCCCCTGACTCAGCTTCATACTGTTTTCTTGAGTCCTCTCACTGGTCACGAGAGTGAAGAGATCAGTACCTCCCCCTTTACTTCTTCTCGTGAGGATGTGGAAGACCAAAATGATGTCTCTTCTCAGTCTCCTCTTCTCCAGGCTGAACAAACCGAGTGACCTCAGCTGCTCCTCGCAAGGCTTCCCCTCAAGGTCCTTCACCATCCTCGTGCCCTCCTTTGGACACTCTCTAACAGCTCAATGTCTTTTTTGTATTGTGGCACCCAAACTGCCCTCAGCACTCGACGTGAGGCTGCCCCAGCTCAGAGCAGAGCAGGACAATCCCCTCCCTTGCCCAGCTGATGATGCTGGGCCTGATGCCCCCTAGGACACTCTTGGCCCTCCTGGCAGCCAGGGCACTGGTGACTCATATTCGACTTTACTTCGACCAGGACCCCCGGGTCCCTTTCTGCAGTGCTGCTCTCCAGCATCTCATTACCTCATTCCCCAATCTAGACACACAACTAAGGTTGCTTCATCCCAGGTGTAGAATCCAGCACTTGTCCTTGTTAAACTTCATATGGTTGGGGGTTGTACATCTCTCTAATTTGTCAAGGTGCTTCTGCCCTTGAAGGAGTTGACAGCCCTCCCAATTTATTGTTATCTGCAAGTATTCCTTTGAGTCCTGCCACCAAGTTGTTAATAAAGATCTTGAAGACCATGGGGCCGAGGATGGAGCCCTGCAGGTCCCCACTGGTATCCCCACCAGTGTCTGATGTCACCCTACTCACCGGAGTTTTTCCCAGCAAATTGTAATCCAAATTTCTGTCTGTTTGGCTGTCTGTCATCTGTGTGTGTGTGCATGTATGCATGTAAGTATGTATGTATGTATCTATCCATCTGCCTAGAAGTTAGAGATATGACATTCACCAACACTGCCTATGTTTTCAGCTTTGAATATTTTTACAAACAGAATGATAGGCTTTTAAGGTTCTTGAAAGCTCTGTCCAGTCACTTTTCCTTGTTTTGATAGCCAAAGAATGATGGAAATAATAAAATAGTAATTTTTCTCTACTTCTGCATAAATGAGGAGCATTAAGTCAATTAATATAATTTGACAGGCATGAATATGTGTCTGTAGAAAACTGCAATTAATGAGTGAGTGTTGAATCACACAATGAAAACAAGTATATGCTAATAGATTTATAAAATTATTCCCCAGAATTTGGCTGAGAGGCCTTGGCCAGGACTGTGCAACATAGCATATTATCCACAGAAAATGGATACTGACACCTTTGAGGTGTTAAGAAACTTTAGGAGGAAAAGAAAAGAAAGAAATTCCATGGCTCATACTCAGCTGTCTCACTTGCTCTTGGAGATGATGAGAAGGTTGAGCCAGGGCTTGGAGTACCAGGAGCACCACAGATTTAAAATGTTGATTGAGGCATTTCATCACAGTGGTGCTGGAGATCTTCATGCTCAGGAACATGAGGCTGTGTTTTTCCCAAGGATCTTGTGTTGCTAAATGACACAATGCTGTTGTGTTAAGACACAAGGACAAGGGTATTCTGAAAAAACTCTTGCAAAATTGCCTTTGTCTTCCAGAAAATACCAAAGATTATGTGAAGAAAAGTTCACTAGCACGTCATAATTGTGTCGTTTTCTGTAATATTTTCAGAATATTAGCTGATGATCTGAATTTTGTCCAAATCATAATATCTTTAAGACAGGCTTTAGTGTCTATTACCTCTAATGATGCTTTTTTCTCAAAAGATCTTTTATGTTGCAAATAATTCTTTCAAGAGTACTTAACTTTTTAGCTTAGATTTTAGGGAGAATGTGATTTGGCTTCAAGCGTGTATTTCAAGCCTCAGTTTGTGTGTCCAGGGTTTGAGCACGCTAGTATTTTTCCATTCATGGAAATAAATCTGGAGTTCCTCCACTGGGTGCAGCCACAACTAAGTAGTAAATGCAATTATTTGAGCAATGTGCCCTTTTGTCAGCACAGCAGGTGCTAAAAGCAGGCAGTCTCAGCTGGCAGTTTGTGCTGCTGGATCTTAAAAAAGAAAGCAGCTCTATTAATGAATGTTCATTCAGCCATTCATTTTTTGGCTAGAATGAAGACAAGAATATGATTCTAAGTAGAATTACTTAATTGTAAGTAGCATTATCATTAGAGGAAATATACATTTGCATTTCTTCTCATGAAATTCCCAAACACTTCCAGATACAAATTTTCAGAAGCAGTGCAAAGAACTCTGCTAAATATCTCCTTTTCTAAGTAAAAAAAAAAAATTTCAGAATTTTAGTGAATATTTATGATTTTAAAGTGAGTTTTGTTGTTTTAAGAAGACATTACAATTACTAATAAAGCAGGATAGATTAATTGATTAAGACCAATTTGGATAAATTCCTCTAAATCGTATCACCCAAATTTCTTGTGATTCACATCAATTGATTAGAATTTTTTTTTAATGGCTTCTTTGTGGGACTTTTAATGCTTTTTCTCTCAAGCCAGTTCTTTTTTCTACCATGACAATCTAATGAAAATTACATCCTGCTGTACTTCTAGCTTAAATTCCAGTTTTCCAGAAAAACATGAAATACAGTATTTCAGAAATGTCAGAGAAGTTACAAATGGCTTTACAAACAGTAATTGTAAAAGTGTGTTGGAATTCCCTGTAGTTTTTTTGACTTAGTTGTTAGATTTCCTTTTCACAAGGAGCTCAGAGATCTCTACACAAAGGAAGTTCTCTCTACAAGTAGATTTAAGCTGTAACTCTTTTCTCGGTCAATACCTGTGCAGCATCAGAATAATATTACTTGTGTTTCTGTTTATGGCATTCCCTAATCAATGTTCAGCAGCTGAACTCATTGACTTGGGAATTAATATTCCAATAGAATGTGAGTCAGCTTTTGGAAGTTGCTGGCATGAAATTAATCAATCTGATTTGTCATCTGACTGTGCCTTTCACCCTTGCCAGGGTCCCCCCAATGCCAGTGTCACCTTCCTGCTTTGCTAGCACTGCTGAAGGCTGGTGCCCCTAGGGGAAGTTTTGACCCCCATCCCACCTCAGACGCTTCCTGGTGCAGCCTCCTGCTGCTCCCAGATGTGGCTGGCAAAATCATCCACTCAACTGTGAAAAAGATGTGGGATAATGAGGGTAGTAGGAACAGACTTACCAGCTAATGCTGTTCAGACTCATCTGAGTAATTTGAATGCAGAGTTAGGGGAAAGATTGATATTAAGTAACACATTAGAATGAAAAAGGTGTTTCTGGTAGCACAGTGTCAGTGCCATGCCTTCAGATTGTTTTCGTATCTACTTTCAGAACTCTCTGATTTTATCAAGTCATTCAACAGGCAGAATATACATTTCGTGTGCCTCTAAACAAAATGGCATTTTAAAATTCCATCCTGAAGAGAGTAACCTTTAGCAAAGTCTGTCAGAAAATAATTTATTGCCCTAAGTTTTGCACTAAGTTTAGAAATAGAGGAAAAATTCACCTTGAAACGTAAAAATCAACATTCAGTGCATTTCACGGTTGTACAAAGGGTTTGCAGCTGCTATGTAGAAGTGTGAAGAAGGAAATTACAGTGGTTCTTTGTGCATAGGTTGTGGCTCTGTAACTTAAAAGCTGTTTACAAGCAACATTTACACTTGCAGATTTACTGAGTCATTAATGTTTGTACAAAACATACTTATGTTGTCATTCTTTGATGTCATCGCTCTTTTGCCTGGGTGGATTTATCCACATGACATGGATGAGGGTATTGAGTCTTTCATTAGTAAATTTGCAGATGACACTAAGCTGGGAGCATGTGTCAATCTGTTGGAAGGCAGGAGGGCTCTGCAAAAGACCTGGAACGGTTGGATGGATGGGCAGAGTCCAATAAGATGAAATTCAGTAAGCCCAGGTGCCAAGTCCTGCATTTTGGCCACAATAACCCCCTGCAACGCTATAGGCTGGGGACAGAGTGGCTGGACAGTGCTCAGGCAGAAAGGGATCTGGGGCTACTGGTTGACAGCCGACTGAACATGAGCCAGCAGTGTGCCCAGGTGGCCAAAAAGGCCAATGGCATCCTGGCCTGTATCAGGAATAGCGTGGCCAGCAGGACCAGGGAAGTCATTCTTCCCCTGTACTCGGCACTGGCGAGGCCGCACCTTGAGCACTGTGTCCAGTTCTGGGCCCCTCAGTTCAGGAAGGACGTTGAGATGCTTGAGCGTGTCCAGAGGAGGGCGACAAGGCTGGTGAGGGGCTTGGAACACAAGCCCTGTGAGGAACGACTGAGGGAGCTGGGGTTGTTCAGCCTGGAGAAAAGGAGACTCAGAGGTGACCTTATCACTCTGTACAACTTCCTGAAAGGTGGCTGTAGTCAGGTGGGGGTTGGTCTCTTTCTCCAGGCAGCAACTGACAGAACAAGAGGACACAGTCTTAAGATATGTCAAGGGAAATATAGGTTGGATATTAGGAAAAATTTTTTTACGGAAAGGGAGGTAAAGTACTGGAATGGTCTGCCTGAGGAGGTGGTGGAGTCACCATTCCTGGATGTGTTTAAAAAAAGATTGGATGTAGCACTCAGTGCCATGGTTTAGTTGAGGTGTTAGGGCATGGGTTGGACTAGATTATCTTGAAGGTCTCTTCCAACCAAGCGATCCTGTGATTCTGTGATCTGATTGGTAGATGGCTATCAAATGGGTTATCACTTCAGCAGTATGCAGAGCAGTATGCAGACCAGTACTTTCCACTTCTCCTTCATTATGGGTTTTCAGCTGAGGTAGAGATAATTGTGTATTTCCATTCTCAACTTTTGCCTACCATGCATGCTTCAGGTCTTGCAATACATACTAAGAGTTCTTAACAAGGAGATGAAGATTTGAACGAAGGGAATAAAATGTGACATGTTTGCCAACAATGGAAACTTTCACAGTTTTCAACAAACTCAGTCAGGACTAAGGCCAGTTCTCTAAACCTGTTTGCTCTGGGGCTATTTTCATAATTTTTTATTTATTAATAGCATTCTGCATGGTTCTAATTTCATTGCTATTGTATAGTGCTAAATTAAAGTGGTTTGGGGTATTTTTGTTTATTTGCTTGTGTTTTAGTTTGTTTATTTGGTTTGGTTTGGATTTTTGGGGTTTTTGGATTTGGGGTTTTTTGTCTTTCAAGCCTTGTGTGCTGTAAAGAGAACCTAGTGTAAATGAAGACTGTTCTCAATCCCTGATTAGTATTTGAACTCCCAGGGTAAGGGGAAATCTAGCACGTATCTCCTTGCCGTGTTAGCTCCAGTGACAAGCCTGTCTTCAAAGGTTTGCAGCCTCTTCCTGTCTCCTGTCTCCTGACCTTAGCTGCCCTTTCCCAAATCATGTCAAAATTTGACTACCTCTTCTGTGCTAATACAATTGTTTGTGGACCATGCTGTGGATGGGATCACTGCACTAAGCTGACTTCAGAAACGGATTATTTGCTTTGATTAGTGATCCAGTCTGCAGTCCCACAGTGGCACACTGGTGAGGGCAGCACGTAGGGGAACTTAAAGAAACGTTTAACTCTAAAGCCACAAATGTAAACTACAAACCAGACTACAAACACTAACAAGTTGTACTAAGATAAAAGTTCTTAATGAAATCTGATTGCTGACTGGGTCAGGACACCTTGAGAAACAAATGAAATAGAATGTGCAATTCACATATGTCATAACAAATGTTCACCCACAGACTACATTCAGACTGCATATATGACTTTAATTCTTTTGTTTATGTATCTTTTAAAATACTGCCTTTGCATCTCTGATTTTCACATTTTGTCCTTTTTTTAGAGTAAGATTGATAAGTCAGCCCTCAATATGTGTCCCTTTCCTTTTCATACATCCAGTAAAATATTTTCCAGTGTGGCTAATAGATGTAAGTGAAGTGTTATTAACTTTAAATTCTGAAGAAGGCTTATGGGACCAGTGCTATTGTCACATTTTGACTGCAACTGCAAAAGATCTTAGAATTTTTTGACTGCTTCTTTTTGCAAATGCTTGCAAATCCATGCTCATCATTCTTCCCAAGATGTTCTTCTTTCTGTTATTAAAGAAGTACAGAAGTCTACCAACCGAATTTTTAGAACAGGATTATTACTTTTCTGAATACTTGAAACATAGTCTAACTAGGGATATTCAGAGATTATTTGAATGTTTTCTTAAATTTATTTTGCATTAGAAGTCTTTTCCAAGTATGTAAAAACACAGGATCTAGGATGTTATGCAATGACTAATATAAGAATGTAGCAAAAGGAAATAATACTAGTTCAGAAAACATGTTTTATAGCACAGGGACTCTTCTAATTGTAAAGGCAAGCTTAATCTCTTCGGGAATATTTAAAACATACAATGTTAGTATTCTGACAGAAATAGGCATATGTTTCAAAACAAAACAAGAAATACTCCAGCCCAATGTTAAAGCTTGAAAATTAAAAGGTAAGGTAGCCAGCATCACTGGATTAATTTCCAGATAAACTGCCTTCAGACACCTGAGTGACAGCTCCAAAGAAAAAAAAATGGCTTTCATAGCTGTGTGTGTAAGAGGATCCAGAAACCACTCAGGAGCATCTGAGAAGGTAGGCTGTTCTGCAGATGCTTACACACTTTTTCAGCTGGGTCACACTGAAAGAATTTCAGATAAGGAGTTATGATGGAATTATCTAGTTAAATACAAATACTTAATGCAAGAATTGCATTTCATGCTGTTTTATTTGTAACATATTCTTTCAGATTTTTACTTCCAAGCATGACTTGACTTGTAAACTACATTTTGTCTTTCTTTCACTGTTAATTTAGATAAAAGGCCACTCTGGGTAAAACTGGTAAACTGAGGGTGTAATACCTGGATATAAAGGGAGAAGTAAGAGCCTTAATAGAAGTGCAAGGAGATGCAAATGTAAACCAGCAGATGTATCAGAATCTGGCTCATTTTACTAAGATTATTTAAATCAGTGTCAGGCTGTTCTATTAAAGCTATGCAATTTCAGCATGTCTAAGGTAAAAACCGACTTTCCTGACAGAAAAGTGATCTAGGTAACTTCCTCCACATGCAGACCTGTAGATCTGTATACAGCATGACAGCATAGTCATATGGACATTGTGCAACCTCCTTCCTCAGTAAGGCACTTAAACGTTAGTGTTAGTCGTAAGTAAGTACATTGCAGAAGAGTTTTTTCAGAAATAATAATAAAGAAAGTGAATAGTTTCTTTGATTATTTTAATCCTAGCATGCCAAACCTAAATAGTACACTAAACATTCATGAAAGATTTATCACTTACGAAATTAGTATCTTCTTATATTTCAGTGAGTGACACTTCACCAGCGCCATCCGTTCAGTGACAAACAGGATGATATTGTGGTATGCTTCATCTTGAACTACTCAGCCTCCAGACACTCTTCTGTAAAGGCAGCACCTGCAGCAGCCCTGTGAAATATCACAATGACTAAACAAGACAAGTCAACAGAAGGAAATGGTAATTACAAATATAATTATGAGACTTAAGCATATGTTCATTTTCTGCATGTAGCTCAACAGAGTGCAAGTTTTGTTTTCTTCTACTTCTTTTTAATATAAAATCTTACTAGTCACAATTCATTATCTTTTGTTCAGAAATGTGTTTTATTTAGAAGCTGACTAGTTGTAGCTTGGTAGTGTGGCTTTTCACTGATTAGTAAATCAAAAGATTGTGACCACAGCCCTGTTACTTGTCTTACATTTATATGTAGCTTATGGAAAGACTAGGAAAACAGTGCTATTTTTTGGCTTCTGTAAGGTGCACAAAAACAATGCCTCCTTTTCTTACGGCTTTCAATATTTAGTATGAAATGTCAAACATTCTTCACAGTAAGATTAACAATATTTCCATAGTGATACTATATAGTTCTGGATCTAAGAAAGGTTTTTGTAGGATAATAATGCCTAATGGCTTATTCTGGCAATGTGCAAGGCAAGTCTAGTATGGGAAGTGCTCTCAGCTCTCATGAGCAGTACTATTTCTAAACCAAGGATCTCTGTTGTATGCAACAAGCATGATATTTCTTATCATCAGCATGGAAGAAAATTTTCAGGGACCTTATTCTTTAGGTCTTGCTAAGTACCAGGGCTGGTACTACAAACCAGGGCTTTCTAGACTTTTAATCCGTAATTGTAACATTCAATGGTAATAAAATAAGTTCTACTACTATAGAAAATAGCAGAATGGACTGCTGACCATTTTGACAGAGTATAACACACCATTCATTTTAAAAGTCCATCCTATTTTCTTTCCTTTTATTATCTGAGCTCCTGTTATTGTTCTTCATCTCGATTTTTTTTGCTACAAGATCCTTTACTGACCAATTTAATTTTCAAGCACTATATGCTAATGGAACTCATTTTATCATGAGAGAATTACAGAATTTAATGCAGCATAGGCAAAATAATGGCTGCAAAAGAATTTTTATCTCCATAAGGAACATTGTGAGCATGACCACAGAACATATATATTTTTATAAGTATTTATAATGAACGATTTCTAAGATTAAAAAGGTTCTAAGTTTGCCATAAACGCCTGCCTTTTACTTGAAAATACCTGACTGAATTGGCTTGTATTGTGATACAATGACTTTATTATTAATTCAAATCATAGAGGATATAATTCCCATGGCAAGCCGATGCTGCACACTTTTTACCTGGAGAAGGTAAGTATTTTTGTTGCTGAATCATGATCACTCTTTGACACTTTTTTTTTTCATGAACATTCATCTTGTATATAAAATTTACAGTCAAATCTAACAATCATAATGACACTTATGTGTGTATTTGGAGATAAGATCATGTGAGTGAACTTAGGACTGCATTTTGATTTCAGAACACTTGAAAACTCCGTTACAAGTAATTATGAGACTTTCAGAATGCAGTTCTCAATCCACTTCTAACTTAAAAAGGTCCAAGGGCTGGAGTTATATAGCACAGAGCTCAGGAACCAATCTAGTTGCAATTTCTTTCCAGGAGGTTTTGTATCATCACTGCTGACAGTCCTGAGGAATATTCTTGCAACAGTTTCAAATAATGCATTTTTGCTTTTTGATATCTTTATCACCAGCGAAACCATTCTTGGTTTGGTGATTCTTCTTGTGTCATAGCACGCCTGCTGCTAAGTCTAAGGTAGCAGGAGATGTATGGTTCATTATGCTGAGTTCATGAATGTGAATTCATTGTTCCTGGCATCTCATACAGGAAAAGACAACCCAGGCCAAGAATCTTCAGAGTGGATTTCTAAAAGGGAGCAGTTGAAGAGTGCCTACTACCCTCTAAATATAGTAAAAAGAATATGTGATGAGCTGGTCAGCTCTAGTTATCAACCTTAAAAGAGCTTTCTTCTCATTAGACAGCAAAAAATAAAATTGACTTCAGATCCTCCTAGAACCCTTCATTTGTAACTTGAAAAATAACTCTTTTCTCCATATTATCAAGTGTTCTTCCCATTTTAACAGCATTATTAATGAATGACAATGAGCTAAATAAATCCCATTTCAGAACCAGAAAAGGCCAGATTGGTATGGTTTACTGCAGACTTCTCAGAGTGAGCTGAACACTTAATATTCTGACCCTAATTCTTTCAGTAAAGACTGCAACAAAAATGAAAAATTGCCCACCACCACACCATTGTGTGATGAAGATGAAATGTAAGTGTCATGTCTCCTTGTTGTTTTGTTGCAGTAACCAATGGGTCCTGCCTGTCTGTCAGCTCTCTAGCCTTGGATAAGGCAAAACACTCCAAGGTTAGATCTTTGTCGGGCACAGGTAGGGGATCACAGGTGTATCCACAGAGATGGAGTAAGATACAGAGGCCTGGAAACTTTTGTGCATGTCTCCCTGAAGGGGGGGAAATACTGAGGGACTTCTCACTCAATTGTCTTCTTCCTCTACCTTTTGCAAGCTTTATAACAGTAAAGCCAGATTTGGCCTAAAATACTTGCATTGAAATCAAGCAATAAACAACTTATTTATCCCTGAAGGGAAGATTAGCCCAGAAGAAGTCCTGATCCACAAACTGAGAGACAGCTCAAACCTTGCCATGTGTAAGTACATCCCAGAAGGAAACTGGAAAGAGGAGAGTGTAATCAGGTGATGTATTCCATGCTAGCTACAGTGTCAACATGACTTACATGAGCTCAGTCTCTGTCCTTTCAGTAGAAAATCAGTAAATTTTTCTTACCAAAAGAGAGGAAATGAGCTATTTATGGATGTGAATTGAATGGATTTCATTTTCTCCCTGTGGTGCCCAGATGCAATTTTCAGATACTGAGTGGATTACAATTAAGTGGGCAAATTTTCTTTACTACAGAGAGGGAAAACTCATTTCCCTTGAGACAATTTCTGGAAACTCTTCAGACATACAGGTTTTCAGGGCAAAGCATATACATTAAGATTAGTAAGTCTTCCAAGACCCTGGTATCATGACATTGTAGCATAAATATTCTGCCTACTTTAGTATTTATGATATTGTCTATTTAGGTGGGAAAAATAAGCAATATATTAACCAGTTTCTGTGTAGCTGAATAGTAATTATTATCTTACTTTATAAATTCATAGCTATTGCTGGTCAGGATACATTTTTTGAGTTGTGTAATTTTTATTTTTGTTCATTGGAAGAAAAACTTGTGACACTTACTGGGAAAAAACAGAGGAAAAATATAGCATGGTCTCAAATACTGAGTGCTATTGTTGCTCTACAAATGTAATTTTTATTCAAGATTTCTGTGTTTCAAACTCTCTTCTTTTATGCCCAAGGTGGACCAAGGCATTCTTCCCAAAGTCTGGAAAGAGATTGAGAGGATGGGGTCTCAAATCTTGGATGTTGAAGTCTGCACTAATTCACTTTTGCAACAGACTTTCTGTGATATCTTGATATTTTATTTCTGGTGTATTTCACAGCTGTTACTTCTAGTGATATTTATTGTTACAGAAGTGTTGTGAGACACTCTAATATTTCCATGATCAGAAAGAATAATTTGGAAATGTGTGTGAATATATGTAAATGTGTGTAATATAACTGAATATTACAAAACTCTTCCCTCTTTTCGACTAGTACTTGACAGACATTTATTGTTTAATACAATCTTGCATTTCTGACACTTCCTCATGTTGGATACTCAGTTTATCATCTATGTAGGCTGATGTCTTCCCAGCACTGAAAAGACATGGTCCAGTTCAGAGGAAAACACAGTAATTGCTTGCAAGGCTCTGTTGGTAGTTGATCCATTTCATTGGCTTGACAATTAAATAATAAAGTAGAAATTTATTTTATAACATATACAAAAAATCAGACAGCATTTTCTGATATACAGGTTACTTAGCATTCCGCTGAATTTTTTGTAGCACCAAAATGCAGACTTGCTTAGCAGCAGTCAGCTTTACCCAGTAGTAGTGGGAGCGCAGATATTACAAGA
Source organism: Eulacestoma nigropectus (assembly GCA_013397775.1). Lineage (NCBI taxonomy): Eukaryota > Metazoa > Chordata > Aves > Passeriformes > Eulacestoma > Eulacestoma nigropectus. The sequence goes on from VZTE01001749.1 coordinate 62,293, forward strand.
GTGGGCTGTATATGTTGTATGAGTTAGTCTCAAGAATTACTATCCCTCTCACAGTGAAAGATCCAGAAAACAATGTCAGTATAGAGTAAGTTTAAAAAAAGTCCAAAGCATGAAATCTGGGTAGTAGCTTCTGATAGAAGGTGTACAAAAAACTTGGGAAAACAAGGTAAGAATAAAACAATCCTTATGATCTGCTAAATACACACCTCATAGAACAAAGACTATGGTGTTATCCATTTTTCTTCTGTCCTTAGTTTCCTCAGCAGCCAACATGTCAATGTCTGGAGCCCTCTCCTGAACTGTCTGATATTCTGCCTTGTGGCTGTGACTTGCAGGTTAGTCTGGGCCCGTATTCAGGACACCTTCTTTAAGTCTTGTAGTCTTATTTATGGCTATAGTCTAAATAAGACTTCAGGTAAAATGATAGCTTACTTAGATTACACTATCACTGCCCTTAATCTAGAAAGATGAGAAAGTTTCCCTTAAACAACTGTGAGAAAAAAAATAAGGAAGTGATTGGATTTCCTAGAGTAAAAGGAGTTATGGACCATATCTCCAAATATACTTAATGATATATATGCAAATATACTGTCTTTAGGGCAAGATGATGTATCCTGGAAGACGTAGAAGTTGAGCTTTTGCTCTGGGTCACACTAACTCAAGTTAGCTGAGTCAAAGGCTGCTATTAGCCCTATGAATATTAATACTGTGAAGATAAGGGGTTCTATCAACCCTTTTCTGGAAAGATTAGTAATTCTAGACAGTGCTTTTGTGATACTTAGTGATTTTTACAGGAGGATTCACTGAACTTTTGATAAGTGGGATCACATGGTCTGTTTAAATATTCCCTCACTATATGATTTTCCCATATAATGAGGATTTCATTCCTGCAACGAATACTACAATTTAACAATCCTGCCGCAGGGGGTCCGGTGCTGGTCAGCACCGGTACGCCGCAACCTTCCTAGAGAGAGCATCCCGCAGGGAACAGCCCTTCCAGGGGCACTGGCAGCCTCCCTGGGCTACGGGTGATTTCAGCAAGTGTAGCAATCTCTCAGCTACAAGTGATTCCAGCCCTTGTGATTCAGCTCTTTGTGAAATCACCCAAGGCAAACTCGGGGACAGAGAGACAGGAGCCTCGTGTGGCAGTTCCACAGAAGTAGCCTTTATTGTCCAGCCACCCTGCGAAGGGGAGGCCAGGGACGAGAACTCCCTGTTGTCAGGGGTATAAGCAGGGGTTTATATGGGAAAAACAGGGGGTGGGGTGGAAACCCATGAGCCAACAGGGTACAGGCTGTTACCATGAAGAAACAAGGCATGTTGGGAGGTCACCATGACCCTGAGGAAGGTTGCTTATCTCCAACTCCTCCAGGAGATTGCAAAAGGCTCCTGCCTTGAGGGCTCACAGCCCTCCACACAATCCAAAGCATAAAAAAATGCATTTCAGCTTCCTATAGGATGCTAATACAGTGCCTGAGGAATGTACTCTACTGTATCTCTATGTTGTGGTTTATAGCAGAACATTTAAATTACGTGCTAAACTGCATTTAGATATAGTGTCACCATGAAGCATAGTTTGTGTATTGTTAAAATGCTTCTCTGGTAAGTCATCGAGACAGGCTTTTACATAAGCATCTGAATTGATGCATTGTGAACTGCCCAGCCTGTTCTTTTCCTCTTTGAAAAGTACCACAGAGTTTATGACCTGAAATAGCTTAATAATAATAATGATAATAATAATAATGATGGTAATAATAATGATGTTACATACAGTAATGTTTATTTATATCTTATTACTCAAATAACCAGCTAACTATCAACATTGGTCTTTCATTATTAAGTGCAAAACAGCCAGACACAAAAAGACAGTTATTAATACAGCTTGTCTGAAATGCAAGCCGCCAGGGGTAGCTGCAGTGTGGGTGCACTGTGGGGTGGCTGTGTAGCTTACATGAACCCAGGCAAATATATCAATCATGACAGCTCTCTGGAGTGGTAAATATCTTCCATTCCCTCTCCTCAGTGATTTTTTTGTCTTCTAAGCAACACCAACTGCTATCACAGCTGTCACAAGTCAATTACTTTTAGTTCTACCTTGAGCTTCAGCAAAATGCTCTCTGCACGCATCTATGTCCTACCCAAAGACCTGGAAGAGGCCTCTTATTTTGTAGATAATTTTTGTACATACATAGTTTTAAATCTCTACAGACATAAATTTCAAAGCTGCACTAGTTTTTGCTGGGCATGTCTATAGTACCAACTTTTAGCTGCATAATTCCATGTACTCACCGGTCGTGCTTTCTAGGCTTGTTTTGTGGTAATATCTATTTCTGTTTGATTTTAGGCTTTTTCTTTATTTTTTAAAAAATTGCTCTTTATCACTCATGTGCCTGGTAATTTAGATGAAAAAACCTTTAACACACAGAACTTGACATTCAGATACAATCACCTTAGCAGTGTTTTCAGTGCTTTTTTCAAGCAGTCTGACATCTGTAAATTTGCTTAGAATTTTATCTCAAATTTTCAGTGTAGTGAATTTGTTATCCTTATGCTACTAGAATTAAACAAACTCCAACAGCTATCTTCTACCTTTTTTAAGTCTCTGTGTCTCACAATCCCTTGTCACTGTCATTGTTATGATAATAAGATGTCAACTCAAGCTTGGTACACTTCACTGCTAATGCATGTTTCAGTATATATTGAGAAACTTCCATTTGTTTTCTTGTTGTATGGGCTCATCAGACTCTGCACTGAGGCCAACCCACAAAGTACTTTTCTGAGCATTTCTGTTTGGCCATAGGAGATCAGCCAAAGCATTTGTTTCGATAAGAGATAGTGCCCTACTGTTACATGTGAAGTATCTCTTTAGAGGTGACTGCCTTCATCTTTGCAAGCTTTCAATAGCAGCACAATGGTCTTTATCAAAGGAGATCCTGTTACTGTCAGCAGCAGAAGGCATGTGTCCAGGCAGAACAAAGGAGCACTTATTGTCACATTTCACTGATGATATCGAATGACAATATTTTTGCATAATCTTAAAAATTACGGTGCAGATGCTGTGGAAGTGGTAGAATGTGTTAATTACAATTAAATGTTTTGTATAGGGAAGTTAGACCCAGTTTTAATATGCCAGTTAGATTCTAGTTAATAACTCTTCCTGTTCCTGCACATAGTGAAAAAAGACCTTGGATTCCTTCTTGTTTGGAGCCTTACATCTTTTACTCCTTTTCTTTGATACTAGGCAAAGCCAAGAAGTTGCCCTTCATAGTTTGCTACAGCAGTCCTTAAATAAATCAATTTGTATATAAATATTCAATGAGTCACTAGTGGCTTAGTAAAATTTATAAAAGAAATCAGAGAACCAGGGAATGTATGAAGAAAGAATATAAAGAAAAATTTAGAAATGTTAGAGATGAATGAAAAATGAAGATATCCACAGTTTCTTGCCTGAAAAATGCAACTACAGGGATCATCACCTATCCCCTGTCCAGAGGCAAAGCTGGACAATATACACATGGAACATGCAGATTACATAGGAGTGGAATGACTGCTACCTACTTCTACTGTTTCCTGGTAATCTCTCTTAGCCTTCTCATTAATTCCCTACTACTGTCTATTTCTATAAATATCACTGGTGTGTCTAAAGTGCTTTCCCACATGTAAAGGCCCAAGGATACCTCAAAAGAGCCCATTAGAACCTGGCTTCTCAGGTATTGCTTCTGGCGAAACTTTGCTAGGGAAAATTGGTAGCAGTTTCAGAAACAACCTGTTAAGTAATATGTGCATACCAATGTATTCAAAAAGCACATTATTTAGATATTAATTAGATATTATGATCGATATAATACATATGAGAGTATTAATTTATTCTCTATAAATCCATGATTGCAGTTTCAAAGTATACCAGGCAAATCAACTGGATACTTTTCTGCTTATTGATGAGTAGCACAGACATTGTCTCTTATTGAACTTGTTGAGAATGAAAAATTAAGCAAGAGATCCACTCCAAACCAAAGATGTTTCTAGGGAGAAACACTAGAATCTTCTACAAATAGACTATTCTTCTAAAGCCTTCAATGTTAAAAACATCTCATGGTAGAGTGGTAGAATAGGATTGTGGTAGAGCACACAAGTGAGCTGCATCAAGTTTTGTCATTGTGCTTAGAGATTTGGTTGCTGGAACTGAGAGCAAGTCTTCTCTTTCTTCTGGAACTGCACTCTTCGGCTATGCTGCAGGTCTGGATCTTCATGCCCTCCAGTCAGTCAAATTAGAAAATGACTATTTTAGTATTTTTTAATCTCAGCCAGTGCTTTATCTTTCACGTTTAAGAAAATCTCAGAGAATTGTCTGAGAAGCATTTCCATTCTAGTTCTCCAAATTTTAGAGTATTTTTAGCATGCTCCTTTCCTATATATTTCGTCCAAGAGAGAGAGCTCTTCCCGGCATCCCTTTGAAGTTTTTTTATCTGAGTGCTGAAGGAAAGTGTAACTGTTTTTCCTATCTCCATCTTGCCTCTTGAAAACTATATGCCATGTTCCAAAAAGCTGGGTTCGTAAAATGTTGTAAAGAAATACAAAGCAGTAATTGCAAAGAGTTTCTTGAAATCCCTGCATTCCTAATGATTGATCTACTCTTCACATGAACCGGCCTTTCTTTTCATTTCACAGATGGCAGTGATGACAATGAAGAAGGCAGTGCAGTTGAGAATGAAGAAACCGTCAAAGGAACAGGTCAGTAATATAGATTATTTTGAGGCCAGACAGATACTTTCTGATTATTTGTAAGAATGAAAGAGGAGGAAAGGCCTCCTTCTAACATACTCCTGTCTCTCATGGGTTTTTATGTTTTTTGATCAATCACAAATAAAGAGAGAAAAAGAGCAACACCAAGAACCAGAAGGGGACATGCCAGAGGGAGAGACAGGCATGGTGATGAGGAGGATGAAGATGATGAAGATGGGACAAGGAGAACTGGCCATCGCAGGCACAGAAACCGTAGACGAGGACGAGCAGCTGGAAATGAGGCCAGTGATTCTGATATGGAACCTGCAAAAGCCAGAAAGAATGAGGCAAATCAGAAATCCAAGGAAGATGATGAAGAAGAGGAAGACGAGAAAGGTGGTAAAAGTGGGAAAGGTAAAAATGAGAAGAAAGGGGACAAAAAGGCCGATAAAAAAGGGAAAAAAGAGAAGGCCAACAAGAAGAAAAAAGACAAAAAGAAATCAGGATCAGGGTAATTAAGTTTTTTTTTCTTATAATAAAACCACTGTTATCTTACATAAAACCTGTTTTCATTTATAGCTGTGAAATACCAAGAGTCAATATGACTGCCTCACTTGTGACAGCCAAATTAGAGCTGGACAGATATTCTTTTTCCTGCAATGAGGAAATGCTGGCTGAGTAAAACGAAAACTTTCCAGAAAGTCTTATCTAGTTATATCCTAAGTTTATGAGCTGTTTTCTAGAGAAAGGGCGCAAAAATGACAGAGGAGAAGAGAAAGTGGTTGAGAGAGGTGATAACAGGTGAGATGTGCCCTGCTTTTTTCTTTCCACGAAACTAAAATGCCCCAAACCCCAAGTTGATAACCCTCCAAGAAAGCCAAGTTTTATTTCCAATAGAGAACTAAAATTTCAGTGCTTCTCAGAAGATCACATTCTTGTTTCCCAGACAGCTTTGAGCCAGATTGTTAACATCAGTGCCAAAATTTCAAGAACCCAGAACCAAAAACTGAGATGGGATTTTCCAGTCTGTCTACCACTTGCTTCCTCTGAAATGTCACTTTTCAACTTTCCAAAGCATCTAATGCAACCTGGGGTCTTTGGAAGACTCCAGTGACACAGAACACTTCAGAAAAATATTTCTATTCCTCTGTCATCCTAGCATTCCCTTGTTCCTTGCCCCTTCTTGTGCTTTTGAGAGGAAGCAGCCTTGGGAGCGATGTGTAAGAGAGCACATGGAGCTAGGCACACTTATCTCAATGGAGAGCGAGAGAAACACCCATTCCTCATTCAGGACTTGTTGCAACTCTTTCTGTTCCCGGAGGCATCACTGGAGAGCACAGCAGAAGTAAAAGGAAAGAAAAAAACAGTGAGATATGCTGTCGTATTAATTTGTCTGTGATCCCATTTCTATGTATTTCTACATCATTTCCCTTCCCAATGAGCATGTCTAAAATCTTTCTTTCTGCTGGCTCTTCACTATGGTGGCAATTATACTCCTGTGTGCAGTTTCCTGTACTCATAGAGCAACAGTCCTGAATGTGAACCTATGTTCCTTTGCTCATTGTTGTCTTCATTGTAAACTTTTACTCAGTATTAATTAAAAAAGGCCACTGAAAATAGAAAATTGAACAAGGGCACAATGTTTTTCATTGTCTTTCAAAGTTCTTAATAGTAAAATACTTAATTTTGGGCTAAATAACTAGAAATTGCTACCTGGAACAAGACTTTGTTCCTAAAGTAGTAAGCCTAACAACATTTGAGGAAAAACTGAGGACACTCCAGAAGCTAACTCCAGAACATTGTATTCATAGACTTATACAGGAGCTGCTGTAAAGATTGCAGAATAATAACAATGTTTTAAAATATTTTCAAAAGAAAAAACAAATCATATAAGAATGAAGGATAGGCTGGTGGTCTGTTTGGCTGTGATTCAGATAAAGGATTTGCAAAGCTCCAGGATAGAAAAGAAGGCTGGCAGTACAGAAATATAGCTGTCTAGCAAGTCCATAAGGACATATCACAACAAATAGTCTCTACTGTTTAAACATAGACCTTGCTGATGCAGTTTTTTAATTGCCAAGGTGTTTCAGCATGAAATAGCACGAAAAGAGTGAAATCAGAAGTTGAGAAAGAAAACACATAAAAAATTTCCCCAAACGAAAAGAAAAATGAAACTATTTGACAGAGATATAATGCTGCTTTTACTGCTGTCATTGTGGCCTTTGCTAAACTCTGGCAACATTGCCCATTTCAGTGAGGTCACAGTACAAGTTAGTAGAATCTGCTGCTTCCCTTCTGTACTTGTCATTTAAATCAGATAAACCTCTTCCTGCACTACTTATTCTACATAAAGGACATAAGGGAATCCTGGAGGAACTCTGCATTGATTTGCTGGTTTAGTTGTTTTGGTTTTTTTAAAACTTAAGTATTCTGTTCTTGGTTAATTTGTGGTAGTGAGTTTCACAGGGTAATTCCATGGCGAAAGGAGTTCTTTCTGGGTGACTTTTAAATCTTCTCTTCTTAGATGTTCATGGTTGTTGATGAGGCTGATTGTTACCTGTTAATGAGGGTGTGAGGAGGGTTTACTCTACACTGTTCACAATCATCATCCCCAAAATACCAATGATAAATTGGTCCCTTAGTCTCACTCTGGGGATCTGAGATGTTCATGGGTTAAAAAACTGTTCAGTTCTTTACTGCCTTGTTTCACTTTGTCCAACTCATCTTAGAAACTGTGTGCAGTCACATGAGGAAAAAAAAATTGTTAGAAAAGGAATAATATTCCTCCTACTGCATAGCTCTATCTGTGAGTAAATAAACTGACCTTTATTAGGTTTACTCGAGAGTATAAAAATTATGCAAAAGCCCAAAGGTACATGGAAGGTTAAGGCAGTATAGTCACTGCTTCTTTTTGCTAACTGAATAACACTAACTGACAGGCAATGCTATGGGGATTACCCATAAAAATAGAATTTACACAAAAAATTAGAAAGAAAGGTTTCAAGTTTAGTCAAATTTGTTTAATTGTCATGCTGTACTCTCAAAGTCATACCACTCTTATCCTGTAACATCCAAGCTCAAAGAAAACATGTCCATCCTAATTTTTATTGCTGTAAACAGAAATAATGAGAAAAATGGATTACATCTATAAAGAGGAGATGAAACTAAAACCAAAACACAGATGTATAATAAAGTTGTAACACCAAACTACAGATAAATAGAATGAAGTTCATTATGTATGTAACTTGAAGAAGCACTTGATTTCCAGAGCTCTATTGACTTAAATGTGTATTGAATTTGAGCCAAGGAAGATGGGAGCTTCATGTCAAGTTATTTACTGACACTTTATGCTGTATGTTAGCCTGCAGGTCACAGTGAACCTTTCTGGCCTTCAAACATGCGAATCAAAACCTTTTATGAGAGGCTAAGGCTTTTGATTGCAGAAGACAAAATTTTGATTTCCTGACTTGAATAACATGGGGTTCTACCACCTGAGCTCAAGGGGAAAAGTCTGCTGTTACTGCACCAAGCTTGGCTGCATAATGTAAACACACTAGAAAATACTGATTTCTTAAAGAAACTCTGAAATTTGGCCTTTTTTATGATTTTTCTGATTCCAAAGGAAAGTGAAGAATGGAAGATGAGGTATGTTTGTAAAGACAAACAAAGCAGTAGTTGACAAAGGGCACCAAGTCCATATTATCCCTACCTGACCTCTTGTGTTCTCTTTAGTGTCCTTTGATCAGTAAGCTCACTGCATTAGCACAAAGCCCTCATATTTCCAACCCTCTCACTGCAGCGCTGTGAACCAGCATATTCCAGCTTTGCGTAACCCAGCAATCTTCCATCAAAGGAAATGTTTAATATCAGGCACGTCACTCCGCTTCGTAAAATGCAAAGCAACTGATTGCAGCAATGGATTCTGAGCTCTCTCAAACCAGACTCTTTTAATCCTTTTGTTCTTCGTGAAGACATGACTCTCTTTGCATTCTCCCTCAAAAATTTATGCGCAAATCAATTTGTTATCCTTTATCCATTTGGCTTCAGTTTTCATACAATTCTTAACTTGCTCTTCACAATACTGGTATGACAATAAATAGATGTGGTGTTCAGTAGCAGTTTTTCTTTATGTAGGTTTAAGTTTTCTCTGATACTGTTTTTTATCACATGAAGCCTGAAAGTGTAAGATTGATGGGTTCAACTTTCTAAGGTGGCTGTCTATTCAGTATGGACCACAAAGATTCTCAGACAGTTGGAGCAACTCTCCTATGGGACAGGCTGAGAGAACTGGGATTGTTCAGCCTGGAGAAGAGAAGGTTCTGGGGGTGCCTCACTGTGGCCTTCCAGTGCCTTAAGGCAGCTTATAAAAAGGAGGGAGAAAGACATTTTATATGGCTAGACAGTGACAGAACAAGGGACAAAGGTTTTAAACTGAAAGAGAGCAGGTTTAGATTAGACATTAGGAAGAAATTCTTTACTCAGAGTGTGGTGTAGCACTGGAACATGTTGCTCAGAGAAGCCATGGATGCCCCACAGCTGGGGAGTGCTGAAGGCCAGGTTGGATGGGGCCCTGAGCAACCTGATATAATGATTGCCATATTTGTATATGATAGGAAGGGTTGGAAGAAGATGATTTTTAAGGTCTCTTCCAACCCAAACCCTTCTATGATTCTATGGCTCTATGATAATAAATAGCATTTTAGCCTTTAATAGCAGGGTGACACACAGCTATGAGAGCCTCTTTCCCATGCTAACTTCTGTGTGTCTGAAAGTTTTCAGCTCCTCTCCTTACTTTTTACTATTATTAAGTATGTTTTATGAAGACTATAGGTAGATGACCAATAAGAAATTTGTATTTTTCTGTGTTTCAAAAAGTATTTTGCTTTTATTTTATTTGGTTTTTTAAATCTTATGAATATTCTTACTGGTAAGCCCTTGTGTCATTTATGCCATTTAGATCTCTAAAAAGACCGGTGTTACCTGTTTTGGTAGAAGAAAAGGTTTATAGTTTTTAAATTATCCAGGAGATAGAACCTATGCATTAGGTAGTGAATCATTCGGCTCTCACATCAGATTTCAGCTATCAAACTCTCAGAATGGTGAAGTGTAAGCAAAAGTGTCTGAAAACTACTTGCTTGATAAAGTCTGAAAGAATTGTTCCCCAATCAAGCCAGAAAACCATTAAAAAATACAAATCAAACCAACCTGCAGTACAGTTTAAAATATTCAGAAAACAAATAAACAAACAAGCAAGAAAACAAAAGAAGCTAAAGAAAACATAACAAGAACAGATAGAAATGCATCAAACTGTTAATACCAAGAGGTCGCTTAGTGGTAGTTATCACTGTTAACTTTTTAGGGCAGAAAGTCAGAATCTAATAATTTCCTTTCTATTATTTTCCTGTTTGCTGGCATAACAAGAGCAAACACCTGTTGCTAATGAATTGCTACATACCATTATATGAGATGCAAGATTTCTAACAGAAAAGGGCATCTATGCAGATTTTAGGAGAGTGAATATTGTTTTAATCAGCAATTCTTTGCAAAGATACTGCAAACTGATGTATGGATAAGTTCAGATCACAGACACAACATACCTGGAGATGCCATTACAATTGTATCTCCTTTCCTTGAGTGATTGCTGCTTTCGTGTGGTCTTGCTGCAATGTGGCTTTGATTTTTTCCCATCTATGAAATGCTATTGCCTTGGTAAGTGCATGGGCTGTTATTTGGTGTTTAAATTTTTCTTAACTCTGGCTGTGGTGTCTCTTCTCCCTACTGTGACACACTAAAGTGAAAAAGTTCGCTTTTATGGGTGCAGTTATAGCAGCCTCACTTCACCATTGTGGGTTTGGGTTGGACTTTTAGGAGACTGGTCACAGCTGCAGGAAAAATCAGTGGCTGTCAGATGCTACCCAAAGAGTGCTGCCCACTGTCCCTGAGATGTTGAAGGTGTAGTGCTGGTTCACTTGCAGCTCTGCACTTAGTGTGCAGGCTTTGCCTTTCACGCTGAAACTAATAGCAAGTGTAAATGAAGTGTGTCCTCCCTTCTGTGCAAGTGTGAAGGCATTGATCTAGTCTCAAATCTAACTGAAATTAACACAAAGTATGTTTTTCTGTGAAAATGTCTGTCCTATCTGAGTTTTGGTGATGTTTTTTGTTTCTGCTTTTGTTCGAAGCTCTGATTCTGAATCTGAGGAGGAACCAATTACAGAGGAGGAATTGGCCAAGCTGAAAGAAGAGGTAGAAGAAAAGAAGAAACTCATTGCCACACTACGAAACAAGCCATGGAAGATGAAAAAGAAGTTGTCTGTCCTTAAGTATGGTTTGATTTTCATAATGGATATCTGCTATCCTGCTCCGCACTGTTTTTCTGAATTTTCACTTTAATTCTGGACCTATTCACAAAATTAGCTTCAAATCACCTCTAATCTCTCTTCCCCAGGATGTCTTCTCACAGTAAGCGGAGGTAAATGGTGTTGCAGATCAGTGCTTTCTTGTCTCTGTAGAGCTGAAATCAAACATGGAAAGCTAATATCTTTTTGTTTTCAGAATTTCCATTACAACCCAGTGCAAAATATTTTCCTTTTCTTCAATTAGGTTGATGTTGGTAAACTCTTCCATTAGTAAGATTAGTATCTCATTAATATTTCTCAGAAAATTGATGCAATTTCCAGATTGCCTCAAGATTGCTGGAGAGAGAAGAGAGGAGTTATCTCCCTGGTCCGACTTTTAGGAAAGAAAAACTTAGTAACTTACGAAAAAGCAAACTGATTGGAAACAGAACTTATACTTTCATTCATTTTTAGGTATGCCACATAAAATATTGTATTTTGCCCTAGCAAACCTATGGCTATATTTACTTGGAAGCCAAAAATTAAGTATTCATTTACAGTTAAATTTCCACCAAGCAAAGGAACTGGGTAAACAGAGAAAACTTTATTCTTTTGACAAAACTGTTATGTTCTCCTGATTTGGATAACTCATCCACTGCAGCAGTACCCAAATACCAACAAAACCTATCTAGCAGAGAAAGGATGGTCTGTTCTGCACAGAGATTTTAATACAGACAGAAAACACAGTCATATTAAATATGGTGTGAAAGGTCTACAGATTTGTCCTTCTAAAAGGTAACGTAATTTTGAAAAGGGTAAATTTGCAAAGAGATAATGGAAGGAGTCAAAGCAGGTAAAAGACAACAGTATCTAGGAGATGTAAAGTAGAAGCATTGTGAAGGTAAGAGAAATTTCAGAAAATATTAAATGAGCAGAATAGATTTTGGATAGTCTGTAGCTGAAGGTTCCCCATGTACATAAACTTAGTATTTGTTTGTATTCTTCCTATGGCGAAAGCTTCTATTTTTATAGCCATTCTTCAATCCCATAATTCCTAGAAATTCCTAGGAAATTTCCTGACTTGGTATGTCCCTTGGACTATTGTTCATTATTGCTTTCCCATGTAGTGGGTAGCGATGATGCTGCACCACATAGCTCAAGGATGATCAAGAGACACTTCTGGGTCTTGGGATATCTGGTAAAGAAAGCTGGCACAAGACCATTTTTTCCTCTATAATTTCAGTTGTGAGCAGTGATATTGGAAGAAACAGATGCATCCAGTCTATTAATACAATAATTCACAGAATAAATCCTCCTAGAAGCTCTGCTAAGGCTCTTGGAAGATGGGGAACTGAATTCAGACAACAAACACATCTTCACCAGGGAAAGAACTGCCTGAACAAACCTTCTGTGATGACATTACTACATCAGTGGACAAAGGAAGGGCTGTGAACATCATTTAGCTGGACTTCTGCAAGGTCTCTGACATGGTATCCCACAACATCCTTCTCTCTAAATTGTAAAGATATGGTTTAATTGAGTGGACAGTACAGTTGCTAAGAAATTGTCTGAATGGTCACACCCAGCGAGCTGGTCATCAATGGGTCAATGTCTGCTTGGACATCGCTGACAAATGGTGTCATTTGGTGGTCCGTACTGACACCAGTGCAATGTAATGTCTTCATCAATGACATACACGGAGGAATCAAGTGCGCCCTCAGAAAATTTGCAGATGACATCAAGCTGAAGGATGAGATGCCGTTCAGAGGGACCCAGACAAGCTCAAGAAGCGGGCACATGGGAATCTCATTAGGTTTAACAAGACCAAGGGCTGCAGCTTTGTCGGGGCAACATCCAGCATAAACATATGCTGAGGGATGAACAGATGGAGAGCAGCCCTTTGGAGAACCTGGGATGCTGGTGGGTGGGAAGTCAAAGAAAACCCTACAATGTGGGTTTGCAGCCAGCAAACCAAATCTGTCCTGGGCTGCATCCAAAGCAGCATCACCAGTAGGGCAACGGAAGGGATTCTGCTCCTTTAAATCACTCTTGATCTTCACAGGTCTGAAGATGTGAAAAAAGTGAGGAAGAAGACATGGAGAGGGACGAAAAGATATTATAACAGCATCACCACTCTCCTAGGCCCTAAGCAACAGACTTGTTAGGCTGTGGGGTGGAGACACAGTGGTCTGTGCTACTGAGAGTATGAGGGTGCCTAGAGTCCAGGCTTTTTATCATTTCCAAAACAAATATTCTCCTTCAGAAGAGTTTTCTTGTTCTAGTAATTTTCCTTCTACTGGTTTACATGGTTTGTGAATAGTGTTGTTTTGTCTTTTCTATGGGAGATGAGAACTTGTGACATTTCTTCTTGTCACTGCCTACTCAGGTCAGCACGAAGTTACCTGAAGAGCCACCAGATGATAATGACCATCAATTATTACTAGCAAGACTGAAATTTGGAGAGAGGGGTAGATTGACTGATTGATTGGTTGATTGACAGAGACTCTTGGGAGTCAGTCCTGAAAGGCAAAAAGGTCCAGGAAGGCTGGATGTGCTTTAAAAAGGAAATTGTTAAGTATTCAGGAACAGGCTGTCATTAAGGAAAAAGGCCAGCCTGGTTAAACAGAGATCTTAGGCTTGATCTCAGGGAAAAAGAGTGAATCTATTGTTTCTGGAAGGAGGAACAGGTAACTTGGGAGGACTACCAGGATGTCACAAGGTCATGTATGGAGGAGATTAGAATGGCGAAAGTCCTAATAGAACCTGATTGGCCTCTACTTTTAAAGACAATAAAAAAATTCCTATAAATACATTTGCAGCAAAAGGAGGGTCAAAGAGTGTCTCCATCAATTGTTGAATGTGAAGGGTAGTGTAGTGACGGGGAAAAAGGGAAAGGCGGAGGTTCTTAATACCTTCTTTGTCTCAGTCATCAATATCAAGGCCAGCTGTCCTCATGATACCCAGCTTCTTGATCAGGAAGTTGGTTATGGGGAAATGAGTGAAGCCCCCACAGTCCAGGAGGAGATGGTTAGTGTCCTGCTATGACAGTTAGACATGCACAAGTCTACGTGTCCTGGTGGGATCCACCCCACAGGAATAAGAGAACCGGTGAAAGAAACAAACCACTCTCAATCATCTACTAGCAGTCCTGGTTAACTGGAGAAGTTTCAGCTGACTAGAAATTAGCACATGTAACACTCATCTACAAGAAGGATCAGAAGGGTGATCTGGAGAACTACGGGTCTAACCTCAGTTTCAGGCAATTTATGGAAAATATCCTGAGTGCATTTATGCAGGACAACCAGAGGATCAAGCCCAGCCAACATGGATTTAAGAAGGGCAGGTTGTGCTTTGCCAACTTGATCACCTTCTATGATAAAGTGACCCTCTTAGTACCTGAAGGGAAGGCTGTGGATGTCATCTATCTAGACTTCAGTAAAACATTTGATACTGCCTCCCAAAGCATTCTTCCAGAAAAACTGGCTTGGATGGGTGGACACTTCAAGTGGTAAAAACTAGCTGTTTGTCCAGGTGCAGAGAGTGGTGGTGAATGGAGCTAAATCCAGTTGATGGCCAGTCACCAGTGGTGTTTCCCTACAGCTCAGTTTTGGGGTTGGTAATGTCTAATATTTTCTTGATGATCTGGACATGGGAATTTATTGCACCCTCATTAAATTTGCAGATGATATCCAGTTGGGTGGGAGTGTTGGTCTGCTCGAGGGTAGGAAGGCTCTGCAGAGGGACAAGCTCGATCAGTGGGCTGAGGACAACTGCAGGAAGTTCAACAAGGCCAAATGCTGGGTCCTGCACTGGGGTTGCAGCAACCTCGTGCAGTGCTACCAGCTTGGGATGAGGTGGCTTGAGTGCCGTTCCTCAGAAAGGAACTTGGGCTGTTGTTTGAACATGAGCCAGTGGTGTGCCCAGGTGGCCAAGAGGGCCAATGGCATCCTGGCCTGTGACAAGAACAGCATGGCCAGCAGGACCAGGGCAGTGATCGTACGCCTGTACTGGGAACCGGGGAGGCCACGCCTCAAGTCTGTGTTCAGTTCTGGGCCCCTCACTTTAAAAAGGACATTGAGGGGCTGGAGCATGTCCAGCAAAGGGCAATGAGGCTCCTGAAAGGACTAAAGAACATCTCTCATGAGGGACAGCTGAGGGAGCTGGGGTTGTTTAGTCTCGAGGCGGCTCAGGGGGGACCTCATCAGTGTTTGCAACTCCCTGAAAGGAGGCTGTGGTGAGGTGGGGGCCCGTGTCCACTACTGTGTCTGCAGTGAGAGGACAAGAGGAAATGGCCTTAAGCTGAGACAAGGGAGATTCAGATCAGATACTAGAAAAAATTGTCACTCTTAGGGTGGTTATGCATTGGAATAAGTTACCCAGGGAGGTGATGGAGTCACCATCCCTGGAGGTGTTCAAGAGGCATCTGGATCTGGTGTCCAGTGATGTGATTTAGTGTTTTTGGGGTTACAGTAATTGTGCTGGGTTGATGGTTGCACATAAGGTCTCTTAAAGGTTGTTCTCAACCTCAATGATTCTATGATTCTATGATTTTTGGATTAGAAGAAAGTACAAAAAAACCCCAAAAACTAATGGGCCAGAGCTTCGGCAGTTGTAAACTGGAAAACCTTCAGGGAAAGCTATCCCAGCTTAAGTCTGAGGGTCAGATTTTGGGAACAGCATCCCTGTTTGTGCATTTTTCTTCTTGAGTTTCGCACCCATATGAAGAAAAAAGAAAGGTTTAAATGCTGTGCTACTGTGTTTCTCTCTGGTATACTCATCTCACTTCCCTTAATAATACTCATAACACTTTAGATAGAAAAAATTTTGTGCTATAAAAACACAATGTCCTTTAGTAACTGGGTATTTTATATCCAACAGCAATGTTTATTATGGTACCATATAATCAGAGAATTGAGCACAAGAATCCAGAGATGTGCCAACTGTTCTCTCTAAAGTTGTGCCACAAGACAGTTAGTACTCTATCCAAACAAGTGAAATAATAAGTTATATAAAAAAAGACAGTAAAACGTCAAACTTAGGCTTTTTGAAGGACTTCCAATTGAACACACACTATAAAGAGAAACATGAGAAGTTTTTTTTCCCTAGGAAAATCAGAGCAGTGCAGAATCTATTCTTCACAAAGAATCATAGAACGGTTTGGATTAGGAGGGATCTTAAAAATAATTTTATTCCAACCCACCTGCCATTGGAAGGCCACCTTTTACTAGACAAGGTTGCTCAGCACCCATTCAGCCTGGCCTTGAACACTTCCAGGGATGGGGCATCCACAACTTCCTTGGGCAGCCTGTGCCAGCACTTCACCACCTTCATAGTAAAGAATTTGTTCCTAATATGCAATACAAGCTTACTCTATTTCAGTTGGAAGCCATTCCGCCAGGTCCCGTCACTACATCCTCTCATAAGAAGTCCCTCCCCCTTCTTACAGGTGCCCCTCAGGTACGGGAAGGCCACCTTGAAACTTTCTCTTTTCTGGGCTGAGCTAACAGTTCCTTCAGACTTTCCTCATAGAAGACTGGCTTCATCCTTCTAACCAAGTTGCTCTGAGAGCAGCTTGGTGGCTCTCCTTTGGACTAGGTCCAACAGGATGATGGACTTCCCTTTTCCACTGATGTGGTCACTCCATCATAGCAGATTACATTCTAGGGACAAAATATATTGTGGCAATATTTCAGTATTTTTGTAGCATAATTCATTTTATTACAGGACTTAGATTACCCATCAAGACAAATGAATTGTAAATAGGATATTTTATGAGCATACAAACCCAAGGATATTTAAGGTGCATGTGTGAGATGGTGGAAATTTCTCATCTTTTGTTGCACTCTTTGTACTCCCATCAATCAGTATTTCATCTCTCTTACTATGGACATACTGACAGTCCTGGAGGCCAGACTGGTTGTCTTGGAGGCCAGCTGGGTATTAAATAACACTATAATTCGCCCACTATTATTGCTGAACTGCTTTTCAAATGAGCTGTGCCTGACAATATATGGTTTGAATTCTGTTTTCAGCCGATCTTCTAAGACTTGCAAAAGTCCTGGATGATTAAGATTCATGTGATATTTCTTTTTATTGAGTTTTTAGTTCTTAGAGTCTGAAACCTTCCTGAACTGTTACTGAAAAATGTGATCAATCCTCTTGAATCCTATTCATTAGCAACAAGCTCTAAGAGCTGTAATGCATCCTCTCTCTGCAGCACAGAAGTGCCTGAGGTACCGTACACCTCGCACTTTGGGAGCTGTAACTCCACACCTTGTATTAATAATTAACTCAGGCTTCTCTGGGACAATAATGCCTGGCCCTCTGAAACATTTATTAGTTCTTGCATTTGTAATTCAATTAATAAGCTTTCTCTAAAGCTTCTTTAAATTCACAGTTAGCTAGCGGGGCACACTTTGGCCTATCTTGTGATACAGATAATTTACCTCTAACACATGATACCAGTGATTACAAAGCTTGGTTTTGTTGGTCCGCGTTGTTTTTGACACATCCTCATGTTTGTGAAGTCTCATTAGTTCCAAGTGGGCATGAATATGTATATATGTACTTCTGGGTTTTGTTGTGGTTTCTAAAGTAGTTCTAAGACTTGATCATTCTTCCTGTTCTCACATTTTATTCATAAGACAAAAGAAGTGGAGGAAAGGACAAAGCTTGACAAAAATCTGCAGGGATGTACATATAGATGTCTTTCATTTAGATAGTTTAGACATCAAGGTAGAAATCTTAATTAAGTAATCTGTTGAACTATATTTAACAAGAACATGTGTCACAGATGTGGAAAGGACATGGGAAGCCTGGTCCCTGACTGAATGGTGCCAAGTTGATGCTGAACTTTTCAGGCCAGGAGGTTTAAGTAACTTACAAACCACAGAGGTCAGGAGTAACTAGTCAGTGGAATAATTAGTCAGTGGGGCTAATCTGCTGCAGAGCTGGTGGGGGAAGAAAAACTGAGGAGAGAATCAATTCATATCCTGTTTCATGGCTCTGGCATCATAAGCAGTATGAAAATGTTATTTAGAATGTTATTGGTAAAATCCACCATGTACCAAAAAAATGAGATATGCCTGTAGAACATCAAACTTGATTTCTTTTATTCGAACAGTGAAAGAAGACTCCCACTATTCTTTCACAAATTCCACTATTCTTTCTCTTTTTTGGAGAAAAAGCTTAAATACTGATAACACTTTAAAGATTGCATGATGGGGTCCAAGAGGCAGATAAGGATAAGAAAAACTAGTTTTAGTAGAAAACCTTGCAAAATTAATTTAAAACAAGTCAAAAGGGGCTTTGGATTAGGAGCTTAAGATAAATATTTTTAGGAATTTCATTGTGGAAAATTCCCTCCTGTTTTGACTTAACTTCATTTCATAACACAACTAGTTTGTGGAGAGTTTTAGTGTTCACCTATAGATGCAAAATGTACTCATATATGCTATCAAGAATTTTTTAATGCATTTATTGCTATTTTCATATTATGTCCTTAAATTTCTAACTTATTGCTTCACCCTAAATAAACCCAACTTAAAATTTAAAAATATCATATTCTGCAGTGTAATATTCTGTAGTAACTGAAAACACAAGTTTTCTACTCTGTAGGTTTTGATTTCAGAAAATTTTCATGAACAAGCCTGAATTACCCAATGATAGAAGTGGTAGTAGAATACAGTACGCTGACCTGGGAGATTGCTAGGCGTGCAGTTTATTGAGTCTGCCTGCTTTTATGGCACTGTTCCAGCACTGACTGCTGAATTTAGGAGGAAGCTGCCATCTGCTGTCAGGACTGCCTTATATCTGTTGACAGAGCAGCAAGATTTTAGATTCTAAGGCTTGGATTTAAAGGCGACCCTTGAACACAGGTTTCCTGCAGTTGAACCAATCTATTTTCTCTGACTTACATGGAAGGGTTGAAATTTAAGTGTAGATTTGTTTTGAGAATCAAAATGAAAAAGTGAGATTTGAGCACTGGGACGTAAAATCTCTGGAGGACTCGGAGTGGCTTGGAAAATAGAGAACCCTCAGTCAGTGTCAATGTTAGCCAAATACAGAAAGATCAGACTTCAAAATCCAGAATACAAATGTGATCCAGAAGCACAGAATTGGAAATAAAGGATCTGGACCCTTAACAAGACACTGACTCCATCCTCAAGGAATGCTTTTGAAGTGATGAATACGTGGGCTCTGTGGCTGTGGGAGTGGCTGGGTATTTTTAACTTTTTAAATCCGAGTCTTTGCTTTCCTTCTGCTATAGAGAGAGAAAAAAGGAGTGATTAGGTTGGTATTCATGATTTCAAATGCTGGGAAAATGCATGCTGAAGGCTTGATGAGGTCAGGTGAGCTTGCACTGGCCCTGGTGTTTCACCAGCTGGGTTTAGGTGAGACCACTCAGAAGGAAAGAGCGCTCAGAGCGCTCTCAAATAGGGAAAGCTCTCAATGACTGGAAACAAAATCAGTAACTAATTTTTGCACTTATGTGCACTAATATGGATCCTTGGTACTGCAAGCTAAAGCAATTGTTACAGTCGGTGTCTAAGTTGTGAAAAGCTTTGACAGATCTTCAGATTTAAGATCACCCTAAGCATTTGCAGTCGCTAAAAATATACAGTTACTTTTATAGATGTAGAGACTTTTAACCATTAGTTTAGAAAAGTTGCGACATGGCTAATGGCCTCCTTCTCACATAATTTTAATTCTCCTTCATCTCAGCTACACTGCTATACTGCCACTAACATTGCCAGATTTTGCAGTTTAACACTATCTTTTTCCTTCCTTGTTTTAAATATGCGAGCAGAAAATATAAGCATGATAATTAATTTCACTCAGTGTACTTACCTGTAGCAGTCCTGGAAAGAAAGAAATGTGCATCACAATCAATATTTTCCCAATAGTCTACCTTTTCCCAAGTGCTTTGCAAAATATCTAACATAATGTACAGTGCTTTGAAGTTATCCAGTGTGGCAACAAAGCAGTTTAAAGGATTGTGAGTACACTGACAGCTGAGAATCCTTGGTCTGTTTTCCAGTGGTTTAGGACATTTAGCCTTTGGAACACATTTTCTCAGGAGAGACGTAAAGGAAAGTCATAAATTGAAATTGGATTAAATGGAGGAAACATTAGTATGCACTTGATCTCATCTCTTTATTGTTTTAATCCATGGACATGCATTTTAAAAAGAGTTTAAAAGCCTTCCTTTTGTATTTATATTATTTACCTTACATAAGTTACATAAGCAAAATATTAGCCTTTTGGGGACCAGTGAAGCTGCATTTCAAAGAAATTACTCTGGGACTGGTAAAGCTAGAGAAGATACATGAAAAAATTCTGAAGAGACAAATTAAATGTAGTATTGAGAAGGGTAGACACAAAGGAACCAAAGCTCTAGTATACACATATCCCTCCCAACCTGGGAATGCATTCTAAACTGCAAACACAGAGAAGGGAGGTTTGAATGTATCCAGAGCAAGATTAAGACAAATGAGGTCAAATATTGGTAATCAAAATGATAATTCACTCTTATTCACTATGAAAGAAGAGAGTAATAGAGAAATTAGAAGAGTAGGAAAAAGCGAAGAATAACAGAAAGCGAGAAAGGTAATCACCACCGAGAATCCACACCATCCTGCGGAGATCCTTCTTCTGCTGGAATAAGTGTCGGAATAACACGAATAACTGTTTGTGCATCACAAAAATGGGCAGAAGCTGAACTGCAAAAGTCAGCTGTGACTAAAAGTATTTGATAACATTGACTGGATGTAGGCAGATCTCAGAACTCCAAATGTATTTATATCAGAGCAGGTGACTGAAGTTGTTTGTATTTTTGCATTACATGCTCATTACATATATAGTCTTCTGCAAAATATGAAATATCAGATCTTTCTTTTCCAAACATTACTAAGGGTACAAGATTTTATAAAGCTCTATGAGGAGTAAAAAAATTACATTAATATGATAGAGACAGTATAAAATTTTCTATACCATAATCTGTATCTCTCTTCTGCCCTCATTTTCCAGGGAAGCACAGCTTTTTGTTGAAAAGTTTGAAGGTGCTCTTGGAAAAGGAAAAGGAAAAAAATTCTATGCATACAAAGTGATGATGACCAAGGTAAATTGATTGTTTCACTAACTTCCTGTAAAGTTAATGGGAAGCCTTCTGGAGATTGTCATGGGTACTCATCTTCCACAGTAGCTTTCCTTGTCTTTCTATGAATTTTAAAACTTTTATTTCCACTGCCTTTGCATGAAAATATTTCTAACAAAATCTTACGGTTTGATTTTTGAAACTTGTCATCAAAACAAAAATCAACTGTTTTACAGGAGCTTGCAATAGTTCAATATCTCATGAAAGTTAATTTCTCTTGGTGTACATTGGGTATTTTTGTGAACTGAATCCAAAATTCAGCCTTTCCTTTGAGACAACCCTCTGTTAAGGATGAAAAAAAAAAAAAAAGAGAAAGAGAAAGAGAAAAAGAAAAAGAAAAAGAAAAAGAAAAAGAAAAAGAAAAAGAAAAAGAAAAAGAAGAAATAAAAAAGAGAAAAAGAAAAAGAAAAAGAAAAAGAAAAAGAAAAAGAAAAAGAAAAAGAAAAAGAAAAAGAAAAAAGAAAAAGAAAAAAGAAAAAGATTGGCATGAAAAGAAGTGATTAGCTAATAATTCTTCTTGGGGTAGAAATACGAAATTCACACAAAGCCAGTAGGAGACATATTAAAACAAATGAAGGGAGATAACTCTTCACAAGTAATTACTTTGTGGACTCTACCAAAGGATGCTGTGAATGATTAAGGGATTACATTAGCTCAAGGAAAAACTGAGCATTTGGGCACTGAGATGATAGTGTGGTTTTTGTTTCTTTTTTTTTTTGTGACTCTTTTCAGAAATGGATGAAATTTCAAAGAGATTTTGAAAATTTTAAGACAGCCTGCATACCCTGGGAAATGAAAATTAAGGAGATTGAAAGTAAGTAAGTAAGAATAAGATCTAGTACCACATTTCTGATGCCTGCCAAAGTGATAAATTTCTTTAGAATATGTCTCTGTATTCAATGTATAGTTTAAAGTCCATGAGTATTTATTTTCTCATTAGTATTTGTTGAGCTTGATATTATAACTATTTGAAAATTTTCTTCAGAGTGTATCACTTTACAGATAAAAATTGTCATTATACAGGTAGCAGTTCAAGAGCCAGTGTTTAAATTAATCCTAGAAAAGTGTAACTGGGATTTAGCCCTTCACTTTATTCACGTTCACTTTATTATGTCTGTATTTATTTGACACAGATTATACTATATGAGCCATATTATAATTATTTCTGCCACTTTTTTCACTACCTTGAGCTTCATGTAAGTTGCATTTCTCTCCTTTTCAGCCACATAATACAACACAGAGACAACAATAGTGCCCTGGATGCCCCATATCTAAATGAGGCAGTGTAGTTATTACAATGGGTATGTTTGAGACTAGGGGTCTGTCACATGCCAGTTTTGTGTTGCAGTTCCAGTGATGAATTTAAACTGCAGCCCTTTATTTGAAGGAGATTTGACTTAAGTGCATGGATACCTGAGCGAGGGTCTGTCACTCAGATTCCCTTTACAACAAATGCTTCCCACTACAACATAAAGAGCCTTTCTCAGTTCAGTCTGACTCTTCCAGTCCCCCAGCTATCTAGACAGATCAGGTAACAAACAGCTTGAAGCACTGGGCTATCTCAGGTAGGTGTCCTTCTTCAAGCTGGGTCCCTTCTAGGGCAGGGAGAATGGCCTCAGAACAAGAGGCAACAAGGTCTGCTGTGCTTCATCCTCTTGTTGGCAATAGGTGAATCTGGTGCTGGGGTTTTGATGTTTAAAAGAGATAGAAGGTGATAAATGCATGAAGTATTTCTATTTAGAAAATAGAGGATTCTTTTCCTTACAGAACAGATATTCGGTATTATCTGTGCAACAGTACTCTATGGGAATCCCAGAGACCTGTGTTGTGACAGGATGACTCTTACTCCACTGATGAAATTTATACAGTGCACACCAATCTGCATGCCAATGCCTAGTGTGGTGAGGCTGTGGATGCAGGAAAAGATGGGTAAAGTCTATTTAAAAGTATTGCATTCATACACGGAACATATTGCACCTCAGAGCAGATTCAAAACACTGCTGAAACTTGGACTGGTTTCATTCACAGCTAGTGCAGTCCGTTTGTGACATTTTTTGTGTTCCCTGTTGCAAGTCCCTGTTTGGACCTGCCCACTCTGAAAATGCAGTTAAGGGCAGTCATGGCTAAATTACCCTCATCCATAGTAAAGCTTTTTACTTACCAGAAGTGTCTGTTCTTGCCTGATTGGTGAAAAATAATATAGTCCATGTGTAGTCTGTGCATTGGTTTGCAATAACTACACTGATGCAGGTAATTCCAATGCATTGCCTCACTGCAGATGTTCCAGGTGGATGCATAGCAGAGGTTTCATCAGGATAACTGGTACAGTGCATGAAAAGAAGGTATTCCCAACAGAACGGGGATATTAGGATTTGAGGAAAATAATAATGTGGCATGGAGAGGTCTTCAAAAGTAACCTGAAATCAGAAATCTTTGTAATTTCCTGCACTGTATTTTTTGAGTCCATAGCATGCCCAAAGGGTGTAGTTTGGTTATAATTGGGTAATCTGCATATCACAACCAGACAGACTAACTCAAAGTCTCTTGACTTACACCTCTCCCCAGACTTCCCGGTATGTCGGTCACTGCTAAGATTGGTCACTTCACACAAAATTTCAAAATTAGGGTTTAATTCTGAACCGTGAATAAAGCAGATTCAAAATGCTGAAATCCTTGACAGAATGGCTTGTTCCTCCCTTTGTACAGCTGTGATAAATGTCTTGTAGTTGGTCTCTGTTTATACTCTGGGATTAAACCTGTGTAAGTGTATTAAATTTTCTACTGATTGAGCTGTTACAGTAAAATATGAATATATGTGTCCCAAATAGCGCAGCATATATTAGCTTCATATTACAGACTGAAAGAATCTTTTACAGTTCTGCAAAACAGTATGAAAATAATAATATAAATAACAATATAAGTTCCTCTGAACAAAGAGATTTACTCCTCATTTGCTATCTGTGTGCACTAGGCTCCTAAACTAGACTCTGTGAAAAACCTATAGAAAGGTCATTTTTTCCCCTATAAGTGAGTGGTAATGGAACGGAAATCTAGTATTTTTCTAACTGGCAGCTCTCCTATGGTAAACAGAACTGTGATGAAGCAAGCTGGGGTTGAATTTGAGCTTTTATTTTTGTTTCACCTGACCTGCAGAGCATAGGTCAAATCAGGCCCTTGGTTCTCAGTGCTTCTCCTGCAGTCTCTTACCTGTGCACAGGTCTGGGTCAGGGGGCTGGAGTGTGTGAAGTCAAGTCCTTCACCTAGCGATGGGGCTGCCTGCACACCCAGCTACAAATAGAGCACATAAACAGCAAAGTAAGAGAAAGAAAGGGTACAAACACTTGCAGGTAACTTTTTCATCTCTTGTGAAAAAATCTGGTGAGCACTCTGATAGCAGCACTGAAAGTGTTTTATCTCCTTGGAAAGACTTGCCCCACTGGCTAATTCTGTGCTGCTTCCTATTAGAACAGGGCTGGTTCTGGCTTAGCCTGTCAAGAATGCTTAAAATCCACATCAGACAGAGAAAAATATAAAAAGAATTGAAACATACTTCTAGAGATTACTTAATAATAGCAAGTATCACAGCTTCTATCTGACCCTAAATACTCTGTTTAACTAATACTTCTATATTTTTGTGTCTGTTTTCTCAGCCAGATCAAGGCATACTAGTATGCAATATGCAAAAAAGTTACTAGAATTATGGTAATAAAGAGAAAAAATTAAACTTAATTAAATTTAGAATTAATTAGAATTTAAAATTAATTAAAATTAGAATCAATTAAATGTGTAATTAAAAGCCTCTCCTGATTATGTTTATTTTAAATAAATTTTGTGCATCTTTAGATAAAATATCATCAAAGGACTACGTTATCTGCCTTTTTATTACATCTCATGTTTTCACAGGTCACTTTGGCTCATCAGTAGCATCTTATTTCATATTCTTGCGTTGGATGTATGGAATAAACATGATTCTCTTCGGACTGACCTTTGGTCTTGTAATGGTGCCTGAGGTGGGAATCTTTTAAATTATCTTTGAGGATTACACTGTGAATTTCTGTCTTTGAAGTGAGATTTCACAGGACTGGAGCTTTAAACAAGTTTTTGGCCTCTTTATGCTCCATTTGAAAGTATTAAACTCTACCAGGCCTGTAAAGATGGACTTTCTTTGTGGATAGTTGTCTCTACAGAGAAATATCTTGAAACAGACAGGATGGAAAAGTGTAAAATATATATAGGGTTGTCTTCTGAAATTGTTTGCTAAGTCCATGATGACATAGGTGTGGGGTTTTTTTTGTTTTCAGGGGGAGTGGGTTTGTTTGTTTGTTTGTTTTTGGTAGTTCTATGCAGAACTAAGGAGAGGAACTGAGACGAAGAAGAAGTATGACCAAGAAGAAGACCAGGTGGAGTATCTTGACTAAATGTGCATTGCAATACAAAGATGTGTCTTGGGGCTCAGAGGATCCTTTCAGATGCAATACTCACATGCTGATAAGGTGTAACAGGGCTATAAAGTCATGAGACACCTCTCATGTTTTGCACTGTGCAACATCACTGTTAAGAGTTCTATGTAGAGCAGATATTAGACATGAATTACTTCTACGAAATGTGACACCTTCTGAGTTTCTTTGAGCCACCATATTGCCCTTCTAAAAGCAAGGTTTTATGGAATTAAAATTATTGTGCCATCTCCCTGATTTCAATATTCTATATTCCTCTTATCTTTCTTTTTTTGTAGTAAGCAGATGAGAAAGAGTCAGGTAGGAATTTCCAACAACCTCCTAGCCCAGCATTTCAATAGCATGAGCCATTCTGCTAGATCCCTACAAATCTGTGGGGTTTGATGGGATTCATTATTTGATGTCATTGTAAAAACCCCTCTCAACGATTTTTGAGTGGCCCTGGAAATCCAGAGAGGTTCGAGCTGACTGGAAGCTGGTGAATGTTGTTCCAGTTTTCAAGAAGGGCAAGAAGGAGGACCCTGGAAAGTACAGGCCTGTTAGTCTCACTTCAGTGCCTGGTAAAGTTATGGAGAAGATTTTCCTGTGAGGTATCGAAAAACAACTGAAGAACAGTTGCAGGCAGTGGTCACAGCCACCACGGCTTCATGAGAGGAAAGTCCTGCTTATCAAACCTGATTTCCTTTTATGACAAATTAACCCCCCCATTGATCAAGGAAAACCAGCTGATACACCCTTTTTGGACTTCAGTAAAGCTTTCAATAGTGTCTCTCCCAGTATCCTTCTGGACAAAATGTGCAGCACACAGCTGGATAAACACATCATGGGATGGGTGAGCAGCTGGCTTATAGTTCAGTCACAAAGGGTGCTAGTGAATAGGGTGGCATCAGACTGGGGACCTGTCACCAGTGGGGTTCTGCAAGGCTCCATCTTTGGCCCTGTGCTCTTCAACATCTTCATAAATAACCCAGATGCAGGACTGGAAGGGATAGTGAGCAAGTCTGCAGATGATACAAATTTGGGAGGATCTGTTGACTTCCTCGAAGGCAGGGAGGCCCTGCAGAGAGACCTTGATAAATTCAAGGGCTGGGCAGCCACCAACCATATGAAGAGATTCCATGCCTGGGAAGGGAAACCCTGGCTGTGTGTATGAACTGGGGAATGAGAGGCTGGAGAGAAATACTGTGGAAAGGGACCTGGGGGTCCTGGTCAATGGCAAGTTGAACTTGAGTCAGCAGTGCCCTGGCAGCCAGGAGGGCCAAGTGTATCCTGGGGGGCATCAGGCCCAGTGTTGCCAGCCAGGGATGTCCTGCTCTGCTCTGCACTGGGGCAGCCTCACCTTGAATATTGTATGCAGTTTTGGTCACCACAACAAAAACAGACATTAAAATGTTAGAGAGCATCCAAAGGATTGTGAAGGGTCTTGAGGGGAAGCCTTATGAGAAGCAGCTGAGGTCACTTGGTCTGCTCAGCCTGGAGAACAAGAAATTGAATAGAGACCTCACCACAGCCTACAACTTCCTCATGAGGGGAACAGGATGGTCAGGCACTGATCTCTTATCTCCGATGACCAGTGACAGGGCCCAAGGGAATGGTCTGAAGTTGTGTTAGGGGAGGTTTAGGTTGTGTATTAGAAAAAGGTTCTTCACCTAGAGGATGGTTGGGCACTGGAACAGGTTCCCCAGGGAAGTTGTCACAAGCTCCAAGTCTGACAGCATTTGAGAAGTGTTTGGACAATATTTTCAGGCACGTGATGTGATGCTTGAAGTTGGCCTTTTGCAGGGCAAGGAGTTGGACTCGATAATCTTTCAACTCAGCATATCCTCTCATTCTGTTATCTTCCTTAGAAGCCAAAACAGAAAAAATGTCCAACAGTTTTCAGGGTGAGCCTGGAAAGGACCCCAAGAGAAGATACACTGTGCCTGAACAAGCATCTTACCAGCAGAATAGGAACTGTCAGAATCCAAAAACTGATTCCCTACCATCTTCCCATACATTTCAATTAAAATATCCCAGTAAAATCTGTAATGCAAGAAAAACTAATGTTTTGGTCTTTGTAAGATAAACGCCGCTCATTAGAGAAATATGGATGGACTTCTGTGTTGCCTTTGAATGCAAGAGGGTAAGTTTGGCAATCCATGATACCAGTGGAATTTCAAATTTAGAACACAGCACTGAATGCATATACTAAGCACAGTTTCAATCACTAACGTGAGGAGCAGTGAAAGGAATTGTAGAAGTAGGTAATTCTCATTAAGGAAATTAGGAGCATAAAACAAGTCTGTTAAAGAAATGACAGATTACTGTCCATTTCCATTGTTGCTATTTTGCTTTGAAATATAAATCACTCTCATTTTTTGGTTTCAGGCTTTGATGGGTAAACCATATGGCTCTTTGCCTAGAAAAACTGTCCCAAGAGCTGAGGAAGCAACTGCTATGAATTTTGCTACTCTCTGGGATTTTAGTGTAAGTGCATAATCTTGCAACATTGCATATCCACATGACTTTTATTCACAATAACTTCATTATTTAATGTTCAATTATTTAATATAAAGTATTTCAGGAGATAATTTGCAAGAGAATTCATTTACATATGTTTTTCACAAGCTCTCTGTATAGATGTTTCTTTCAGACGCAACACATGATGAAGCTCTATATTCACAAGCATGTCTCAGTATATGTAGCAATACAAAGACACATGAAGAAGTACCTCAAAGCTGGTTTGCCTTTCCAGTGTACTGGATTTCCATTTCTTAAGTGTGAATTTGGTCTTCTGGTTTTATATAATTAGGATTCTGAATTTTAAAATGCAGTATGAATTAGGAAAAAAAGGAAAAGAAAATAAATCAAAAATAATAATGAGCTCCATACATTTTATCTCTTCCATTACATACAATGCCAGTGATGGATTCTACTTGGATTAAAAAAAGATTGGAAGATCTTTCTAAAAATCTGCATATGTAACATTTTGCAGTGACTGCTTCATGAAATAACATTGCATCTAGCGCATCACAAGTAGTGTATTTGAGTGACAGTAAGAATAAATCTAAACATGTAGCCGGGAAGTTAGATAATGATAATGAAACTATAAAATGAGAAATAAGAACATCAGGAAGATATTGGAGAAAAAAGGAATTATAGTGACTTGAAGATTTTGTAACGAGAATAGAGACTAGAAGAGCTTTATTCAGAAAATCAGAACGAAGTTTGTAAAATAAATGTATTTGAGAAAAGATGGATGAAGACATGGTGGTAAGACAGGAGAAGCTTATAACTTCAGAAACAGAACCTGACAGGCCTGAAGAAGTATAATAAATAACAAATTAGTAGTTAACACAAGGAGCAAATGCAAGCATAATAAACATAGAATAAAGCAATGAGAGAGATGGAAATATTGAGGAAAAAAAAATAATTTTTGAAGCATGTCAGATTGACAAATATTCCCCAAAGACAATGACACCTTTGTTTAAACAGCACAG
Source organism: Eulacestoma nigropectus (assembly GCA_013397775.1). Taxonomy (NCBI): domain Eukaryota; kingdom Metazoa; phylum Chordata; class Aves; order Passeriformes; genus Eulacestoma; species Eulacestoma nigropectus. The sequence continues at coordinate 91,442 of VZTE01001749.1, forward strand.
GAGATAGCACCTTTCATCTGCTAGCAACACTTGTATGCTACCAGGTAAGTTAGAAATTGATGATCACACGTCACCAATCACTAGTTTATCCTAAACAAAACCCCAACAAAACCCAAAGAACTCCAAGCCCTATGTAAGGACTTAAAAAATGCAGCTGCAAACACTGTCCCCGTAAGATAAGTGACCGTAATGGAACCTGAGATAAGCACAGATGCTGCAGTAGGAAGGAGTTAATTCCAAGCCTAAGAGGGGTGGAGGCTTGGTTAGCACCTGGACAAAAATTCCCACTGTGGCAAACTGTAAGAAAGGAAGCAAGTGCTTGTACACATAGCAGCCCAAGTCACAGGAAGCTCATGGACACCTGGAACTTGGGCTATATAGAGTCATACCCCAGAAGAATGCCTTGGGACTCCACCACTGAGACGACCAGGGTGAAGAAGCACCGGCAGGATGCCACAGGAATTCACGTGGTGATAGTGGTAGCTTTCAACTGGTGATCTCTTTCTACCTAATTTCTCTCTCTCCCTCTCTCTCTCACTCTGTCTCTTACACCCCCCCACTCCCATTTCTTTCTATCTCTCTCTACCTCCCCCTCACATTCACTCTTAAATAAAATCTGCACTACTGACTTCAGCGCATGTTCTCTTACAGTCACCTTATTTCAGGCAGAGGCGTCTCTTTATAAATGGGTCATAACACCCCACCACGCTCTGAGAAAAGCAAAGAAAAGATGAGCTCAGCATGTCTATTGCTCTTTTCCTGTGCTTGAAATGTATTCAAATTACTGACATGGCAAAAGGAAGCATATTTGGATTTTGATATATTCCACTTGGAATTCAATTTTAACATATTTTTCACATTATAATCCAAACATAAAAAAATCAGACTCTCAAGGCTTATTGCAATAACACATTCAATCAGTAGTCTTTTATGTTAGGCTCAGAAAGGAGTGAAAGAGATCTTCCATGCATGCCTACTTTTACAGAGCTAAAGTTATTTATAATTTTATGGTTAAATGCTGTGGAGTAAACATACTGAATGATACAAAGTGCAGGAATTATCTCTGACTTGCAGAACACAGACACTAGAAAAGTGTTTTAATGATTTTGGGGACCCAAAAGGCTCTCCAAAGCTGCATTAGGCTGTATTGAAACCTGGGCTGAGATGGCATTGTAGGATGCTTTAGTGGCCAAAGTGATGCACTGTATGTACTATTGAATTTGAATATGTCCTGATTGGTCTAGATGTTTTACTAGTAGTTAGCTAGAAATATGCACTATTATAAAACTTGCCTTATTAGGGATGAACATATTTTTATCCATTATGTGTAGGCACATGTCTCAAAGCTAGCCAGAGATGAAGAAAAATAAGATATGTTGATCATGATATTTTGAATAATATTTATGTTTACCATATATTAATATTTGATTTTCAGCTTAGAATTGTGAATTAGGTTTTTCAAATAGCCATGTGGCTCATTTCATGTATAGTAAAAGCTTCAATAAATTAAGTGCATGTTTTGAAAACATAAGTAAGAGAATGATGTTATTAATTTTAATGAAAACAGGCAACTGAAAAACAGAAGTGAAGCAAATACTTTTTTAATTCACCAACCCTTCATCTTACTGTATTACTGTCAAAATTATGCACGGCCTAATCTCCAACTACGAGGTCAAACACTACATATTGCACTTGGAATTCTTACATCCAGCTGGAGGCTTGCCAGTGCTGTGCATGCGCTGACCTATCCTTTTAAAGGGTCAGGCTTTAGTCTTCTTCTAGGAGAGTTCTTGCAACAACCTGAGAATTACCAGGAAATTTTAGCTTTTTGGTCCATGTAGATACCAGCAATTTCTTACAGTCAATAAGGTACTAGTAAATTATTTTGAAAAATCATTAGTCTGACCAGTAGAAGAGAGAGAAATTCATATTAAGATATTTAGAAAACAAGATAGATTTTGATTTGCTGAAAAAGACAGTGCAAATATATCGCATTTTTTACAGCCTTGCAGTTGAGCCTAAGTGTGCAAAAGCTCTACGTGCTGGATGATACCCATAAAATGCACCTACCTACTGGTTATCAAATTTATGGAATGATCACCCAATGAACAGCAGACAACTGTTTTTAGACAAAGAAAGCATATGAGATTTTCATTCAAATTTATGCAAATAAATTTTAGAAAGGTGAAAATTAAGTTAAAAATCCAGCATTTTATCTGCAAATAATGTGAAAAACAAATTTTGTAAAACAATGTTTCTTTCTTTACAAGAAGTATGTTGATGAAGAAGTTTTGACTTATTAAATTGTAGATGGATTGTTAATGAAGAGTTTTAAAGACAAAAGATTTTGAAGTTGCTATGAAATATTCTGTCTTTATAAAATAAAGGGACATATTTTCTCTGAGATTTATTATAGAGATGCTTGCAACTGATCTGAATTCACTGAAATGAATATTTTAATACATTGCTCTTGATACAATTACTGATTATGTGCATTATTAAGAAAAGTAACATTATAATTTTTTCTGACTTTTCAGGGCTTAGCACAATATTCTGTACTCTTTTATGGTTATTACAATAACCAGAGGACAATTGGGTGGCTCAAGTTCAGGATGCCTCTCTCATATTTCCTTGTTGGAGTTGGGTCTATTGGCTATAGCTTTATGATCGTCACTCGAACGTAAGTTCTCATTGACTCTGGAAAAAAGTAGGTAATTACACTGTTGAAGCTGGAGCTTGTCTTTTAAAAAATGCAATAATTCTAAGGACAGGACAATGCAAGATCAAGTAAAAGGTCAAAGTTAGGTAAGACTCCTTCAATCTGTATTTATTTATCTGTTCTTCTGCACCAGAAATTGTGTTACAGTGTCGTGAAAATGGGAAAATCTTTACTGAAATAACAAAACACTTCTGTCCTAAACTTCAAAATGAAAAATGAATGCATAAAGAGAGGAAGAGATCTGTCAGCCCATCTTATCATAATACTTGGCATCTAGTAGATTATCAGCTAAAATCCAGGAAATTCAATAATTCTACCTTTAGTGATATTTTATGTGAGTTAAACTCTTTTACGATGGAAGAACACAAGAAAGAAGCATATGGCAAATAATTCTGCATGTAGCTCACAGTTCACAGTAAATGCTGCCAATAATATAATCTTTAATACCCTTGGTTCAAGCAAGATGACCACCTAACACAGTAGTACAGTCAGCTCTAGCAGTGGTTTTAAAAAAAGCCTAGTGAAAAAAATAAGAACCTAGCAGGTCAAGATTCAAAAACACTGTATTGGTTTGGCACGGCCTGGTTTCTGTAGCAGGGGGGCCACAGAGATGGCTCCTGTGAGGAAGCTGCTGGAAGCTTCCCTCCATGTCCGGCAGAGACAAAGGCTGATGGCTCTGAAGATGGACATGCTGCTGGCCAAAACTGGGCCAATGAGAGAGGCTGTAAACGAATCTGTGATGAGATATTTAAGAAGAAAATCAAAACAAAGTCACAAGATTGTGGATTCTAGTCAGAGAAGATGAGGAGGTGAGAAGATGTGAGGGAAACAACATGGAGACACCAGGGTCAGTGGAGAAGGAGGAGGGGGAGGTGCCCCAGGCACCAGAGCTGAGGTTCCTCTGCAGGCCGTGGTGCAGATCATGGGGAAGCAGCTGTGCCCCTGCAGCCCATGGGGATCCACGGGGGATGCAGAGATCCACCTGCAGCCCGGGGGGGAGGTGCCCGTGCCGGAGCGGGTGGATGCCTGGAGGAGGCTGTGATCCAGTGGGAGTCCCGGTGGAGAGAGAGGGCCCTGCTTCCAGGCTGGAGCAGCCTGTCCTTGGAGGACTGCACCCCGTGGAAAGAGAGAGCCACGGTGCAGCAGTTTTGGGAGGGCTTTGTGCCCGCGGGAGGGGCTCACGCTGCAGCAGGTGCGGTGTGGCTGCTGCTCCTGAGAGTGGAGCCACGCCGGGGAAGCTCACGGAGAGCTGTCTCCCGTGGGAGGGACCCCACGGCCTCACAGGGGAAGGACTCCTCTCCCCGAGCAGTGGAAGAGGATCTCAGTGATGGACTGACCAAACCCCCATGCCCTGTCTCCCTGCGCTATCAGTGGGAAGGAGGGAAGGGCTGGGGTGTGGAAGGTGTTCTAAAGGCTTTTTTTACTTCTCATTATCCTCCTCTGATTCTGTTAGCAATAAATTCACTTTGCAACTTAAGTTGAGCCTATTTCACCCTTGAAGTGTTTCTCCCAATCCTTATCTCACTCTTGAAGTATTCGTTAATTATTTTTTTTTCCCTTTTCCCTTCTCTGCCCAGCTGTGGCAGGGGAGGGTGAGCGAGTGGCTCTCGTGAGTGCCTGATGCTGGGCCAGTGTCAAACCACGACAGACCTTTCTAAATATAGAGAAAAACACAGTTAGTGTATTTCCATTGTTTCGTTCTGAAGCCAGTATTTTTCACTTGCATGAGCACTAGATTAATTCATGTTCTATTTTCAAATTGGCTTCCTGCATAGGGCAAGAAGCATTTCAGAAAAAAAAAATCTTCAGTCACATATATGTATTTTTGGAGAAGAAACAAACTACTTCAATAAAATAGCAATTGGTTTAGTTCAAAAATATATTTTAAGATATTTTTGATTAAACAACTGCTAAGATTAGAAAATCTTAGTCTCAGACAATTTTATTTCAATGACTTTCACTCAGACAAAAAATATTCCTGATAGCAGGAAAAACTGGTAGCCCAAAAAAAGGAATATCCTTGAGAAAAAAATACATTTTATGTGCTAACTTTCCATCTGGCCATATGACACTAATGATGACTAGTATTTAGGTAATCATATGAGAGTTCTTGCAGTCTTCTGCTCTTTTCTATTTCTCCAGAAAGAAGCACAGTGAGCACAGAAACTAAAAACAATGTAATAGGAGGTGCTATCATTTTTCTGCTGTTGACTGAGAACTGGGAAAGGTCTGTGTGAAAGAGGTAGTGAGGATTATAAGCACTATTATTTTATTTAGGGGAAATATTTAGATGTAGGGCTCCTCTCTTGAGCTCCTGCAATGAATAACATAAAATGGAAAGCTTTCAGATCTTAAAGACATTATATTCTAATCACAAGAATGTTCATTATTTCATTAGAAACTCTTCAGAAGGAAATATCTTAGTCTATAAACCAGAAGCAGGGCAGACTCTACCAAGAACCTTTTGTAATCTCTGACCCTTCTGGACATGACCAACCCTAGTATTGATTTTTGGCGTCTCAGAAGGATTTTCGTTATTATTTACTTACTATTCTTTTCCTAGATTTGACAGTATTTTAAAAAATGTGGTATATAGGATGCATTAATATTAATAACATAACTCTCCTGCATTATTGGGATTTAAAATAAGTGTTGCCCTTTCCTGACCAAAAATACTGAAGACTGCGTGATTTGCACCTGATCAGTAAGCTCTATCCTTGTGCTTAATGGCTTGAATTAGGTGACAAAGTATGCAGAAGCAATACCACTGTTGTTATATGAATGAAACCCCTTTAAAAGACAGAATTTTGTAGAAAAGTTTAGGTTTAATCTTAAGAAATATTTCTCTGAAGAAATAATCTGGTGTTTCTGGACACAGTAATAAATCATTTGTATGTGCATAGGAGATGATAGGGAAGATAGCTGTAGGAGTGATGCTTTATATGTTACAGCTACGTTTTCTCCTGTCTTGTTATTTTAGAATATTGCTTATATTCTTTGTTATATTTATTTTGTCTTGTTTTATTTATGTATTTGTTTTGTTTATTGTTATTTTAGAATATTTTGTTTATTAGAATTTTTCTTCTTTTTCTACTTGTGAACTCTCTAATAAAATCTATTGCAGTTCAGGATGCTCTGCACCTTTCTATTTAAGAGATGTTCTCAATATTGTTCTTCTATTAAGCTTCTTATCCAGTAGAGTTTCTCTGAGGGGTTAATGAAATACATTCATTTTTTCTCATCAAAATGTGTGTTGTGAACTTATGAAATGTCTAAATATGAAATTATCCATCTTTTGCACTTGTTTCAGAAAAAAGATTTAGTAAAGCATAACTAATGACAGCAAGAATGATGTAGGGTTTTTTTCAGAAAAAAAGTTAGAATTTAGGAACTATTTAAAAGTCATGCCCACAAAGCAGAACTAATGCTAACAAGGTCTTCCTGTGTCTTTCTGTTTTTTGTAGAATGGCAAAGAATGCAAATGACGATGGTGGTGGGGATGACACTAGTTTTAATTTCAGCTGGAAAATGTTCACGAGCTGGGACTACCTGATCGGCAATCCTGAGACAGCAGATAATAAGTTTGCCTCCATCACAACAAGCTTTAAGGTAAAACAGAGTTTACTGAGGAGACGCAACACAATTTGGCTTTTACACTGGTGTGAATCAGATGGAATTAAGGTCAAGAGTTAGGTATGCTGAGGCTTAGAAACATATGCTCGAATTGGCATCTGTACACCCTTCTTGGTCATTGTGTCTTGCCATCAGATTTTTTTTCTTTTTAATAGTGAAATAATATTAGCATCTTTTGTGTCCTCAGTGCTGGCAGTACCAGTTTTAGAAAACTGATTCTACTGTAAAAATAATATTTTCCTTTTTCTCATCTCTGGTGGCTTCCAGTTTCTATGGTGTTTGTCTGAAAATCTTTTTTTAAAATGTTGCTCCCATTTTGCAAACCTCACAATGTCAACTTTTCTTGTTACAGAGAAGAGGCATCATAAGACTAAGTAATAGAATAATCTATATAGAACTATTTAACAGAAGAACTGGCCTCAGAATTTTGAGTTTATATTTTCTTTTCAGTAAGAAAATTTTTTTTTAATTTTCAAGTTAATTACAAGATGCAGCCCAATTGGCAAGGCAATGTTCTTAGGCCTCTTTCCAGTGTATAGGGCATGCTGATTTCAAGAGTAGCTGTGTAAAGGAACTGGGGGAAAGTGTAAGACGCAGGGCTGTGAAAACAGTGAAAGGGATATATTCTATTAGCTGAATATTAAAGAATGTATTTCTGCTCTAGGGTGGCTGGCACACACCAGTGTAGCATGCAAAGGGAGATTTAATTTTCAATGTAATAATGTCCAGGGAATACACAGGCAAAGTGTTGTGAGACAATGAAGAAGATGCTAGGCTTGCAGTCACAGTGACAAGTGTGACACCATGGGAGCTGGAGGACTGAGCACTGGCTGCTCTACTCGATTACACATGTCCTGCCCACAGTAGTGATACAGCCGATATACCACCTCACCCTCCCTGCCTCCTCAGCTGCAGGCATAACACAGAACTTAACTCAAGTGTAAGACAACAAAAGAAGATTCCAGGAAAGCAAATACTGGAGAAATATTGACTGAAAGCACCGAATCTGTGTGAGCTTGCCCTGCCTGCCTACTAAGAGCAGATGCTGAAGGCTATTTGGGAAGGAATACAAATCAGTTGAGAAAAAGGCTTAATTTTGAGAAATAAACTCATGAAGCTTTACTGTAATTCTTGCAAACAAGCAAGGAACCTCAGAGAGAAAGGGTAAAGTCTTGCCTTGGGTGAGGTCATGGGAGTTTTGTTTAAAAGGTGCTGCACTCTGCTGTCATTTGTGTGACAAACACATGCTGTAGAAGGAGCAGAGCCATGAAAGGTAATTATTACAATGTAGTTCAGCTTCCCCTCTGGGCAACTGGTCTATGTACCAAAGTCAGAAAGTGTAACAAAACTTCCTTTCAATAGGACACTCCAGAGCAAAAGCTCTTTCAACTGGCAAAAGTAGAAACTGGAGATTATAATTGCCTCAGGGTCTTAATATTTATCAGTCATGATCAAGGGTAAATGCAGGGCAAACATTCTGTTCTGCAGTCTGAAGCTCCGCACTGTCCAGTTTTTCTGGGATTCCTACATCTCAGCTGTCTTTTCATTCTTTTTGAATTGCTGACTTTCAGAATAAAACTTTTTCCTCTTTTCTCACAAATGCACATTTTTAAAGCTTGAAATTTCCTTTTCTGACAGATAATCACACATTTATTCTGCTGTGTCACTCAGCCTCATACCAGCTTGCAAACTGAAGGAGCGTGCTGGGTTTTTTTGACATGAGTACAAGTATAACAAGACTCACTGGGGATGCTCTCAACAAGGGCAAAGGAAACCCTGGGGAGCCAAAACCCCAGGATCTACCAGGACCTAAACAAGATTTTATGAGATAATATACATTAATCTCAAAACATGAAGCCGAGATGTGTATTTTCGTCTTTGTAATTTATTTAACTGACTGCTAACAACTGAGGAAACAATGTGGGGCCTTGAGCAATAAATTATTCATAAGATTCTTTTCTTTCTAACAAGTGCAGGAAGCAATCGTGGAGGAGCAGGAGAGCCGAAAAGAAGAAAATATTCATTTGACTCGATTCCTAAGGGTACTTGCTAACTTCTTAGCCCTATGCACACTTGCTGGAAGTGGCTACCTCATCTTTTTTGTTGTCAGAAGATCTCAGCAATTTGCCTTGGAAGGTCTGGAGAACTACGGGTGGTGGGAGAGAAATGAAGTTCGTGCTAGTGCATTTCTATGATAGATGTGGTTTGAAACTGTCTTCCTCTGCTTTGCATGTTGCCTTTTTTCTCCTGAGTGTGGGTGGTGAATATCTAACAAAAGAATTGCTTATGTCTCTCTGCTTCCTACTTCACCAAATTTCTTTGCTTCTTTCAAATATCCCGTAGTTTTTAGCTTTCATTTGAAGCCTTTACACTTCCTCCTCTGTGCTCTTAGGATTGTTTTCCAGACACTCTCTGGATTCATGATATCTCTTCAAGGAACCCACTTTCTTGTTGCTTTTCTCCTGAGACTGGCCCAAACAAAGTGACTGGTCTGTGGGCATAGAGAAAGTTATTTGGGACCTCATGGATACAACTCTGCAGTGTAGCAACAGGTCGAAATTGACGCCTTCCAGTTCCACTTGCCCTGTCCAAGAGACCTATGTCATTTTTTTTGTGCCTAATCTGTGCCTAATGCTTTCCTCAAAAGCAGATGCAGCCTGCCTGATAGAGGTGTATAGTGATGATGGTGATTGTGTTTGCTACGACAGTGTGCAGTATGCATCTGAAGTCAGTGTGCCATATGAAAACACGGAAAGGTTTTAATTTCTTAGCAAAAATGCTACTGTGCACATTGTAAAACTAGTTTGTTACTTCAAGCTTATCTTCTGAGCTGGAGTATAAAGTACATACCTGACTTAAGGTAAGGCAAAAAGGTGCTAGCCTCACAAAGCTAATGAGGTGGGTGATGGTGGAACAAGGAAAATCAATCCAGAATTTTCAACACCAAAGCCTGACTGAGAAAGTAACATTAAAATATCGAATAGTCTACATCTAGAATCTAGAGAAATAGGGCTGTTGAGAGTGGATTAAGTTACTTGTCATCATGTTTTAGTTTGATGGGAAAGGAAAAATTGTGTACAAAACTTCTTGATTTAAGGCAACACAAACTCTGAGACAACAGTGCTTGGAGGAATTCAGCTTTCTCTCAGTTTTAAGGTGTGGCAACAGACTTGTACTAACAAGAACTGGGCTACTGAAAGCTGTTATATTAGTTTATGCTGTAACCTAGAAAGTAGGTAACATTTGTCTTTATGCTCAGAGTTTTACTTTTGTTTCTGTAATAAAAATAGAGTTCTAAGGAGACAGAACTAAGATCTGGATCAGGTGTGTCTCTAAAGGACAGTGGATATAGCAACACTGACATTACTTGGCTAAAACATTTTTCCTATTGACAAGTAATTAACATATTTGTGAATACAAAACAGTGCACTTGATTGGATATTAATATTTAATTACATAAATATATTTGGCTTCTGAGTGACATTCACACATTTTTATTATTTTATAGATGAAATTTTCTTACATCTGCATCATTAATATATGAATTGAGAATTTGATCAGAAAAAATCTGATCACCTAATGTACAACTTAAACAAAAGTGCAGCTCCTACCTACAAGGCAAGCAGCAATATCTAAAACTTTACGTTCTTCATGAAAGTATTAAGCTACTTTTGTAGAAAACGTCATACAGTAGATTCATTAAGGAATTGAACACTGTTTACATGCAATTATGCAATGGAGAAATCCAAGGTAAAAATATTTTTTGTCATCTGTTCCTGAAGTTCACAGCACAATAAAGTGCTGCTGATAATTTTGCGGAGAAGACCTTTTTCTCTCTGACTCTCCTTCTCTCTGAAAATGTGGTAAATTTTTTATCTCCCTCTCCATATCAGCAGTACCTAGTTCTGTCAAAACACAGTTCAGATAAAATTGTCTAGTGTGTCATGGAGAGGAGGAAATTAGTGGAAATAGGCAGACTGGGACTGTGTGTGGATTTCATCAACTTGTGATACTCAGAGTGGATTTTGGTTTTTATTAAATCAAAAACCAAATAAAAAGTAGTAATGGAAATGTATTTTTCACCCAAATCAATGATAATAGAAGAATCTATTTCTAACATTTCACTGTAAACTTTTTTCCCCCCTTTCTCAGGTGAACACGGTTATGTCACTTTTAGGAATGTTCTGTCCAACTTTATTTGATGTAATCAGTTCTCTGGAAAATTACCACCCTCGAATAGCTCTGAGATGGCAGCTGGGAAGAATCTTTGCTCTTTTTCTTGGCAATCTCTACACTTTCATTATCGCCCTAATGGATGAAATCAACCTCAAGGCAAGATATTTACTTCCCTTCACTGTTTGACATGTAGCTGGGTAACACTGAGGACCTCCAGTCAGTCACAGACACATCAGTGAAAGACATTCTTTTCTTTCTGTAGGGTAAATTACATCCATGCCTAAGCTAGCAATGGGAATTTTGGAATAGAAAAGCTTGAGGGTTCGTAACAAGCTCATGTTGTTTTTTTTTCCCCCCGTTTTATTTCTTTACTTAGTTGGAAGAAGAAAAGATAGTCAAATATAACATGACAATATGGGAGGCCAGTCTGTACAATGGTACTATTCCAGAGAATTCAACTGCTCCTCCTATACAGGTGGACCCTGCCGATGTCCCTAGAGGGCCATGCTGGGAAACAATGGTGGGACAGGTAATGTAGCTGCTTGGAGCTCTTATTTAAATAAGTCATACAACCTCTTACAGGACATGATATCTAAATCCTCTTTATTTTGGCTAACAAGTGTCATTTAGATGAGAAAATATGAGGAGAAGCAGATGTGGGACTTTCTCTTGAACCAAAAATCTTTTAAAAAATAATTTTCTTTGACTCCTGTCTAACAGGAAGTTCTTTCTTCTGTTAGTTGACAGAATTGAAAGCATTTCTTTTTTCCCCCTCCTTTTCACTATCCTCTTACTTTATTATTTTCCTCTTCCTGATGTGATCTTTGCCTTGCAAAACTTGTCTAGTAATTTTGAAAAACAAAAGGAGTAGCTCAAAAGGGACGTGTGTGTAAGAAGCCCTTACAGCAGTATGCTTTCAAGAAGTCATCTCTGTCTTTAGCCAAGCAAAATAATGCAAAAAGAACCATAGAAGTTTAGTGGCAAATCTGCTCAAATATTTTATTTGATTCAGTTGAACATTTATTCTTATTGACCCGTTAGTATAAAGTGAGGTTTCCAAACAATTTTCTAACATACCCTTTCCCTCTATTTGATCCTACTTCACTGTTGTTGATTTGTCCATGACAACAGATTCAATACTGAATCATTTTGCTGTTCCTCCATCACTGTGACAGTCTGTCCTCCTCAATGAATAAATCACCAGCAGGGACTATATAGGCAGAAAAGTCATCCCCTCTCTTTTTTTTACTGATGCTGAATAAAAAGCTAAGAACACCAAGACCTCATAACTGAAATAATTTTACCCTTAATTACCGATCATTACTGATCAAGGACAGTAACAACTTTCTGGGCTATCGGGGTAAGGCCTGTTACAGCAGGTTTTAGTGAAACATAAAAAGCCTAAAGTAAAAGTTGAGGCATGAGGATTTGCATTAAAGTTTTCTGCCTTCCTCTCCATATCCACTGGACATTGGAACTCCTTGAGAAAGAAGCCATTCGCTTTTTTTTTTTTAAATAACGTTCTCAAAGTCAAAGGGATCAAAAGCAGTTTAAGGTATCAGCTCAGATTTCTGTTATGCCAGTGATTGTGGCTGGAATCCTTTCCCTGTTTAATCATACCCTGGACGTCTCATCTGATAATATGAGCACAAATTAGGGCAAAGGATACCTCCAGAAAATGAGGGGCAGTAGTTCTGGCACATTACATATTCAGTGAATGTAGAAAGGATAAGAGATTTATCCAGGTTGAAGCAGGATAAGCACAATTACTGACCTAGTACAGTATTTCATTATTATCGTAACTGTTAATTGCTTAAATATATTCTTAAAGGAGAATATTGCTCTAACAGGAATTTGTGCGCCTGACAGTCTCCGACATGATGACAACATACATCACAATTTTAATTGGCGATTTTTTGAGAGCCGTCTTTGTTAGGTTTTTCAATTACTGCTGGTGCTGGGACTTGGAGTATGGATTTGTAAGTATCTGATTTTAAATGTCTTTGCTATCCCTCACTTCACGATTAAGTAACAAATTTCATTTTCTTTTCAATCCTACAGGGTTAACTTTTGGTTAGATGCACCATCTTTAAAATCCCTGAACTACATTGTGTTATTTTTTATCAGAATTTGCTTATGCATTAATATTCGTCTTCTTCTTTAGACTTTGGTAACTTTAGGGCTTCTTAATTTATTTGATTTTGTAAGAACACTGGGTACACACTTTTCACACATTTACAATTTGAACATTCCACAGAATTCACTGTCATTGATTGGATAGAGCCTTCTAGTACACACTTCTTGTGGAGAAAAATAGGAAAGATCTTCTTCTAGAAGTATTACTACATACATATATATGCATATATATATATATTTCATTAGAATTAGTTTACTGATGTAAAGTTAGTAAGGTCCATAACATAAGCAGGCATAGAACTCTTCACTCAGAAGTTGAGACTTTTGGTCTCACACTGACCTGATCCAGGTTAAATTTGCCAGCTATTATGCTGTAAGGTCTGATGCTAGATGTTTTTCATCTTTTAAGTAATAGTCATGATATTGCCAAAGCTTATAAAGCTCCTGAAGCCTCTTTTGTGCTTACTGAGAAGTACAGAAAAGAGCTAAGTAATTTAAGGCTATCAAGGGTACCTCTGCATAAGCAGTCATTGTAGCTGCTGTTTTGTCCTCCTTTCCTCAAAATTTTGTCTTCATACCTGTAAAAATTTCTTGCATTGCTAAAAACTGCTGCTTGGGAAATCCCGGTTTTCCAGAGGAAGAGAAAGTTTTGGTGTTTTCTATTAAAAACCTCAGGTTTCTGGTACAGCAATCTCATTGTTACTTGCTGACTCCTATGAAATTTCAGCATTATTTCAAGGTTTTACATTCTGCCTCAAACAGGAGTAGTGTAGGGATGGAGAAAAATACTACCAACTGGGCAGGTTGTGATCAAACAGGCAATAATTGTTGCAATATCAAAACCAAATGGAGGAGTTTGAATATAGCAAGAGTAGAAAAGTTGCTGATAACACATCTGCTTGTAGGGAATCCTGAAACCATTTTATAATTGACGTTTTTATTTGGCAGTATATAGGGATATCTGTAATAGTCTGGTCCATTATGGTCCTCAGGTCCAGTAAGCTGCCTGAAGCAACAGCTGGAAGTGGAAGTTGAAACTAGAAATCACAGAGTTTCTGGAAATATCTCATCTTAAAATCTTTAGGAAGTAGCTGTAGCTGTGGCCATGGATATATATCCATTAATTTTCAGCGTTTTTCTACGAGAAATATATTTTTGACGATCAAAATGTCCTTTGGAGAAGAATTCCAGAAATTAACTTGCATATTGTGTGGGAAGACCTCCCTTTTATTTGTTTAAAAATTGGATTTAAAATAATTTTATCTGTTAATGCTAGCACCTATGTTACAAAAAGCAGTCATACATTATTTGATTCCTTATGATCTTATTAATATCTCCATGTTGCTTTTGATATTCTATCCTATACCGATCTCCTTAGTCAACTGCTTTTCAAGCTGAGTACTAGTAATCTATTTAATTTTTCCCCTTATGGAAGCAGATTCATAAATACATGTGACCTAAATACATCAGTTTGCTGTAAGCATATATATGTATATGTGTGTATATGCACAAAACTACGCAGAAAGAGTGCAGGAACTTCAAATATTCCAACAGCACAGCACAGTGCAAGTCAAAATTGTGACTTTAATTAAAGATTTCAGTAGTATGACTTTGTCTTGTTTCAGCCATAAGGGAATCATTATTTTTGCATCTCATGCCCCTTACACCCTCTATCAGTTATCGATATAGTTGTTACCTGGAAGAGGTCCATTATTCGTGGTCTTTTTGTTCATCAGTATGTTGAACCATGCTATGGTGTATACATAATAAAATGTAAAAATAGTATTTATACATGTATAAATATTATATTTGAAACAGATGTTTAGGTGTAAGCAAAAAGTTTACAACCACAATTTCTTACCAGAAAGTTTTGCTCCGGTGCATATGAACACAAATTAATATATGTTGCCTTTCAATCATTTCTTAAATTCTGTGTATTCAATGTTTGCCACTAGGAATATTCATAAATTAGAAGTTAATAATTAAGGTAAAAGAAGAGATGAGTAAGTAATTAAAGATTTGAAAAAACAGAATGAAGGGTCAAATTGATAGTTCAGAAATAAAAGACTAAACAATTTTTGTTGTATTTATACATCTGCACTGGAAATAAAAATGTATGATACAGGGCTTTCTTCAGCAGACAAAGTGATAATGAGACACCATGGAGTCCCTAAAGTTCTTAATCTTAAAGAAAAAATTAGAATCAAACACTCAAATTAGAAATAATATATTCATATTAAACAAAGAAAATGATTGGCAACCTCTGCCGAGGTTAAAAGGAATACTTCAAAAGTACAACAGCTGAAATACGGAAAAAAAGAAAACTAGTGCTAGAGTTCAATCAGATATTAAATCAATTAAATCACATTCATCACATTAAATTTTGATGCTGATGCTATACTGGAGGACACAGTGTTTTGACAACCAGCAGCAATTCCAATAGAAATTTTTTGAATTGTTGCTTTAAAATTTACCCAGTACCCAGAATGATTTTTAATTCTCCATTAGCACCTGTCTCTGAATAAATGTCAGAAAGATTTTCAGTAAAATACTGCAAACTATATTAAAGACTACCCTGTGGCCTTGAATTATATTATTTATTTCATTATTCACTGATAAGATGCAACAAGAGGCCTTGAGACATGATGCCAGTGTGCTGCTGCTGTTGGAAGTGAGAGTTTTAATCTACAGTAACTCATCTTAACACCCTTTGTGCAAACCTAATGGAAACATCTGTATCATTTTTCAGCCATCGTATTCTGAGTTTGATATAAGTGGAAATGTGCTGGGACTGATCTTTAACCAAGGCATGATCTGGTAGGTGTGGCAAAGCATGTTGTATCTGCAGGATAGCAGCACTTATCTGTGTCTGTGAAGGATTTTTTCTGAAATCCTGATTGTGTCCCATTTCTTTAATTTGATGGAAGGGTAATGCAGCATATACCACACTCAGTGGGAACACGTCAAAACTCGTTCTGGGCTAAGATTATTGGACCACAAACATCAGGATTTTGCACTGAGTTGGTAAGACCAACCAGTAAAAAGCTGCATAGGTTAGTCTTACGCTTTTGTTGACTGACTGCTTGCTGCAGTGTTTTGCTTTGAAATTTAGCCTTTCAACATACCTTACTACTCTTTTCTCATGTTCCCGTGCAAAAGGCCTTAAAGCAAATGTGTTTATACTTACCTGTGCAGTCACATGAATGTGTAAACAATGCTACTGCTGCAGCATTAGTCCTTAGATGTAGAGGAGAAAAGGTCTAGGTTTTCATTCCATTTTTGGACTTTACATGACAGGTAAAGAACTTTGGCATGTAGAGTCCTCATGCAAGATGCTCAGTCTTCCTCAGGAACTGTTCTCTGCAAGCACTCTTGACTTCTCAGTTCTTGCTAAGGTCTAATTTTTCATGTTTAATATGACTTTGTTGATCAGGCTTTTTGTGTGGTGAAAGCCCTCAGTTCTGTAAAGCCCTTTTATCATTTCATTTAAGATATATGAAAAGAGGAAGGAGATATATTAAAATTATAAAGCCTGTCATTTTTCTGTACTCAGAAGGTCTTTCCAACCCTAATGAAAATATATTTCCTGTTTTTAAATAGAATGTCTTAGGCACTCAGGGGCAAAGCAGCTTAGCTTGATCACCTTATCACCTGATCACATGGGCAAGGCTTAAGGAAGAAGCAGATTCCTGATCTCTTATATTCTGTACCATTGGGCCAGGAAAATGAATTTAACTGCTCTTCAGTCAGACTGGCACAAGAAACAAGGTCTGCTAAAAATAAAAATGTGCCGACTATTTCAGTGTCATAACCATGCAACCATATATAATAAGGAAAAAACCATATTCAACAGAATCGAGAAACAGATTGTTGGCATGAAGCCCTAAATGACCCTGGCAACAGAAGTTAAAATGAATGTCAATTAAGCAAAAATATCCTCCCTAAAAAGGTGATAGTATATTAATAAAACATAATAAATTATGAATGAAATTATAATAAATTATGAATGAAATTATTTAGTTTATACCTTGCTGTAGGAGTTGGTAATACCTAGTTTTAAGGCTATCCTTTTTCACACAACACGAGCAAGATGCTACCTGGACAAATTAAGGATGAATAACATTTCATCAAGTCATCAATTAATTTGCAGAGAAAGGGGACTTTGAAAAAAAAATTCCTGCAGATAATTCTCTTCATACACCTTCAGCTTTTCTTAAAAAAGAGCAAAGAGAAAAGACCAGTTAAAAACCCCATAAAGTTGGTTATATGACTTTCTGCGTGCACTGTGTGCATTGATGCAAAGCACATTGACAGAGGGAATGGGTGACATACCTAGGAAGACAGAAGTCCAAAGTGATTAACAATAAAACAAAGTAAACAATAAATACCAAAGTGTTTTTTTTTTTTAATTTTCTTCTCTTCTAGGATGGGATCTTTTTATGCTCCGTGTCTCCCAGCAATCAACGTGTTCCGCCTCCACACATCGATGTACCTTCAGTGCTGGGCAGTGATGTGCTGCAATGTCCCCCAAGAACGGGTCTTCAAGGCTTCCAGATCCAATAACTTCTACATGGCCATGCTGCTTTTCATCCTTTTCCTCTCCACACTGCCTGCTGTGTACACCATTGTGTCCATCCCACCATCATTTGACTGTGGTCCTTTCAGGTTCTTTGTATTTTATCTTCATCCTTTGCAATTGTTGTCATGAACTGCTTCAGCACATCACAGTGAATGATGCAGTAATGAAAAAGTGCCTCTATAATAAGCATTAGTACCTGATATGCTGAGTGTTTAATTGTGGCATATTTCTCATTGTGGATAATTCCTGAAGCTGGAATCCTGGAAAACTGATTAATTCTTTAGAAAGTTTTATCTGAGGTGTAGAACAGAAAATCTTTTATTTTTGTCAATTTTAATGTAAAAAAATTATCATTACTGCTGCACTGAAGAAAAATTATTCTCAGGAAGTAGAGCAGTGACCTGACGTGTTTGAAAGAGATGGCTTTTAGGAAATGTCTGTATGCCCTGTAGGAAGGGCAGATCAGAATGTGTGAGGGTGTGCTAAATATACTGTAGTTCAGTCTTTGAATGCTGTGACTCTTCAGCTCGCAGAATTTCATGTGTTTGTGCTATCACTGTGAAACTGAATTTGTTTCTGAAGTCTTCAAGGCCTGCATAGTCATTGGTCCTTTCTAAACACTTAGGCCTGCGCTGCAAACACATGCCTTGCATTCAAGCTGTTTAGACTTTTCCACACTTTCTCCTTCTGTGCACAGTACCTGGAAAGTCTCAGATCATTTTCAACACCTTTATCCGCCAAGTAACATGAGATACAATTACAGTGAGTTGTATCACATGACAACAGACAAGATAAGAAACTAAAAATTTTTGAAGTCTTTGTTTTTGAACAAAATATTAACAAAGCAAGAGTAGGAGAACAGTAAAAGAGACATTCTGGTTGCAATGAAAGGTTTAAAAAATGCATTACTGTTGTGAGTAAAATGGCATTTGTATGATCCCCAGTGCACTTTGAATAGGAGCGGAAGTCTCACCACATTAAATTTGGCCAAAGGCAGAATGACAGAGATTGTCATTGCAATAGTCACAGGTACCTAAATCACATGACATGACGAAAATTCTGATGAGACAGAAAATTTCTTGAATTTAGAGAAGAATTTATAACAAAACAAGATACAAATTTAGATTTTTTTTTTTTTAATTTGAGTCCTAGAAAAAAAATATTGAGGGAGATATTTGAGGTCACATCTGAATAGCAGCAGTTACTGAATTGGGTATTCACTAAATGGTGAGACTGGCTCTTCAAAATGAGGTCAGGGCTTGCCATTTTCTCTCTGTCATGTGCAGAGATACGTTGTTCTTCATCAAAAAAGTGAAAACTTCAATGTAACTTTTAACAGGGAGCACTTGAAAATTATGAAGGTTCGTTTGGCCTCAGTATAGGTAATGCTACAGTTGAACAACCAGTGAATAAATACTGGTAGAGTGTGCCTCTACATTTAAAAACCAAAACATTTTCCTGTTGGTGACTCACTGTCCCATCCTTTTTGAAATTTGTGAATCTTTTGGGATTTAATTTTGGTTGGTTTTTTTATTTAATCCGCTCATTAAAGCAACATATGCAACTCATCAGAGACCTGCCAGGAGTAGGAGACAGGACAGAATTAGCAATATTGCAGTAGAAAAATCTTTGTGCATGCTGGAGAGCATGAGGAGCACAGAGAATGGAATTTCTCATCTACTGTAAGTGGGTAGGGCAAGTACGGGAATGGAAGAAAGAATGGGTCTGAAGAATTCTACCTGCAGTATGTTTATATTATTAAAAAGGGTGTAAACATTGAGAATGAGTTAAGAAAAAGACCCGTTAGTCAGAAATTCTTTACCAGAACTGGAAAGCAGTGACAGGAAACTGCAGTGACTGGACAATCAGGTGACAATTTGGTGAGAATTCCTACAACTAAGTAAAACTACTAATTAGAATTGGTACATGGACACCCATTTTGCCAGTCTTGTCCAGATTAAAAATGTCTAACTTCTGTGCCCTGAGGCACAGAAAAAAGCAAAATAAACAGTAAAGGACTTTCGAAACAACTATCGATACACTTCTGGAGAAAAACAATCAAGGAAGACAACACTTTCTAATAAGCTGGAACAATTACATATGAAACTAATTAGATTTCTGCAACAATAACAAAAATGTCCTGAAACACAGCCACTGGCTTGTGTAGCGTTGGTACACACCAAAGAGAGAGGAGAATCGGGCTGAACAAAAAACAATTGCAAGCAGACCACTTTTTGCTTATCAACCATAAAAACCAGGATTTTAATTTTTTCCCCATGTCTTCATAGAGCACAAATAGCACTTCACTCATTGGTTGGTGGTATGGAGTTCACAACTCATACACTGATTCACTGAGGAATAATTTGGGTGGTAACCTGGCAAAATCTGTTAGCATACAGTAAGAATTTTGGTGTCTATTTTCCCGCTTAGAACACATAAATACTACTTTATAACGTATTCCCTTCAGACTGTAAAGTTTTAAATAATGTTAACATAACATCTATCATCCTTTTTCCAGATTTGATGTGATGTGATTAACTTACATATTCATAGTTGCTATAATATTAGTATGTGATATATTGTCAACTTTTCTGTTTAATAGTGGGAAGACTAGAATGTATGAAGTCATATCAGAAACTCTGGAGCACGACTTCCCTTCCTGGTTTGGGAAGGTATTTGGTTATGCCTCTAACCCTGGACTTATCCTACCCTTTATATTGCTTATGGTGTACGTATAGAATATTAACTCAATGTTTGCTTTATCTAAGGTCTGCTAAGTTTCTTTCACTCTGAATCATCAGTGCCTGAATATCTAATAAATGCAGTGCTGATTGTCCAGTGATGAGTGACTTGAAGAATTCATTAGTCTTTTCTTTGAGCATACATAATATGCATTTGCAGAAAGGTTGATACCTCTTTTTTGTTCAACGGCTTTCTTTTTAGTTTAGTTATACTTTTAAAAAATGTCCTTCCTGCCACAAAAGTTACCAAACTACTAAAATGCAAAAGGCCCATAGGGAATCTGTAGTGCTGTGACTTTGATCAGCTTGTCTAGTATTCAGAACAGCACAACATAAATCCTTAGCAAGTTCAATGGAAACACGAACATCATGGAGCAGAGTTATCCTCAGTAAGTTTTAATGAATCTGGTCTTCAGTGCCTCTACAGATAAAAACGGTACTCTGTATTATTGGGACAGGGGTGTGGCACAGGGTTTTGACGGCTTTGTGAAATAAGGCTAGTAGAGATTTTTGTGAGTCAGTAACTAGTAAAGAAAAATGACCCCAGAATATTTGCTCTTCGAGATTGTAATGAGTCCTGTTTTATCAGGGCATTTTAACCTGCTGGGTTGGGTTATTATATTGGGTTATTTAGCATACCGCTGAACTAAAAGTTAATTCTATACAGAGATGAGCCAGGATTTAACTTTGCATTGAAGAACTGCAAGTAAATCTAGATAAGATTACAGAACACAATAGAAATTACAGAAGGATTTTATATGAGCAATATGAAATACTGAGATGAAATTTTGTCAAGGTTCACTTAATGTCATATTCTATTTTAACCCTTAGCTATAAAGGGTAAGGACACTGAAAATAAATAGAGGGAAGAAAAAAAAAGAAAGAGGAAAAATACAAGGCAAAATCAGGCAAAGCAGAGTAAACATCATATGCTGATTAATTATTACTGCTTATGTCAATTGAAGATTTCATAGCAGAATTTTTCTTGTTAAATCAGGATGGTGAAAACTACTAATTTCATAGAGCTTTCACAATAGTAATTCCATACAATAAAAAATTAAAATATTCTTCCATTTTTGCTTAGTCGAAGGAGTAGGTAATAATTAAAACATAAAGGAATATTATTTAGTTTGTTTTCATGGCAGTATTTCAGATTGCTTACTATATTTGTTCAGAAGCTTTCATAAATATAATTTACTCATTTTTAAGGTATGCCATGTGACTTAATTAACTTTTTAAGTTGTTGTATAGAAGTCACTTCACAGTTAAGCACTACTTAATGGAACATCTTTCTTAAATACTTTAAGACTGAATGCAGAATATTAGTAGATATAATAATTTCTTTCATTTCCCCCCCCGAAATAACATTGCCTTCCTCACAATGTAAGGAAGCACATTGTTCATTGTCAAAATACGAGCACTGAATAAGAACAATAAATGAGAAAAAGATACAGCCCTTATATTATCACAAGTGTAATGGTTGCTATAGGAATGTTCTGAGTCTTTATATTTAAATCATTGTCTAACAAGAATCTATTATTCTTTAAATTTAGCCTGAGTCTTTATTATCTCAACGCGACATCCAAATCCTACAAGGAAGCTAACTTGGAACTTAAAAAGAAGTTACAAAGTGTAAGAATAGACACTTACTGATTTTTTGCATTTTACTGAATATTAGAGAAGCTGTTCAGGTCACTGAAAGATGCCTTCTCTCTCCCTATCATTAGCAAGCAGAAGAAAATAAAAGAAGAAATAAACAAAAGGCACAAAAATCAAATGAACAAGAGGAAAATCCATTTGAGACAGAACCGCCACAGGCAAAGCCTAAAGAAGACAAGAAAGATGAATCCATTCCAAACAAAGGTAAGCACTGGTTTGAATGTCTCAGGATGAGGAATTCATGTATGTGTGATCCTAGTCTTCCTCACTGACTTGACTGCTTTCTCTGCTGTAATCTCCTGACACACTTTCACAATACTGAATCACAAATATTAGCCTAATCTCCAGTTCACATTGCTTTCTTTGGCTTGTTTAAGAAATACTGCAACATTATTCCATAACCAGCAGCACGGAAGCAGAAAGCTGAACTATAATGAACTGAAAGTCTCAGTCCTGCTGAAAAAAATTAAAGACTGGTCTAAGTGTTAGTGATCTTTCTTATCTATCACAAACCAGTCAAAGCCTAAATCTTCTACTCTTCTATTGTATTTTGTTGACCCAGAACTTTGCAGGAAAGCCTTTGTCACCTGTGCTATGTTCGCCTGGAGAAGGTGTAGTGAGAACACAGTAAGCAACCCTTATCAGAAAGCCTGGCTGGGGCAGGTGGGTGTCAGCCTGTCCTGAGGGATTTTGCTGGCTGTTTCCTCACCCTCATCATGTATGCATGCCCTACAGCCACTAAACTGCCTCAAGTCTAGGAAGGAAGTCCAAGTAAGAGATGACTGTCTTTGCAAGAGCCATGTGTAATTACTGCCTTCATCACCATTGATAGATGATACCTAAGTGCATCTTGAGAAAAGTCCCCACCTGCCCCCATGAGAGCCTTACAGAAAGAACTGGATGGCAAATACAGCACCAAGGTCATGAAGGTGCATAACCCCAGGTCTTGTCAGGAGAGCCCCAGGCTTTGTACTGCACTCGAGGATAGTCAAGCAGCTGCTGGGTTTCCCTGTCAGGGAACGTCTGACTTGCATGCTCATTTGTTAATTCTGTCCTCCAAACCCATTTCAGACAGCAAGAAAGGACAGGATGGCAATGAACCAAAGAAGACAGCCCAGCCACAAGAAGCCAGCTCCTCTCAGATGCTCCAGCATCCTGGGCCTGCCCTGAATGGCCACTATCCTCCACAGGGCCGAGGAGGAAACTTTCCTCCACCATCTATAGCTGTGACAAGGCCACCGGGGCCCAGGAGGCCTGGAATGCCAGGCTATCCACCTGGAAATCCGTGCCTCCCAGGGATGCAGCCGGGAATGCCCAGGGGCCCTCTCATGTATAGATAAGGAGCCTTAAGAGTAGTGTAAAATAATGAAGGACACTGAAGGGCAGAAGAGTGGTCCTAAACCCAAATACACACCTGTAAGAGCAGAACCTTGCTATGTTTGTTGTAAATCTTCATGTGCGTAGAAGTAACCCGTGTGCTTCAGTGTTTTGCAGCATGGGAGCTTCAGAAGAAAACATGGCATATGTCTTCTTGCATTTGGAGGCATTGTGAAAATGTGTTGCCTGTATCAATAAATTGCTAAAATTACAGATTTTTATTGGGGATACATGTTAGAATAGTGGAAAACAATTTTTATTCAGTTGACTTTTCTTAAAAGCTTGAAACTGTGTCCCTAATATCTTTTCATTTTCCTTAGAAGAACGTTTCACTAAAAACACAACTGTGTATAAAGTTTATGAGAATCAGTTAAACCCTGCGTATATCTTGTCATCTGCAGGTCAGATATGCATAGCCAAAGATTTCAGAGTAGTACATGAGAGAACTAGGACCAAAAGTAGGGAAAGCTGCATGGCTCCATCTAAAATCTCTGTAAAAGTATTAAAAAGGAAAAAAAAAAAGCAATAGTTTACCTGTAACTATGAAGAAAATTTAACTCCTATTACACTACCACTTTTAGCTAGTAATAGTTTTATCACATTCTTAAAGACTAGAAATAAATTTTAAAAATCAGAGTGGTAAAGGAATATCTCCCATGAAGGAAAACGTATTTGGGGATTGGAGGTAAGACAATTGTTCATTAATTTCACCTAAATGCTGTAGTGGCATAGGGATGCCGAACATTGCATAAGAATATGTACAGTATAATCTTCTCTGTGAATTTATGTCTGGATACTTGTATTGGTCTCTACCTAGTCCAAGGTGGAACAGGATATTTTTCTGACAGGTCTTGTGGAAACACAGGATAGATGTAGGCCCAGGGGCAAGTTGATATTACTTATTCCGATGAGGCAGGTTGATTTTTATGTTATGATCTTATTTCCTTTTTCAGAATATTGCTCTTAATAATTATTTTAAGGGTCACAAGCTTAATAATATGGTGGTATTCCAAAACATAATGATGGTATTCCAAAAAAATAAGCGTTATTCCTTTGAGGGCCTTCTGTGTAATAGAGGTTCAATTTCTATAGTAGAAAAATCTTGACCATATCCTAGTATAATACAATCTGTGACGTCACAAAACAATCTCCACGTAATTAAATTTTGGAACTTATTAAAAAAAGACTTACAACCCCCCCAGCATAGTCTATGTATCGCCATAAACCACAATGATCCAGATACAACTTCCAGCTCAAGCAGTCTTTAAATCAATTGCCAGAGCCTGGAAGGATTAACCAAAGAAAAGTTCACTATGTCCTTGACTTGATTCTTGTGCTGCTTCCATGAGTGTCCACTAGGAGACACATCTGCAACTGGGGTGCTGTGAGTCTTATAGTTTAAATTAGAGAAAATACAGATAAGTGCAGTGTAAGTTGTTTCATCTTTCTTCTCATCTATGAACTTCAGACTCATGGAAAAAGTACAGTAATTTAAGCCATTTAATAATTTGAAATTTTCTTACAGGATTTACTTTTAAACTGCCTATGTCTCTAGCCCAGAAACACAAGATTGTCGGTTGTTTTACTGAAGCGAAGCATGGGACCCGGTATTCTAATGTTTTCATGCTTTTAACATAAACTTTTTCCTACAAGCTGAGCTTGATCTATCCTGAAATATTGACTTGCACAGAGATTTTATCTCATTGTTTGTTAGCATTTCATAATAAGAAAACTCTGGGTATTCCTTAGAAAATAGATGATTTTTTATAGAAAACGTGAAGAAACTGAGTTTAAATGTATTTTATATTTTGGTGATCCTGCTGAGTTTTTCAAGAGATGTTGGAGTAAATTAGAGGTTTAAAGTACTTTTAATGCAGTCTGGTTCCCTAAAATTGAGAGGGATATTTACATCATGTACACAGACCTTAATAAAGGTTCCTTTCTCTGTCCGGAGTGGAAATTTTCTGCGGATGTTAAAGGCTTTCTCATTGTTAATAGGTGTAGTATTTCATTCTGTGGGATTGCTTTACACTGTGAATGGAGGAGAGACACAGCAAAGGATCCACCAGCTGAAATTACTCTGGGGAGGTTTCTGTTAGATCTGTATGCTGTATTGATTTTCAACAATCAATGTGTTTTCATAATATGCATGTATATGCAGAGATGAGCATGTAATAGCCATTATGAATAGCAATAGCAAAGTTAGATGTTCATCAGACTGCTGTGACTGAAGATGAGATATTTATTCTTATTCTTTGGTACTTAAAAGTAAAGGTATTTCATCACTATGTTTTGCGATGCTGTGATTTCAGTACAACATAGAAATGTTGCTAATGTCAGGATGCAAAAGCACTACCAGTATCATATTTGGGTGTAAACATTCTCTGTAAAGTATTTGCTTGTACTTGCATTGTTAGAAGGTTTTAGATTAGTAAAAAGCTGAAAGATATTTGACATTAATAATAACTCAAAGCAGGAATAAATGAAATTGTCTTTTGTATCTGGGGAACAACTGAGTGTACTGACCTGCACTTCAAGGTTCTGATTATTTTATTCTGCTTAACATGAAGATTTAAAGAAAGGAGCTAGTATATGACATCAGAATATTTTGCTTTCTTTTGAGAGATAATATCTCAATTGCAGTGCATAGACATAGAAAGTTATGAAGCACATCTGTTGGAGTGTTAGAAAAATAATGATGAAAAGTAGTACTACACACTTTGAGGCTTGTTTCAGTCATTGACTTTTTGTTGAAATGTTTTGCGCATTTTTACATAGTAGTCTTTGCTCCTCATGTCACAGGTACACAAATTTTCAAAAATATTGGTGATTTAGTTTTGAAATTGCAAAAGGAAAGAGAATTTCCAATAACTGTGTTTGATTTTCTGCTTAGATCCATTGTTATATGTGTACATTGGTATTATACACAGCTAATGATGTGTTCAGTAAATAACGTTCATCACTTACCATTTGACTCCTTTGTCTGTATCCTTGCCAGCTCTCCATAGTTGTGGAAAGCTTTTAATATTTCACATTCTTAATCTATTGTGAAGAACTGAATAAATAAATAGAACCAGAACATTTTTTCCTTCTCTTTCTCAGAAATAGATAAGAAAAAAAATTCATTTTGTAACTTACTGTCAATAATAGTTATAACCAACGGTGTCAAATTATTGCATCAGTTATAACCATTATATCGGAAATATTTAAATTCCATAATTCTTAGAGCCAATAGTTTTCAATCAATATTAATTTTACCCATCAAAACTATCATTTTAAAATATTGAACTTTCTGACTACAAAATCATACACATAGTTATCTCAAATGATTTATCCACAAGCTAAAAACTACTTTCATGCGATGAGATATCCAAAACAGAGAGAATTGGCTAACAGAAGATTGGGACAATGAGGTTGCATCACTGATAGGGAATGAGTCTTAGATTTTTAAGCTGAAATAAATAAAAACAAAAACTTTTTAAGACCTGGAAAAATTAATAGAAGAATGATAAAAAGTGATATGTAATAATTATAGGAAATAAAATCTTCTAAAGTAATTTTGTAAGTTCTTAAAATGTGAAGGCCAGTTCTTGAGCAAAACACCAATAACCTCTGGAAAGATTATATCAATCTAAACCATCACTTATATAAAGTAAAAATCTGATCCTTATAGTGTGAAAATATATAGCAAAATTTCATTGCAATTTACATGGGATTAATTTCTCGCTAGCTGAAAGTAAATGTGATATTTCAAAACTTTTTTTCTATATAATCACCTAAGAACTGCTCTGCAGATAGGGCAATGGGTCCCGATATCTTGGATAAAAGATAATTTTAGAAAGTCTACAAGTCACACTCACTTGTTTAAAGGAATCATATTTAAAACACTGAGGACATTTTTCCAAGAGCTGGTAAGTGCGGTAGGCTTGTTGTTATGATCTGATTAGTGAGAGGTGCCTCTGCCTGAGTTAAAGTGCAAATGAGACCATATGTTGAAGTAAATAATATCACAGGATCACAGAACCACAGAATAAGCCGAGTATATGTATTTTATTTAACACTAACTATGAGATAAAGACATAAAAAGAAATAGAAGAGAGATTGTGGAGGTGGGGGTGGGGAGAGAGAGAGAAACATAGAGAAGTCAAGCTGAAGAGAGTCACCACCCATGGATCCAGGGGCATCCCACTGGTTCTTCTTCACCCTAGGCTTCTCCTTGGTGGGGATCCAAGAACTGTTTTTCTGGGGATACCTTTCTACATTCCAAGTTTCTGGTATCCATGGGGTGGTAGCAGATGCTGTTCTCATAACTTGGTGTGGTATGTGTATGAGCAGTTCCTTCCTTTCCCACAGTTTGCCATACGGGGAATTTTTGTCCAGATATGTTAACCGTGATGCGCTAACCAGATCTCACCTCTCCAGACCTGGAATTAGTGCCTTCCTGTCATAATTTTTATCTCAAGTTCCTACTGTGGTGGTCTATCTTATGGCACATTCCTTCTGTGGCCTTGATAGTTTTTTGAGACACGCAACTGTGTTCTTAAAGTTACATGTGTAAATAACTATGACGGAGCTACTCTAAAACCTCTTCTATATTAGTAAAGGGATGTTCTTGTTGCTAGTGTATTGCACCATTCTGGCACCTTCTGGTGTCTCTGATGACCGCACACAACAGTGATGCTGAAGGACCATAAATCAGCCATCTTCCAGCTGCAACTACGTTAAAAATAGAGAAGTGTTTGTTGTGTTTTTTTTAACAAGCAGTTTCTTACTTCCAAGATCGGCCTCAGTCCTACCACGCAAAAGTAGACTGACAGTTCTGTCTGTGTCACTGGTGCTCTTGTGTGCTTCATGCAGATGAGTATTCTCAGTTTGTAAACTGTGCCCTCTAATATTATCTGCCAGAATGAGCTCCTTGGCACTTGGTATGTCCTAGCCTCAAATGAACTTTGCTGCACAGTGGGAAGAAAATATTCTGTCATTTCCAGAAACAGAGGAAAGTGTCATAATGTGTTGGAAGTGAGATACTCTGAGGCATGGCGACAATTTACTATAAATAGCAACTTTCAGATAAACTTAGTGCCCACCATCTGCCTGTGTAATATGATGCTACTTTCATCACCAGGCAAGACTAGGAGTAAATCTATCTATCTATCTATCTATCTATCTATCTATCTATCTATCTATCTATCTATCAACAGCTAATGTCCTAAGTTCCAAAACATGTTATGCGTTAATATCCAGTCTCCTCTCCTGCTTCAGTATTGCCTCCCAGGGGCAATAAAAACCTGTGATTAAGGCACATTGTCTAGGCAGCTCCCTGTTACCTGGAATTGAAAGAAAAACTTTTCAAACAATATTAAAGTGGTAGTATAAAGAGCAGTTCTTCAATGAAAGCTTTCAGGTACACAAAATATAGCTATATGTTCATGCATGGTATCAGGTTTCCACACTTCTAATGAGTTGAATTAATTAGTATATCTACTAGGTATATCCAATAAGAGATGGTTGTCCTGGTAACCCACCCTTGGACCTGCCCTACTGGAGAGACTCCAAGGGATTCCTCACCTTATGTTTTGTTATGTCTCCTAAATGCTGGTGCAAAACAGGGTGTCCTTGGTAAAAATTATTTTCCTGAAAATAAGACTAAACAAAATTTAATGAAGGTGGCATAAATGTGTGAGAAAGGGCAACCTGCTATTCTAAAGTGTAAGAAAGTGTTAAAAACTATGCAGATATATATTAAAAAATCTACAAAAATACAAATATATTAAAAATGTATAAAAAACAAAAAATCTTTAGCCATCATCTCCTTTACCCCAGCCATTCTCTCCAGATCAGGATGCTGAAGACACTGTAATTCTGATCAACAACCTATGGGCCCCCAACTTCGAATATTGCCTTAAATCAAGGAGGACTTAAATCACAGGGCTGTCTCCTGACATACTCATTCAGTGGAGCTACAAATGTGTCATTGTCAGTACAGAGCTGCCTCTGACCTTGGCTTGGTCTCTGGTTTGGTTTCTCTTTGCACCAGTCATACTTCCATGGGAGGTTGCAGGAGGATCAATGAAGAGCAGACAGATATTGATGAGAGGAGGGTAATGACTTTCTTTCCCTTGTCTTTACAGCACTGTGGTAGTGGCTGTATTTCCACTACCCTGGTGACAAGCTGGTCCAGCCATGCCCCATGGGACCAATCTGACATAGCAGAAGCAGGACCTGTTTTTTTCCTGAGCTGCCACCCTACCTGTTTGCTTGAGAGGCTTCTCACCCTTTTCCAGACCTGCAGCTGCTGCTGCTTTATGTCCCATACCTGGCACAGAAAAGGCACAGCACTTCTGTGTATCCCCTCTGTTCATGGAACATATCCATGAGCTGTCTGTGAAACCGGCAATCCCTGTGTATTAGGCACACATACTACACTAGAGGCACTGTGCTGGGATGGCCATGCCATGGCTGAGCAGGAGGAGAGGTGCTCTGTGTTTAACCAGTGCTGTTGAAAGTGCAAACCGGCCAGGTAGGACTTCTTTTACACATGGGATCCATCACTTCATTCCTGTTTTGGTGTAGAGATGAGAGAAGTCCCAGTACTCTTCTGCTTGCTCTTAATTGAGTCAGAGGCTAAATGGTATTTGCTTACTTAATGTATGATTTTACCTCACTGTCCTATACTCAGTTCCATGTGCAATTTTACAGAGTATCACTAGAATGCCACTGGTTATATATATGGTTATTTAGGCCTTTAGCTGAGCAAACCCAGGCTGGACATGTTTACTTTTAAAGATTATATAGTATGTCTGACAGGACTTTAATGCTTTCGAAAAGACACTCATTAACTCTTTGAATCTCACCTTTAGCTTTATTTGAAGGTGCCTCTCACCCCAATTAAATTTGGTTGGTAAAATATTTTCTGTATTTTTTATTCCAGAGGGTTGGAATTAGGAAATAGTTTGTCTCAGTAGTTCATTAGTTTTAGCTGAAGAAGGACTATTATGTCACGTTTTAATTGTCAGTATCTGAATTTAATGAAATTGTCCCTTAGTTCTTCCTTGTCTCTCTCTCTCTCTCCTGAAATCGTGCTCTTTGCCTTTCTTCCTTGCTAACTGTGGACCTCACTTTTAGTTTAGCTTCTACCCCATTTACTCTATAATTTCAAAAGAAAGAGATCATAATCCAGCATTTACGTTCATTGACTGCAGAAGGACACCTGGTGTCCTCACTTTATTAATTGCTGAATTTTAGTTAAATTTCACTTACTTTAAAAAAATTATTACCTTCATCTTCCTAGCCACTTTTGTATTTCCAGCTATTTTGGAAATAAGTTTTATTTCCAACTATTTCACTATCACATTGTGAAATTTACTGACTACACCATGTCCTGAACCATACGTGAACATTTTGAGGTATCTTAGCCTTTTTATCTGTTTGTGAGGCTCCCACTGCTCCTAATCTAACTAGGATCTTTGAGAGCTGCTAATAAGCGAGCATCTAGGTGTGCGAATACCTAACCATTCGTTTCATACTGATATGGGCCATCCGATATGTATTAATCTATTACCTGTGTGCATAATAAGAAATGGTTGTAAAGCTTACAGTGAAGTAAAAAGTGCCTTTCCTTTCCACTTGCCTAAAAAAAAAAAACAAAGGAAGAAAAAAAGAAAAATTAAATGTCCCTTGGTCTTCTCTCCAGTAGAGGTCAGAATAACATAAGATACTTCCCAGCATCTGTGTGAGTAACTGCCTTAGAGTGGTACAAGTTTGCTGTTTCGTGGCTATGTAAAAGAAACAAATAATTTAATAGGCCATCTGAAATACTGCATGGGAAAATTCAGGGGAAAAGAACCCTTTCCAACATTAATGTGTGTTTTAGAGATAATAACTGGTAATGTAACTGCTTGGGAATCAGTCTTTTGGTTTCTGCTTTTGAAGCAACATTGCTGGATCATATAATCTGACCTATAGGTACTTTGCAGACCAAAGTAATCTATTCTCTCACTTCTAATATGGCAAAAGGTAATGCTCTTTCAAAAAGCCAGTTTTAAGCATTATTTATAAGTATACAGAAAAGGCAAACTGCAAACTCATCAAAGGAAGTTTTAATTTCAGAAGCTTCTATTTGGTCAAAAAACCAACACCCTCTGTCGTACATGTCTTGTTTAAAATAACTAGGTGTTGATTAAATACTGATTTTCATTTTCCTGGATAAATGCAGGTGTGTAGTAATATTCAGATAGATAAATCTTATCGAGAATAATTTGGGAAACATTTTTGCACAGCAAAGGTGTCCAGATAAACCATAAACTGTATCTCCTTCAATAGAAGTAGCAAATATCTCTACAAACAATTCATATTATGGTGAATCTGCAATGGCACAAACACCACAGTAATGAGAGGTCAAATGCAAAGGTATGATTAAAGAAAAATCCACAGCCTTTATAAGCTATGACAGAATAGGGCAGAGGGATTGTCCTGCCTCCCACGAACTGCCTATGTAGGTAAATATAACACTGTTGTAAAAAGCTGAGGCATCTGTTTCAGGAGGTACAGGTCCTTCATTTTCCACATCATGAGTGAACAAGTTCAAGAATACTTCAGACTTCACATTTCCATTCCCTAACACCAAACAAGTATGAAAATGCAGAAAGAATTCTGTTCTCAATCCAATGTGGAACAGCCAGGTTCCATGCACAACAATGGTATATCCCATTCCCACTTTGTATTTCAGTTGACTACAACAAATAAATGTACATCAGGAAACAATACTCTCTCCAGGCAATTTCTGCGCCAGAAAAAACACAAGTCACCTAGGGTCTAGCTATCACTATACAAAGTGGCTTAATTTTGTTTTGTCTCTCCTAAGTCACAAGAAAATTAAAATAGTATGGGAATCTTGCAGCAAGAAATGAGGAAAACAAATTCCAAGAGAGTGTGAATATAAAACCCACATCATCATAGAATCACAGGATCGTAGAATCACAGAATGGGTAAAGCTGGAAGGGACCACAGTGGGTCGTCTGGGCCAACCTCCCTGCTCAAGCAGGGTCATCCCAGAGCACATGGCACAGGATTGTGTCCAGATGGTTCTTAAATATCGCCAGTGAGGGAGACTCCACAGCTTCTCCAGCCAATCTGTTCCAGTGCATGGTCATCCATGCAGTAAAGAAGTTCTTCCTCATGTTCAGGTGGAACTTCCTGTGCACCAGTTTCTTCTCATTGTCCCTTGTCCTATTGCTCGGCACCACCAAGAGGAGCCTGGTCTACCCTCTTGGCACCCTCCCTGCAGATACCTACATTGATGAGATCCCCTCTCAGTTGTCTTTTCTTGAGGCTGAATAGGCTGTGCTCCCTCAGCCTTTCCTCATAAAAGAGATGCTCTAGTCCTTAAATCGTCTTTTTGCCCTCTGCTGGACCCACTTGCTCCAGGAGCTCCATGTTCGCGTTGTACTGAGGAGCCCAGAGCTGGACACAGCACTCCAGATGTGCCTCCCCAGGGCTAAGTAGAGGGGCAGGATCACTGCCCTTGAGCTGCTGGCATTGTTCTTCCTAACACACCCCAGGATACCATTGGCCTTTTTGGCCGCAAGGACACACTGCTGGCTCATGGATAGGCTGTTGTCCACCAGGATCCCCAGGTCCTTCTCCACAGAGCTACTTTCCAGTAGGTCACTCAGCCTGTGCTGGTGCATGGAGTGGCTCCTCCCCAGGTGCAGGATCCTGCACTTGCCCTTGCTGAATTTCAGAAGGTTCCTCTCTGCCCATCTCTCCAGCCTGTTGAGGTCCCTCTGAAGGGCTGCACAGCACTTGGGTATCAGCCACGCCTCCCAGTTCGGAGTAACCAGTGAACTTGCTGAAGAGGCATCTGCCCCTTCATTGAAGACATTGTTACTGGGCCCCATATTGAACTTTGACTGAAACCTGTAATGACAGGCCTCCAACTATCCCTTATGCCACTGACTACCAGCCTTTGATATCTGCCGTTCAGCCAGTTCTCCATCCATCTCATTGTCATCAGCAGGATAATTTTTTTTCGCAGCAACTTTGCTAGCAATATTTTACTACTTATGTAGAATTATCTGTCTGTACTTTTTATGGTGTGCCAAAGACACATAGCAGAATCACACATTTTACATTTCAAGTGATGGTATAATCTCTGCACCTGTGATGAACTTTGATTACATTCCAGCAAGGCTGCTCTTTTAGTTTAGCTTCTCTTGCTAGGGTTGGTCTACAAACAAATACATGGTCATACAAAATGGCTCAGTTGAGACCTCTCTGTTAGACGGTCAAGGAGTTGGTGCATACTTTTCCTGTGTCATCTCCACCTAGCTGAGAGATATAACTGGGGGGCAGTACCCAAAACCACAAAACAAAGGCATCTAACTCCCACTTCCGTGGCTTGCATTCGGAATAACAGAGTAAAATTTTTCCTCTTCTGGCTACCTTGTCTGAAACTAGCTTATGTTTCTATAAGCACATCTTTCCAGTAGCAAAATTACTCTGGTACTCATATGTCTCCTAGAGTATTCCTGGATGTGCTTAAAACCTGACCGTTTCAAGTGCCAAAAGCCAGGCTACCCAATATATGCCTAAACTGTACAAGGAGTAACAAACTCAGTTTCAGGCTGAAATCCTGTCAGCTGCAAGCTTTGCAGACCACAGTGTGAACAGTCAGGCTAGTGCTCCCATTTTTCTGTCCTAGGGTCCTGGTGGCAAATGGATTTTGTTGTGCAGGACTGCAGCGTCAAATCCCTGACACCAGATTTTTCCCAGCGTCTTTTGCCTCTCCAGGAAATGTCACTACAGCAACCTGCTCTGTGGATGGCACTTTCTCCTTTTCTCCTGTTTCACTAGCAGCAAAGCATCCCTGTGCCAGAGACAGACTCCAGAGCCCAGTGGTTCTAGGGGCTATTCCCTGAAAATGCAGGAAACTCGCTGCTAACCTATATGCTATGTTTAGTTGCCTGTAACTCATGCAATTGTTAGTTTGGTGCTTAGCATGCAAGATTTTTCAGATTTCTTTTCAACATTGTTAAAATGCTCACTTGGATATTGAGATTTTGAGGTGCCTCCTGGAAATGTTCGGACAGCAAGGATGTGTTATACGTAACATTTATGTTATTTTGCCAGTCTCCTAGGAAATCTAGGAGAGATTCCAATGAAGAGTAAAAAAAAAAATCAAAAAACAGGAAAAAAAATTTTACTGTAGCTCTGCACATAATTTATATGGGATCGTGACATAAAATATATGATTTTCTCCCAGGTGGATTATGACATAATGAATATTTCAATCCTAGGTTAAAATGGTATCCTTTCTTGTTCTGCAGTAATTACATCATTTTCATTCATGTGTTTTGTATTGCATTGACAGACAAGGCAAGTTAAAGTAATGTTGTGATATCACGTCCTAGAGCCTAGGAATATTTCCTTTATATAAATCCTTCTGCAGGTACTCTTTTGACAGATTATTTGTCTTCATCTATAGATTTTTTTGTTGCTGTTGTTGTTGAGGAAGTGCTTGTATTGCATTATAACAAAGGAAAAATGTATTTACCATGAAGAGAAAATAAGACCCATCTATCAAAAATGCCATAGGAGTAGAAACAGATTTCACAGATGTTCAAAACATTCTTGAAATCCACACTAATAACTGCAGCAAAGATTGAGCTGATTGAGCTGATCAGCATCCTACCCATTAGCAGGTTATTTGTGGATGATTCTGCTCTTTTATGCAACTATTTTATAAGTATTGGCAAGAAAAGGGAATGTATAATAAAATAACACAGAAGTTGAATAAAATATTTGCTCTCCCTTGCTGCATAGGTTCACAAATGGTTTCTTCTCCTTTGCTAGCTATGGAGAATCACTGTCAATATTACTGATGTCTGCAAGCATTTCAGCCTTATGGACTTGCATTTCTTTTAAGTCTAATATGAACTACAAATTCTCTGAATCTGTTCATTTTGCCAAATGTGTTCTATGCAAATTTTTTTCTCTAATCTAAATTCTTCATATGTATATGCTGGCCTCTAGTCTTACTGGAAATGTACTCCTTAAGGAAATATATAAGGAAGAGCCATAAATCTTAGGACCTGGACATTTTAGGTGACGGTTAAAAAGTATCATGAAGATGGAATGTTTAATTTACTTTTGCTTTCAAACTTTGCAACCAAAAATGCATTCTTAAAAATGCTAAAACATTATAATTGACCAAATTTTTATGCCTGTTAAATAATATGCGACATTTTATTTCTACCTCTGCAAAAGGTTCAGTGTGTTTTTCTGCATCAAACATATACTGACAGCATAACTTTTCTCTTTACATAGAAATATACTCTCCCACCTCTGTAAGGATCCTTGATTTATTTTATGTCTTTTCTCCTGATTTCTTTTTCAAACTTTGTTTTTCTAAGTCCATAATGTTTTTGGGAGATGAAATCTTGTCCACCTTCTTCCCTGGAGTACCTCTGCCTTCATCTGATTATTATGAATGACATTTGACCTTGCAGTTGTGGATCTTACCAGGTGATTGTAGTTCATTGTCACACACATTCACAGGTTTGTGCATCTGTACTTCAAAGAAGCAAGATTTCTCACAGAGAACACAATGACAAAAAAGTAAACAGATTTTTTTGTTTAATTATGTAATGTCTTATTTATACAGTAAGAATTTTAGTTTTAAATATTTAACTTATTTCTGGATTCGCGAAACTAGTGTGCTCTTTTTTCTGTCCCCACATTTCTTTTACATTTTCCTGGCTGAATACCATTGTTATTAGTCTCTGCGTCAAATTAATTTATGCCATGAATCATTCAACATAACAGTTAGTTTTAAAAATGTGCATTTTCTTTCAGTATAAAAGAGTTAAAGTGCGTCTTTCAGACAAAACCTTTTGCTTGTGTGCTAGGGAAGTAGGCACAGAAAGATGCAATGAAACCACTGTGACCTTGACCTGGACAGGTATGTTTGGTGAGACAGAGAAGGCATATATCTCTTTCTTCCTATATGTCTAGTCTGTCAAAGTTTTTAATTTTTATGATCTCTTTCTATGAAATAAAATTTTGCCATTTTCTGTTCTTGTAAATATACTCCATAATAAAATTACTTACAAAGGACCTCATATTTGTGTATCAGTTGCACAGGATCAGTACTTAAATATAAGTTTTTCTGTCAGTAAAGTATAAACAGAGATAAAGAGAAATAAATAGCATGTGCAACAAACACACCTCATAAAAATTTATTTGTTTGGATAAGTAAAGTTTAAAGAGTGTCTTCCAGTGTCCATAAAGCCATATATATTTATACACATCAATTTCTAGCATTAAAAAAGCCAGCGGAGGTTAACTGTAAAGCCTATATATTCTCAGAGGCAGGGAAAAGTGAAAGATAAAATGAAGAAGATTTTACAAGGGCCATCTTAATTAGTGGTGGCTAGTACATCACATACAGAAAAGGACACAGTCTAGGTGGTTCCTGAGATAATGACATATTGTCAGACATGATCTATTTTGTATCAGTGAATGCATGGACATTTTTCCTTTAGATATAATGTTGTTAAGATAATGTAAACTTCTCTGAAGAGGAATGCAGTGACACGGTGCAGACCGAGGAAACCTATTGGGAGGAAAGCACATATCCTGCTTTGCTGAGTGTGAGGTTTAGGGTCCTAGGATATAGTCTCATAGAGCTGGAATTCTCTTTAGACTTAATGGCACCCTTTTTTTTTTAAAGTAGAATAAAATCATCAATGTTGGAAAAGACGTCTAAGATCATCAAGTACAATTGTCTGCTTCTGTTTGTTTGCTGAGGTCTAGAGAGAAACATAAGGAAGCCTAACCTTTTCATCAGAAAATCGGCAAAATATAAGACATGAAACAAGCTGTTTATCAGATCGCAAGGTATCTTTAACTCTATAGGGGGGACTCTTTCCATAATGGCTAATTTGCATGTAAATGACTCAAAAATTTAATTTCTCAATCGTATTAAGGGGAGACTAATGAGAAAGCTACGTTTGGGTGGTTTTTTCTTGCATGGAATTTGTTATAGTGAGCTGGGAGTGCTTCTCTCCTCTACCTCCTTACTGTTACTTTGATCATGATTGCTTGTTCACAGGAACATATGCTTTTTGAAGATTGCCATCAACACAGTGGATAATAAGGGCCAAAGATCTTTTATGTAAGAGTCAGCTCTCTAACATGCATAGTGCTTAGCAACACACCATGTTTGTCTACAATATGAGTTCTAAAATAGGTGTTAATATATCTATGCTTGAGACATATTTATTCTCCAAATAGAAGGTTCACATGACACTTCTGTTTCATCACACTCTTACAAAGTCTTTCTTGCTCTTGAATGTAGGTAATTGTGGACAGCGTTGCTTGATCTCACTTGGTTCACTTATTTGCCTGTCAGACATTTTTCTCTTCTAAGGGCAATACATCTCTAATATTGCTCAGACTTTGCCAGTCTCATTCTTGCTGTCACCACAGTGTATTCCTTAGTTATGAGCATAGGCACTATGTATTCTAAGGAGCTATATTCAGAATGAATGTAGAATCCATGTTACTGGAGTCACCAAATTGCCAGAAGGCCATAGGTAAGGCCTCGACTGTTGGTACCATTTGGCAAGGTTTGATGATCAAAGGCACTGTTCTGTTTGCTGAAGCAGGGTTTGTGCTGTGTGGACTATGCTGCATGATCCAAGCTTTCTAGCAGTATATGAAATTGTACCCATAAGGTATATGAAAAAGTAAGGGATTTTTCTGTGCTGATAGTGAGAGGAAGGTGGCCAGGTGCAGCACTATGTTTAATAACTTAAATGCTTGCCAGAGTGTGTCGAATTGCTCTTTATGTCCAGAGCCATCTTGGATTGGGGTGTATTGATCATTTGTAATTGTCAAACTATTATTTAGTCATAATCTTATACTCCATGTAACTATAAGCAATATGAGAATATAAAATAAAATAATAAAAAAACCCCTCCCGTTGCTACTGTCTGTTCTAGCTTTCTTCCCTCTAAAAAATCCTCAGTAATAATAATTTTTCTTAGGAGAGCTGCCTGCTTCTATTCTGCTTCCATCGAAGACAACCTTATGTATTTTGGTTAATGCTTCTGCCAAATCTCTCTGCTTTGGCTGCTAGTAATGTGTAAAAGCAGCTATGGTCTCCTCCTCTTGCATGACCTGTTTATCATACTGTGTATGTATCATCTTTGTTGCTGGTCTTTGAGGACTGTTTCACAAGCTGGATTTCC
Organism: Eulacestoma nigropectus; assembly: GCA_013397775.1. Lineage (NCBI taxonomy): Eukaryota > Metazoa > Chordata > Aves > Passeriformes > Eulacestoma > Eulacestoma nigropectus. Next base: position 129,716 of record VZTE01001749.1, read on the forward strand.
AACAGTCAAATCACCCAGTACTCAGTTCTGTTTATTGGATCATTATGTCTGCCCAATTTTTCATGCAACATTAAACTGACCGACTCGGTTAATGTTGTGCTTCCAGATTTTTTACTTTTGTTTCCAGAGCACTATATTCAAGTCATTGTTTTTCTCTCAGCATAACAAAGGTTATAATTCAGTCCTTCAGGCCACCTACTAAGTTCACAGGGAACTATTATTTCCAAATTTTTAGAGACCTCTTTTTACTACTTTATTTTACAGTGGAATTTTCATAAGAAGGAGTTCTCTAAATCTCACTTTTCAGTACAGGAATATGTAGAAGACAACATTAAGATCAAGAGAACCACACCATGACTTGAATGAAAAGAGAGGAAGCAGAAGCATCAGGAAGTTAAAAAACAATTTGACAGGAAATATAGTGATGAAAGGGGTGGGGAAGAACACTTCATCTATTAAAGTTCACATTAAATCTTTCAAAATTATAATGAGATCTTACAGTGAGATCTTTCAGAATCTCAGTGTGCTCCTTTGCTTTCGTTGCTCATCAGGCTCCTCATACTTCTGTTATGGCTCCCTTCCTTTCTCCCTCTTTTTCTTGCACTTGTCTTTTCTGCACTTATCTTTCATGTCCCAGATGGAATAGCCTACTCTTCTCCCCAAAAGAACTTTTGGCTGCCAAGTTCACATCTTTCAAATTCCTCCCTAAAACCTACTTCATCAGGGAATTTTCACTTTTTATCCAAGCCAGATGCCTTTCTTGCTCTGAATATTTTTTCCATATCTTTTCTTGTTTGTCTTAAGACCTGCATACCTGGTAGTCAAGGATTACCAGTAATTTTCTTTCTTGAAACAGAATGAGAATTCCTTACAAATTCACTATTTTGACTGAAATAGCCTAAGGGTCCCTCTGTCCTTCTGTTGCTGTTCAAAAGCTTCCTCTCACTTAAAATAATAGTGTGTCAGAGGCAGGGAAGGCAGTAGGGATCACGTCGCTAATGGCAAGACAATGGCCCTAAGGACTCCAAGTTTCTAAAGTTTGCTTTTCTGTGTGGTATAAAATTGCCTGAAACAGATAACTTTCCAATAAGACTGCAAAATCGTGTCCTTGGTCATACTTTCATGAATATTAAAGGTGTGCCTTTAATAGTGTTAAGGGGATACAAACAGCGTTTACTAGCAAAAGAAGGAGTCCCACTTAAATCTGCTGGAATAATGCTCTACATTATTTACCTAGACAGCCATTGCCCTCAATAGCTATATGAAAAATATCATAGTTTCAAAAATAGAATAAAAGATGTAATAACTACTGCTGACACTAGCAGTCAGTTTTCAGGGGCCTTGAAAGGACATGCAACAAGCTCACTTCTCTCGTTAAATTTCATCCTCTCTGAAATATTGAGTACAACTTCCCTGACAATATAAGCAATATTTACATAGAGATCAACTAGTGCTCTTACTGTGTTTCATTCCAGTAAATTTCAATGGTGCTGTTTTGGCATGTAATGAGAGTAACAGTATAATGATTTAATCCCAGAAAGAAAGGGTCTCCTTAATCATCTGTGTGATATTTGCAAAGTTTAAGTCATCATTTCAGATCACGAGTCACCGTACCCATGCACAGATGTAATTCAAAGACATAGCAAAGACATTTCACAATCAGATGGAGACTCTAATACTATGAACATAGTTACAAACACACCTAATTTTGAAAGAACATTTCTTTTATTCACAGAGTCATTATTACTAAAGGTGTGTCCATTTTTGAGGGAAATCCACTCCTGACCTTTGAGTCAGTAAACTGGCAGTTGAGGAACAAATGGGACCACATTCTTCTTTTTTTCTGGCTTGGACATCATCATGCACTGTGAACTAATGTGCTCATGTGAGTCAAACTGGACTATGAAATTGATTAAGCCCTGCTTTGCCTCCTTCAAACATATCTCAGGTGTTTAAGGGAAACACACACGTATTGAATTCCTTGAACTTACTAGATGCCAAAGGGTGTATCTCTTTACACTGGCATCTCATGGGAACAGCTTCTGTGTATCATCAGATTGATCCAAACCTGTACTTGGCCCTGATGAAAACTTGGGGTGTTTGTTTAACCTCAGCTGACTGACAGTCTTTACCTCTCTCCCTTTCTCCCTCTCTTTCCTCCCTTGCCTCCCCCCCC
>VZTE01001749.1:134048-201926 GCA_013397775.1 Eulacestoma nigropectus
TCCCCTCCCCTCCCCTCGTTTTCACTATTTCTTGCTCATATGTCTGTTAAGATTTGTTATGCACTCACCACTGCAAAGCCAAATGCTGGCTCTTTGCAAATTTTCTACTGTTCTGTGTGTTCACATGTTTCCAGTTAAAAATACTGGCAAAATATTGGAGACTTTAGCCTCCATATAGCAGATGCAGTTTACTTCTGATGACCTGAACACACTGGAGGTGCTCCTGTGCTACGTATTGCCCAGTGGTAAACCGGTGTAATAGAAAAGACGAATGAAGGAAGAAGTCCTAACTTTTGTAGGTGAATTTTAATATTTTTTAACTTTGTACAGATCACATTCATGTAGCATGATGAACAACTTTAATAGTTTAAGAAATATATCTAGAGAAACATAGAGAAGAGTATCTGCTAACTACTCATAAGTGCTTTTGTTAAGGCCACAAAGAAAATGCAAGGACAACTTGCCAGCTAACACTTACAAGAGCCCGTAAATTCAGACTGTACTTGTAGAATATACTGAAAAAGGAAAATTTTCATAGCACTACAGAGAACTACAGCTGCAAATGAGAGTAGATCTTTTTGAACATGAATTTTAAAATTAGTTAGCTGTGAACAAAACATTAAAGATTTCATAATTAATCACAGTAACTTCTTCTATGCTATTCCTTATATTGTTACTGTAAGAAGGTACCTCTTATACAATCAGAAAGCAGAAAGGTTAATGAATCACTTGGACAACAAAACACTTAAGAATTCAAATAGCCTTTTCAGATTCATTTGAAGATGTTAAATTCTGCACCTCAAACAGCATTATGAGTTCTTTTGAGGGATTTTGATTGTGACTGTCTTTACTTCTGTGTATTCATGAAGTCCATATTCTCCCCTAGATAAAAGAGAACCAAGAACAATATTTATGCTAATGCTTTTTATATGAGTTTTGTTCTGCATGCTATTTGCAGTGGTACTGTGCAATTGGCCAGATATATAATGAGTATGCTGGACATATTTGGAAAACAGCAGTGCAGCTAGATTGCTGCTGGGAACCTTTTGAAAAGCTACAACAACAGTCTCCTGCGAAAAATGGGGGAGAGAGCATAATTTTATTTCTGTGCGAAAGAGTGGTGTTTAATTTAGAGCATTTCTAAACTGGATTTCTGTACAGCAGATCAAGAACATGTTAGATCTTCACAAGCATGTTCAGCAAATTATTTGTAAAAGTCTTCTTCCGATGTCTAGAGTTTTCTCCAGAGTCAAAGAACAGATACTTTATCTCAAGTAAATAGAGGACAAAATTATTCCCTGATGAAAACTCCCAGACAGTGAAAAAGAGTTAAAATCTTTGATATGTTACAAGCATCTTTCACCTTTATGTTTTCAGTGATGAGATGAAGCTTGCTTATGTCCCTAAATAGTTGATACCTGATATAGTCAAACTAAAGACATAACTGATTGCTCTAGGGACCAAGGGTTTTCTACAGTATGTTACGCAGTTCTCACTGCTGTCTCATTAGATAGATATATAAGCAAAAGAGAAATGGGTGCTAAGGACACTTGTGCTGGGTGAGGATGTTTACTGATTCCCTTTGTTTTTGGATAGGCATTTTGTTAGTATATGACATTTGGTAGTTTAATTCATGATATTATCACTTATACAGAGAATTTTATTCTGGGGTACAAGGAAGTCTGTGGCTTAACACAATCACATCCTAATATTTTCAGTGCAGGTTTTTCACACATATTTCCACTTCTCTTAAAAATGATTGTAATATCTTTGCAAATTTTCTCATGATAGACATCTATTTGGTGATGATTCTTTCCTTGTCTTTTAGTGGGAATATTTTTATTGGTCTGATAATTGTGACTTTGAACCAGAAAACTTTCTTAGCACAAAAGCTTAACTCCTTCAATATATACTGTTATAGAGAACATTTTTGATAGTCTGTTATTTCCAGCAAATAAATCAAAATAATATTTCTGAAGAAGGCTGTAATTCAGAATTGATTATCTCCCAATTTTTGGCATCCAGCAAAGGCAAAGCCATCTTTTATTATAATGGCCTAAATTATTGGGGGGTTTCAGCTTCCAATTTTCTCAAGCTCTCAGCATTGGCTTGACTGTTTCCTTTGAAGTCAGTGGGAGCTTTGCCATCAGAAGCAGATTGTGTCCAGTGATGAGCAATATGAAAACACTAGTCTTTATCTCTGAAAAAACTACATAAAAAGAAGCTCTGAAGTACCTCACTTGCACATACATTTTTTAATCACTTCCACTGTTCATTAGAAGTGTTATGTATTTGTCTTAATTAAAAAGGCTTACATTAAAAAGGCTGATTTTTAGTCGTTGCTTTAAAAACAGTTTGTTATCATAAATATGGCATTTTAAACAAAGAATGAATACAAGACAGGATATGATTGAAGTGAAACTGGATTAAAACTTAGAAATTTGAAAAATTTTGATTAGTTTATAATATTTGTATGTTACTCTGCTTCTAGTTTGGGAAAAAACAAAGGTCCAAAGACTACAGAGGATTATTTTCATCTTAACTTTGGACCCAGCTGGCACATACTGCAAAAACATTGGTTTCACAAATTTTAAACTGAAAAATTTTGCTTAAATCATGGATTTTGAAAAGTCTTGTGTTTTCAAAACCTAGCATTTAAAAGGTATTTCATAAACTACCCACAGATACATCTTCATGAAAATGACAGTTTCTCTATATATGCAAAAACTGTAAACCATAAACACAATGGTCAGTTTTGCTTACGGGTATACTGTAACCACAGTAGATTGCAAACTGGTCAGATTGAAAAAGTGTGCATCTAAGCAATTTTCTTATTTATTTTGTAGAGGAACTGTTGGTTGACATTGCTTCTGACAACATGATGCCTCTAAGCATTCTAGAGACTAATTTGACAAAATCGCAAACTGGATATCCTAGTTTTGCATGTTTAAAGTCAGGGTTTGGAATTTCATTTTGAATTTCCCATGAATCTACAGTCTGAAAAGTATTTACTTACATTTCTCGTCCATTTCCCGACATCTTAAAACCTCCGAAGGGACACTGAGCAGACAATGCACTATAGCAATTAACCCTGGAATAACAGGAAAATTACTTTTGACAGTGTGAAACAATTTTTTTCACTTCTGAAAAATCAGTGGTTTTCCGTCAAATCTGAAAAGCCTATGGTGATAGTCACAAACAATATCTGAGCAATATGTTTTCAAAAATTTATGTAGTTTGAAGTTCAGAGAAATGAAGCATCAAAAGCAACTACAGTTATTATCAGGTTACTAACACTCAGCAAGGGTCTTCAAGCGGAGAGATAGTCATATCTTTCTCTGATAGTTCCAGAAATTTCCTGACTTGTACATAAACTCTCACACAGAAGATTATCCACAGCTAAGTGTTCTGCAGGTATGTTTCTAATAGATAAACTCAGGATAGCTTCACTATATATTTAGTAAGTTTTGTTTGGTTCTACTCAGTTAAACCTTATTCTGTATTGTGGTTGAGAACAAAGACACAATAACGGGTAAGAAGGGAATTTCACAGGCAAGTTTTTAGGTATGAAGTATATTGGCAGAATGTGTATCTTGCTGCCTAGCTGAGAAGTTCTTTTTGTCTTACAACCATGTCAAATCAAATATTCTCTATTTTCATATTTATAATCTATCTTCCTGCTGTTCTACTGGTTTCAACAACAGAGATTCTGTTCATAGCTAAGGATTTCTAGACCACCAATCATGTAAGAGTAAATCCCAAATATTCCGCTTCTATTCTAAACTCTCTTCCATATAAAGAATACCAACTCTTAAATCAAGACAGCGAACTTATTTTTGGAAAGCATATGTTCTTTGATCACAGGACCTGGGCAGGAATTTGTGCTGGTTGCGAGTGCTTTCAGAAAAAATGTAAATTGGACACAGGTTGTGTTTTCAAGAAAAATAGGTTGTTCTCCTTCTGATGCATTGAAATAACTGTAGGGAAGTGCAGGTCTTTGTCAGTGATAGTCATTAGACCCTGCTACGCCTCCAAGCTTTCACTCTTGCATCTCTTAGCTTTTTCTTTTCCAGCTCCATGTAGGTTGCCTCTTCTTTTCTGTTGCTGGTAATAGTTGGCTTTGTAGTCATTCTCCCAGCTTGTATTTCCTTTCTTTATTCAATAATATCTTACCAATCTTTCCCAACACAAATGGGTGTTCTGCCCAGGCTAATGGCCACTGAGTTTTGGATAATTAATTTCTTTACAAAAAACCAAAACTAATCTCATAAATTATGTCTTGGGCTATCCCCAGATCCTGAAGTAAAGGAAAAGGGCACTCTCACCACGTTTTCTTTTGCTTCCTTTTCTTTTTAGCAAGTAAATTTCCTTTTTTTTTGACTAAGTTTATGGGAAAATTGTGTGAAGACTTGCAAGAAGTAATTATTTAGTAACACATTAAATAGGGAAACGTGGAAGATAAACAGAAGAGACCTCTATGAAGATGACAAGGAATAAATATTTTAAAAAGATCACCCAAAATATTGTGCATATGTCTTACAATTAGTGTCATTGATACCTGCAGATCTAAAGGAAGAATTTAAAAAAAAAACATTACTTACCATACTGTTCCAGCCTGAAGAGCAGCTGCAAATGTCAGTGCTTTATCAATGTCTTTGGTAAAAACTGCTGCTGCTAAGCCATAGGTAGTATTATTTGCCCTCTTGATAACTTCATCTACGGTTTTAAACTTCATGATTTGTTGAACAGGTCCAAATATCTGTATCAAACACATGTTAACATATGAAGTGTACTAGAATAACTTATTATTGAAGTAATTTACATATTTTATTTCTGTCAGATGGCCTTATTCCTAAATCCATTCAGCCAAGAGCGAATAAAGTTCCAAAAAATACTATAAATTCACATGAAGATTTTTGTAATCTGAAGCAAGTCAAGATAGCCTATTGCAAATAATTAATAAACAATAAATAAATAATGAAAACAGATAAATAACAATTAAAAGACACTCACCATAAAGGTAGTTAACATGATGTCACGATGTGCTACCTGTCCATACTGGTTACCAACAAACTTGTGTTTTCTGGACAAGTGCCATTTTTAAAGTCAAGAAAGACATTCAATTTTTCATTCTCCTGAATTTTCTATCAGACTTTTATCCCTGCAGGTAGCTGCACAACTGACAAGGTACTCCAGGTGAAACAACTAATTCTGCTTTCCATATGGGTGTCAGGTAAGGGAATCATCTCTCAGGTTTGGCTTTCCTGCTACTGTTGTCCAGTGTTCTCAGACAGAGGTGCCCATGCCTATCACTCAATACCAAGACTATGCAGTCTGGGGGGGGCATTACAACATCTAACTAATTCTATTTCCGTAGATTATGAGCTTTCTACTTGACTGAGTTTTTAGTGATGGTTTGTAAATGGAGTTGTAAGGATTGATTTACGCAGACCAGAAAACCACTGAACATTCCCCCAGTGTTCAAGCTGTGATCTTTGACATTTTTTAAACTGTCTTGGCTATCTGGGGCTTCATTGTTCATTACACTTAAAATAATGTGAGGAGCAGTTCTTGTACTGCTGACCAAAGTGTAACTGATAGAACTGTGAAAAAATCATAACTCTGTGCTGTTCCTTACATGACTCCTAGAATGGTGGAAACAATCCAAATTCTGTCTCATATAGCTCTATCCCTTTTTACAGCTCTCTCCCTGTCACAACTTATTCTAAATGCTGTGGTGCTCGTTTTAACTCAGGCTGTTGACTACTGCTGGATGTGGTAAGTATGTTTAGCAGACTGCATTATCTTTCTAGTATGAAGAAGTATTAATGGACACCAATTGCAGCAGATATTAATTAAGATGAATATAAAAAAGCCTCAGCAAAGAGGTCATGACTGGACTTTGAATCATTGTTTAGAGAACTAGCCGACATAGCAGCTCAGCACTCCTAAATCTCTGGTTCCTTGCAGACAATCACTGATGCCCTAGCATTGTCACCTTAATTGAGACAGTAGCAGATTCTTCAATGATCTGCAAACTGATCTAAGTTAAAAAACCCCACAGGGGCAAAACGAAATGCCACCAACAAAATGCCTCTGGAAGCATAATCTGGCTAGTTTCTTATATTGCAAAATAGCTGCCTGGTGCATACAAACACCAAGTTAAGTGTCTCATTAGGCAGTGCAAAATGTTCACAAGTTATGCCTCCAAGGTTTGCATCTCTGTTACAGGTCACTGTGACTTTGATATGTGAGACACGGACAGTATGGAGCAGTGAAAACAATCCAAACCTCAGCATTTGTCTACTGTAGGAGCCTTTGTTGGCAGGGCAGCCTCATTATCCTCTCCCTCCTTGAGCAGGCTGGTGAAATGGGCACTAGAAACCAATAAAAGCACTTCAAACACCACCAGGATGGAAGAACAGGTTTACTGAGAGAATTTTCATATAGTCACTTGACCTTCTAACTAGATATTTTGTACGGACATTTTAACAGATGACTTTCAGGGAGAGAAGAGACTGCTGAAAACCTATTTACCTCTTCTTTGGCGATGCGCATATCATCTGTGACATTAGAAAAAACTGTGGGCTGGATGAAGTAACCTTTGTCTCCCCATGGACCTCCTCCACATTCCAGTTTGGCTCCTTCTTTTTTCCCACTCTCTATTAGGTCCAATATTTTTTCAAACTGCTCCTTATCAATCTAAATGGAAAGATATTTCAAGGATGAAAACAATACACACTGATAACTGTTGGTCTTCTAACTTATTAACCTAAACCTGTAGCCCTTTAGGCTGGAGAAAAATAAGGTTTTTTCCTCTGTGGCATTGGACCACAGTGAATAGACCTGATATACGCTGTCATTTTTTGTTTCTAGAAGAATTACTAGAAGCATGACAAGGAATTTGAAGACAAAGAGAAATATTTAACATAATTACCACAAAAGAAATGCAGCTACACCCCGTGATTGCAATTTTCCATTAAATGGGATCATACCAGTTCTAAAAGGAGTAACTTTGTTAATCTGTAAAATAGTTAAGCTTTGTCTAAAACTTGCTAAGGTGAAAAAATAAGTCAAAAAAGGCAAATTATGAGACTAGAAGAGAAAAGAGTTTTTATGCTCATCCAAATATTTTCATTATTGCTTTTTTCACATGTTTAACATCCTTATTTTTTTAGTAGAAGTGTATTTACTTCTCTCATTTAAATTGTTAGCATGAAATTCAAACTCAGTAAAGACACAATAACATGAGAGAGGATTTCTGTTAATTTTGTATTAGCTGTACGCCAGACACATGGAGTTTACTTTTCTGAATCTTCCTGCCCTTTGGCTTTTAAATTTATTCAGCTGAATTTATTATCTTGTATCAAAACATGTTCCAGGATGTCCAATTAATATTTTTAAATTTCCCAAATCTTGTGTGGCTTGGAGTGAATTTTTTCCAATTTACTTGGTGTCTTTTATTACACAAAATGACTGTGATAACCAACAGAGAATGCATTACCCTATCAAATGCATGGGAGTGATTTTATCTCCTACTTTTTCTTTGTTTCCACTACAGCGCTTTTATTCCATGCTTTTATTCCATATCCTCCAGTATAAGCTGATGTGGGAATAAGATTAGATGAGAACTGTTGTAACAATTCTTTGAAGTGATCCATTGAATTCACAGCTTTATGATAGCTATACTTCTAAATTCTGCATTTTAACAATCATTTGATAGGAAAGCTGTTGGCATAGTCTTTTAACAAAAGGAGGAAAAAATAAAAAACTCTTGCATTTTAATTGTGTAGTATTCTAAAACTGAGAGCAGCATAATAGAAGACTAGCACCTTGAAAAAGGGGAAAAGATATTAAAACTCCTATTTTTTCAAGATAGTCACTTATAGTAGCGCTATTTGAATGTAAAGCTAGCAAGTTAACATGACACGGGTAATTGTACTTTCACTTTAACAGCTGTTGCATTGGAGCTTTCTCAAAGCATTTCAATTTTTTACAATTTTTCTCCTTCAGTTAGAAAAGAAACTAGAAAAGAGAAAGACACCTTAGGCCTATGATATAGGCCTATGATATATAATGACACCTTAGGCACAAACAAAAATTCCTGCATTTTCTTCCTCCTTGTACTCCAGACTAACCACCAGAAAACAGTACTTAGCCTTGAAACCACTGCAACTGCAGGTTTAGACATATATTAAATTGTGATGTCATGACAGAATTATGCTGGAAACATGTAATATTACTCACTTGAGGGCCCTGCTGTACACCAGGCATCAAAGGATCCCCAAGAGTGTACTTCTTTGCTCTTTCAATGCTCCGGCGAACAAACTCATCATAAATAGGCTCTTCCACAAAAATCCTGGATCCTGCTATACAACACTGTCCCTGGTGATAGAACAGACCAACATGGGCAAATTCCACAGCAGCGTCCACTGCAAAGAAATGCGAGGTTCATCAGATCATAAACCTGAATTGTAACATCATAAAATCTTTACTAACCTTTGTCACCCATCTAATTTCCCTTTCTAGCACATTTTATTTTTATGGCCCTTTAAAACACAGATATACAGCCATTTACTTACGTCCAAACTACCCTTATCAAGAGCATCATGGTACACCTAGCTGAACACACATTCAGATGTTTTATGGGAAATTTAGATTTAATATTATTTGCTTTGTCAGGAGTACCAAGATGAGTATTCAGACAGAAAGTTAATAAACCTGTACAAGATCCTTCTATCTGCTTTTCATTCTGCATTCTTGTTTCATTAGGGTGATCATTAATTACACTAAGAGTGAACAGATTGTCAGAGGTCCATATCTGCTTAGGAACCATTGGTTTTTGTGGCAATCTAACTTAAAATTATGGCATGACCAGAAAACATAAAAATTTACTGCTTTATTGAAAAGGTTCAAATAATTTACTGACAAGAAGAATATCGTTGGATTAGCAATAGTAGTAATTTATATAATAAAATTGCTACTAACAGTCTGCATCTGCAAATATAATGTTAGGACTTTTTCCTCCGAGTTCCAAGGTAACTCTCTTCAGGTTGCTCTTCCCTGCTGCTTCTTTAATCAATTTGCCAACCTAAAAGGTAGGGAAAGGACAGCTTCATGTCAAAAGGTTTGTAATGACCTCTATAATACTTTTCTGATTTCCTCAAAAGTGAAAATCAGTTCAGAGGTGTCTACTATCCCAGTAATAAAATTAAGAATAAGTTAAAATAAAACATATGGAAAGAGTCAGGGTGCAGGGAACTTGTACCCTGTGACCTAGAAATGTTTTCTAGAAGAGTTTCCCCCTGTACACATTCATGTTAAGTGCCAAAGATGCATGGTACTTTTTTGGTTACCACCACTCTACTTGTATGTGTCTGTAATCTGTAGCAGGCACAGGTTGCTGATCCACCAGTTACTCCCATTGGGTTAAAATTCCTCTGTTTTATGCATGAAAAACCTCTTCAATGCACAAAGTTTATGATACAAGCTACACTGGCTGCATGGACACTCTTCCTTATTTCAATTTCTCCCTCAGGTGAATGAAGAGGAGGAAAGGGACCCTGCAAGGTAGAACCCCTACCCTGCTTTTTTCTACTGATGACATAATTAAAGGAACTACTTAATATGAATTGCCCTGGAAAAACTGTGAAGGAAAAATCTTCTTGTAGATCTCATAGCTTTGGTCTGTAAATGCCTGTGTATAGCAACCATCAGGCAAACTTCCTCCCTCTGTCAGCCTTCCTGCCATCATTTCTCCTTGCTAAATTATACTGCTAGAAGAGAGCTGCCACCAAGTTCTGTGAATACACCCTCTGGTCCATCTGGCTTTGGAGGGTCACTGGGAACCATAGTTGTTACTGTCTATTGGTAACATCTGTGGGATATTTCTCAGATGTCAGGGTTTTGGGTTGTTTTCTTTTCCCATTACTGTAGAGCTGAAGGTTTCTGAGAGTAAACATAGCTCTTGCACTCAGTGTGTACTGATCCCTGACATGAGGCAATGATATTTTTCTTTGCAGTCTGCATCCAAGAAGTTAAGAGACCAGATGGCAGCTTTTCCATTTAGCATGCATGCAGACAGACAATGTAATGAACTATATCAAGGATATTGCTAATCCTTAATCCTATATATAGCCTGCAATGAGAAATATTCAAATATAGCGTTCACAGTTCCTCAGAGTGACGGTTAGGGAAAATTAACGATGACCTTCCTTTTAAACAGATACATAATCAAACACTCTTCTAAGACCACCCAGATGGTCCTAAGTATCACTGAAATACCAAAAAGCTGTTACCTCACCTAAGCACGTGCAGACCAAAGAATGAGATTTCTTAGGTACCTTCTTGCCATCCTCTTGTTATTGAAATTAAAGATAACAGAACTTCTTAAAAAAAGATGTAAACAGTGTTATGAAAAAGTTTTGGTTTGAATGAGTAAGACTTAAAATAGCCTTGGTATACTAGAACCTACTATATCTCATGGACTGCCTTTGTTTGAAGGGCTTTCCAGCAATACAAACATTGTTTAAATATGTTTAAAGTTAATAATAACCAACAAATCATTAAACAGACTTTGTTTAACAAACCAGCAGCCATAAGAAAGAAGAGAGTTGCAATAATTACATAGGCTAAGTTAGACTTTAAATCATCGCTGGGAATCAGAGGGGCACATTTCCTGCTTATATTTTCTTGCATTCATTATAGTACCTCTGTGGAGCCTGTGAAAGCTACTTTATCTATATCCATGTGGTGAGAAATTGCTGCTCCAGCAGTGGGTCCAAAGCCTGGCACAATATTCACAACTCCAGGTGGAAATCCTGCCTGAAATGGAAGAAAGAACCTGTAAATTTGAGGAAGGATAATAACTAGAAGAACATGTGTCACATAGTCTTACCTCTCTTTTCAGTTCTCCAGCCATTTTTTCTCAGCCATACATTTATTCTCAAACCTAGAGCCCCAAAAGATTTCATTCTCACGATTTACACTTTCTTATAGGTTATTGAACCACCTTTTTTTTTTTTAAAGAACATATTACTTTAGTTCTTTGTCAGTGCCATTTCTAAAGAAATATTTTTATTTATTTTCTCACTCAGATGAATAAAGAAAGAAAGCTTACTTTCATATCTTCTTCATTAAAGCTGTTAGAATCAACCTATGTGCTTGCTGTCTTGAGCACATTAATAACCATGCTAGATGGAATTTAATTAATGATCTGCTGATTGAAATTTTATTACGAAAAATGATGGAACTCTGGATGTAGATTGAAAATAGAGTGAACAACATGAGAGTTTACAGCAGAAAAGAGGCAGATCAGCTAGCAAGCATCTGGCTGAGACATGCACAGTTCTAATATCTTGCACATTTTTTATGCAAATAAGATTTTTCTATGGTTCAAAACAAATGTATTGTTTCCCATAAATCCTGTGTTAAATATGTTCCATTCACAGCAAAATAAGCTATTTTCTTCCAGCAGGTTGTCAGGCAAACTCAAGGATATGTGAAGAGTAGATGGAATTTTTGTTGGTTTATGAAGCCGCTGTGCAATCTCAACGGCACTTGCAAAGCAAACATAGAATTAAAATACTGAAAGATTCATATCCTGCATTATCACTTTAATAAGTTTCTTTATAGCATTAAACAGGACTTTGGATTTATATGCAAAAGTTCCATTTTTATTTGGAAAATGGTGAATTTTAGATAGTAAGTTAGAGCTCCTAAAACTCATGTCCTGCATTTTGGATCAGGATGTTACTTTTGTTCAAGCAACTTTTATTCGTTACAGTTTCATGCTCAGATACAGTCTGTCAATGCTTGTTATGCTCATTTAATTTTCCAGATTAATATTTACCCTGAAATTGATGAGACAATGAGGTTTTTTCCATTTGCTTAGCATTGTGTTACACACTTAAGTTGTACAGAAAAGTCTCACTTCGAGCATTTAATTTCCATTTTTGTTTTAGGAGGTCTCCTCAAGCAAGGGAGCCTTGTGAGTGTTATTAAGAAGAATAGTGAAGGTTACCAAAAGTAACCATATATATATATATTTTTTTTTTTTTTTTTTTAATGGGGACTTTTGGGAACTAGAAAGATGAATTAGACCTTCAGATACTTTCACAAGTCTAGAGCAGCTTTTGAAGTAATCACTGGCAGGGATTTGGGCTCCAACATTTTTTGGATATTCTGGATACTGATCACACTCCCACTTAAGAGCTTTCCTTTTAGGAAATCAGAACATCAGAATAGATACTTCATTAGATCATAGCAGAATTGAGTTACCTTCTCTGTAAAGTTACTTTTTTCAGAGAAATACACTTTGTGATACTTATAGTTAAAAATTAATAGAGCAGATTTCACTGATATTTTTAAAAGCTATTCCTCCTCCCCAGTATTATCTAATAGCATTTACTGTGTGATGCAATAACAGCAGGTCTTGGCTCCATCCTGATAATCATTTAGTTTCTGTGCAATATTAACACACAACCAGTCAGTATGCTCTGCTGAATCACTGTTTTGAAGTGGAATAATAAAATGTGCCAAGTCATTTCCATTAAAACTCTGCAAGGTTACTGCACTGGCAAATCTTGACATCTTTGTCACCTTTTGAAACATCTTAGAATATATTTGTTGATTTTATTGAGAAGGAAGCTAAACTATTTTACTGTTCTCTTTGGGGGTTTTCTCGACTGAGCATAATAGTTGGCTTTGGAGACACTAACTTTCTGAAGAAACTGGCACACTCCTTGCTCAGGAGCACAGAGTGTCTTCTCAAAGTTTCTGTGTGAAAAGAATTCACAGGTTTGGCAGCAGTCACCAGTTTGATTTTACAACTCCCTGTTAATAAACTCAGGCAGATGAAAACCTTGTTCAGTTAAAAAAAAAAAAAAAGCTGTACAAACAGGTTCTTTTCTGTGATAACTATGCTAATAAAGTCATTGCTACCCACCTCCAAGTACTGTGCACTTGACTCCTTGTTTGCTTTTGACTTTGAAAGGTACTGTGATTTCGTAATACAAATACATTTGCTAAAGAATATTTTCCTTAGTTTACTAAGTTGCTATTGTAGGACTGTGTGTACTAGGGTGAAAGATATGCGTGCTTTTGCCCTAGTTTGGCTTCGCTGGTTTACAGCAAGGTAAGTTCCACAGTGCAAGGCTAGGCATGCAATGAGCCTGGTTTTTATTACCTTTGTGGCATTTCAGCTGCAGAATACTTTTGCATTTCTGAGAGGAGCAAATAACTCTGTAGTTGGTGACTTACCTCTTTAATTAAGGATCCCATGTAAAGGGCACTGAGTGGAGTTTGTTCTGCTGGTTTGACAATCACTGTATTTCCACAACAAAGAGCAGCAGCAATCTTCCAGATGAACATAACCAATGGGAAGTTCCACTGAAAGACAGATGAGAAAGTGTATCCTGTTTCTAATACATCAACAGAATGCCTCAGCTTTTTCTATTATAATAGTGCAACTTGTCAACTGGGTGGTTGAACTTTTTGTTGAACTCCTTTCAGAATGAAGATGTTTTGAAAAAACAACTGGCAAGCCATGTAATACAAAGACCAGTGATTTTTGTATACATATCTAAATCCAGGGGATTCAAGGTTTTAGTTAAATCTCAAGAGGCAGTAAGTGTACTCCTTTAACAAAGTAGTACAGAGAGTTGGTGGATTAGTGGTTCAGTTGGGAGTTTTGCTGTCTTAAATGATCATATCCATCATCAATTCAGTGTTCTAAGGGAGACAAGGTAATAACACATAATGCTGCCCCTGCCCTCTCCCCTGGAGGTTTCATTGGCAGCTGTCTGTTGTGGGCAGTTCAGACAGATTGAAGGGCAGCTGACTGCTTTGCATCTCATGTTCTGCAGTATGAGGGATAACACAAACGGGGAAAACAGCTTTGCCCTTTTGAGACTATTTACTGTAGTTTGGGAAGCACTGAGGCCATGACCCTCAGTTCAACAGACACTTTTTTAGAAACGGGAAAAAACGCAGTAAAGAGTTACCTATTATGTCAGAAAGGCTAGGAGGATATACATACAACACTTCTTTTTTTCTGTCCTTGTCTCCTTTCAGTCTCACCCCAGCCCCAAAAATAATAGGAGCATAAACAACATAAAGAGAGGGATTACAGGGTTTTCTGTGTAGTTATTGTTAACGTGGAACTGCGTAAGAAAAAGGAAGTGGAAATGGCGAGCTATCAAAAGTGGTTTGTAACACACACAGTCCTCACAGTTTTAGTATATGTAGAAACTTCCAGCTTGAAGGTTCATATTTCAATGGAGAGAAAATGAAGGTGTACTCAGAAATACTTAACATTTTATAAGGGAAGTCAGTGTTTGTAGTAACTGCTGCTTGTACTTCCAGGAGATAATTATATTTTAAATGGCCACATCTAATGTTTCTAGCTCTTTAGCATATCTCAACCGAGTGTTTTACTTGAAATGTCTTGTGTCTGAGCTACAAGAGGATCTAAACCAGCAGCTTCCCAAGCTCTCCTAGTGACGGGATACAAACATATTCAAGCAATGTTCTCCAAATCAATGTGGTAGTCTAAAGATACAGCAAATCACCAAGATCAGTTTAAAGATATCAGGAATATGAGCAGGATCTACATGTCTGAGCAGACCTTATAGACAAGATGACTTTTTCAGAGTCATCAAGACATCAGGGCTGTCAAGCAGGTCAGGGGAGGCTGCTCATAACTACCATGTGCAAGGGGGTGGGTGGATTAGGAGTGCCTAGTGCATACAACAATTTTTACCGGCACTCACCAAAACTATGCACACTTCACAAATAAATTTAGAACTTGAGCTCCTCGAGTGTTTTGAACGATCAGACTCAGGTAGGCCTTTTGAAACTTCAGTCAAAATAAGTGACTTCAAAACTGGGAATTTAGATGTTCTAAACAGGAGCTTTATTGGACACATTCTTTGTGTTGTAACTTGTACCACCATCATGGTGAATGAGTCTTAGCCATAAACAAAGATCCAACTGTCTGAATGCTGTATGGAGCAGAACAGATATTCTAGGTCTTAAAGAGCTTGTTGTTTATAGGCTTATAGGCTTAAACATTATAGAATGCAAATATTACACTCTCCTACATGTTTGTTTCCAATTCTTTCAGTTTCTACAAAACACAGTTCCATCTTTCAAATTATTTCATAAGTCAAACTTTTGAGATTTATTTTCTCTCCGTATACAGCAAAGAGAGGGGCAAGGTTGGACCAAACTGACTTATTACAACTTGATGAATCATAATTACAGTACTCAGGATGGTCTCTATCTTTCAGGACCTGAAAATTTCTGGTTAGAAATGTTTTACAAATGCACTTGCAAAAGCAAAATTTCAAAAGCATTTTCATTGGTAACAAGGAACATTTGTGTTTTGTATAAATGGTTCCAACTTACAGGAAGAATTTGGCCACAAACACCAATAGGCTCATGTCTTGTAAATGTAAAAAAGTTTCCATCTGTGGGAAAAAGAAATAAATTAGGCATTCAGACAAAGCATTTGTGAGAAACAATTAAATCAGAAAGATGATAAAACTGGGTACCAAATTTAGCTGGATACAATTTTACCTATAAATGATATTTCCAAAATCTTAACTATGCAAAAAACCATAAAGTACATCTGGATTCAATATCTAATTTCTTCATAGCTCCAAGGTTTGATTTTTCCAGTCTGACTGACTTTTTGCAGTGATAACCCTGCTTCTCAATATGGTATGCACAGCACACCAACAAGCATTCCTCACTTCTTTTATCACCTTTTTTTTTTCTTTCAGAAAGTTCTTTTTTAAATCCTAGGTACGTATCAGACATTTTTTAATATTATATTTTAGCTTAAATCAAATCCATTAAATATAAAACTCTCTTTGATTCAAATAAATATGTGTTCCATTAAACCTAGTATAGAGGTCTACATGAGGCAAAAAATTTGGAAGTATTTATCACTCTAGTTTTCCTTAACTCCTTCTTTATTACCTTTTCCTTAATTCCTTCTTTATTACCATTCTTTTCTTGGTCTTTCTGAGAGAAGATAGCTAGAGAGACAATGTTTTCATAGAGCTGCTTAATGGGAAAGGGAATGGAATGAAATTCTAGCAAATACTGTTTCCTCATTCCTATCTCTTAGTACTTACTCTTCCTACTCTTCCTTCTATTGATTATCCAATCACTGAAATAAATATTACTGTTTTGTGCTAATCTTTGCTTAAATACTCAGACACTCAGATCCCACTACTGTAGTCTTGTACAAACTATACAATGCTATGCAAAAGTAGCCTACCACATTTCTTAGATGTACACACAGGTTAATTTTTTCAGTCCATAAACAATTCTTGTTCGTAGTGTATATAACAAGAAATAAATGTGAAGACCTACACTAAATGTTTAAACTGAGAACTATAATAAATCTTTAATAACCTATCTTAAAACCTGTCTAAAATATTTTCCATGTGAGATATTTTCTATGTTGCATAACTTTTTAGATAAAAGTCAGTTATTTGCAGCTTGAGTTGGCCTCAGTTCTATAGTTTTGTTATCTCAGAACTACTCACCCATTGGAACAGTACGCCCATGGATTTTATCAGCCCAGCCTGCACAGTAGCGTAAAGTTTTGATACAGGCACCCAAGTCCATTAGATAGGCCGTGGAAAAGAGCTTCCCACCATCAATGGTTTCCATTGTCTGCAGACAACAGCAATTCAAAAATTTATCAAATACTGATAATGGTTCTTTTGCTTGTACTTTGTAATTTAGCTTTTGGTAGTTAACTCTGAGGATTTCAGCTTTAGAACAGTCATTTAGATGAATTCCCCTCTGAAAGACATGTTTTGAAAAACTGAATGTAACAATTTACAAGTGAGAAATTTTTGTGATGATTTATTTTTATTGAGCTATGCAGATAGCATGATCACGACGCATTTGTAATGGTAAGATTTACTTAGAAAATATCTCTCCCATATGAGAGTTAGATAGTTACACAGTTCTAGCTTATATTAAATACTCTGCAAGCACAGATCAAGAGATCAGGTAGGAGACTGTGCAAATAACTGATGCAAATAAAATGAGTGGTTTTCCTCAAATATCGGCAAGAAGACTCAAATCTTGTAATAAAATACCCTAAATACACCTTGAGTGTTTGATGTGCAAAGGAAAGAACTGAGCCAGCTAGAACTCTTACGTGAGAAAAATTCAGTATGAAGAATAAATGCTTATAGAGAAGAGACTCTATTTTATTTGCTAACTAGCAACGGAGTGAACTAGCTGGTCTTATTTGAAGCTCGGCCTGACCCTCCATGCCAGGTAGATATAAACTTTTAACTATCTGTAAATATTCATGCAACATCTACAACTTTTTGACTGACCAATTCTGTTCCACCCACAGAGACACCAGCTCTAAATAGGATTGCTTTCCAGCCAAATCTAAGGAGTGTGATTCGGGTTAATTTCCACGCCCCTTACTATCGGGACATAAAGATCATGAGCAGTTCTTAAACAGTGTCAGCATATTTTTGATACTTCAAGACTATTTTTCTCAAGCTTTCCAAAACAGAGAGATCGAGGACCTTCAACTTTATGAACAATCCTGCTACAATCAGCAGGAAGAGCCCAAACTATAGTTTTAAGATCTAAACTACAGTTTCAAGATGTAATTGGATTGGCATTCTTTAGCATATTGGGTTGGATCAACAGACTGATCCTTCGAGAACAGTTTTTCACCGACAACTCCCCTGTGAAGTCCGCATTTTTAGTTAACTGGGCACAGTTCAGATATTGTACTTGGGAAGAGAACAGAACAAACAGAGAAGACAGCCATGCTTGATGGCTCTTAGCAACAAGGATCTGATGTATCTGGTGCTGTTTTGTTCTGTTTGGACATGGGAATAAATTCTTCCCTGGCCTCAAATATATGACTTCTTTAGCTTTCAGCATCACAGCAGATTGAAACCTGACAAACACAATTCAGTACCCGGCTTTGACTTATTTTTTCAGTTGCCTGTCTATAGGTCTGCTGAGACTCTGAAGCATCTTATCATCAAATAAAGCACTGAAATGGAATAATTTTCATCCTGGTCATACGCATGAACACAGAAAAATGACTTTGCAATGAGCTTTGGACATCTACTTTGATCTCTAGTGCACAGGAGTATGTGTTACTCTATAGTACTAGTTTTACAGGTAGGATAAACTGTGAGTGGAGAAAATCTCCATCAAAGTCTCGAAAGCGCTTCACTCATACATACCTTTTCTGAAAAGGGAAATAGTTAATAACGTGACTAAGCTGTTGGAAATATAAATAAAGTCAGTAAAATAGAAACTTGGAAGGGGGCCCAGAGAAAAGCAATTCTTTCATATTATGAAAATGGCAAACGGGAACAAAAACTAATTCAATGTTTCATCTTTCCTGTGGAAAAAAAATTGTTTCTTCATCCTCTTTGCATTTGTAATGCCTTAGACCGTACAATAAAGAAATAAATGCCAGCTTATCCAATTATTTAATGGACAAGAGAACATACTTCTCTATTAAAAATATACCTCTCTTAAAATTTTGTCTCTCTCAACTCAAATCTAGCATTTTAAAGGATATAAGTTCCACCCACCCAAGGTTTCTGCTGAGAAGCTCTACTATAGTCATAAGGACATAGGCAGCAGATGCTTTGCAGAATTTACATATTTGAAGGTTTGAATTTTTTGGGCTTATCGACAGTGTTTTTTTGTGGCTAATGGCTAAATACTTTTAACTGTAACTAGATCAGTCTGAGGGATGATCCTTAATGTTGGATGTTCCTCCTTCTTTTTAATTTTTTTATGCTGTTGACAGAAAAACAGGATTCATCTTCAGCACAAATAGTTACCTCACCTAAATTTTAATTCCAGAATATGCTTGAAATAGCAGACAAATCACCTTAATAATGGTACCATATGTGAAATTTAAAACAAGGAGGACAGGATACTAGCCTTTATCAAATTGGTGGTGCATTTCTATTTTATGTGTCATTTCTTGCCTTAGTGCACAATCTGTAGGTGAGAGCATTACAAGTTATGTGTCTTCTGTTAAGTGTGGTAAAATAGCCAATACATGGTATATAGTTCGTAAAGAGAGGACATCATTCCCCAGTGCTCATATTATTGTTCTTTTTAAAATAATCCATTGCTGCCTTTGATTCTGGTTATCTTTATCACTCATGACTAGTTGCAAGCTGGAGTTAATGAAGGACCAGTGATAAGAAACTATAGAGCCATAAAATTCAAAATTTCTTCGAGTTCTGACTTGTATCATCTATAAACACTGAGCCAGGCTTTGAGTTTAGGACTTGATTCAGGCTTTGATTTGAGTTTAGGCCTCAATTCAGACTTTGGTTTAGACAAGCATTAACCATGTGATCTATGTTAGTGTGCCCTTAAGAATCAGCAATTCAAATTATTGTGATTGTAGGTAGTTTAAGTATCACTTTAAAGCTAACCAAATACTCAAGTACTTTGCGGATATAGGGTGTTAACAGACCAGAGTGCAAGCCAGCTTAGTGAAGCCCCTTTGCTATAGAGAAGAAAACCTTGTACTGAGACAGCCTGGCTTTCCAAAGAATAGGCACATTAAACTTGCTTGTATCCTTCTTTAAAAATCAGGACTTTTATCCTTGTCTTTTTGTTCTCATATCATACTCACAGCTAAAATCAGACGATCTCTTTCCAATAAGTCAGCAAGTTTATTCAAGAGCCTTCCTCGCTCTGAAGCATCCATCGTACGCCAAGTTGACCCCAGCTCGAAAGCCTTTCTAGCTGCTTTAACTGCCTTGTCTACGTCTGCCTGTGGGGAAAACAAAAAAACTTACATAATCAATGATTGGTTCTGTCATCAATAATGGGTTTTGTCATCATCCTTTTTTGCTGTTAAACATGTAAAGTTTAGCATAAGTTTAACATAACCCCAATATAATCAAAATTAGCAAGAGTAACGTTAAATACATGTGTTATTTCCTTCCAAACACTTCCCTTGCTATTTCAGCAATGTGAAATTTTGTGAGAAACAGATGGGTTCTCCAGGCTTCTAAAATAAAAATATATAAAAGAAATCGATTTTTGAAATTTAGATTTTTAAGCTCTTTCCATACACCAAGCACTTATACTGATAGTACAATTTAATCTCATTTATTTACAAAGAGATGCCCAAGTCTGTAAGTTAAATGCTTAATTACTCATCATCTGAAAGTGTCTTACAGTGTAATGAAGACCAGATTAGAAAAACCTGTTCCTTAGGATGTTTCATAAAATGAACACAAATTTATTACTACGGAAGACAAATCAAGAAATTTATTTTTGAATGCTTCAAGAACTATTTATGTACAAAATTATTTAAAAAATTAAAAATAAGCCAGGTTTAAAATGCTAAGCCTGTATTAAGCCTTAAATATTATAAAGTCTAAGCAGTCTTTGCATATACCAGCTAATTTGTCAGTCTATTAATGTTTTTTATAGCGTATTTTATTATTTATCATTTGGCTTTCACTACAGAAGAAAAATCTACAATGAAACTATTCTGTGCAAAGGGTGTTTCAGGATTTAAAAAAAAAACATTTATAATCGCTTGAAAAAAAGTTTTTAGTACTTGGAATTCTTCTGTATTTCATAATTCTTGTAAAATTTACCAATGAAAACAATGACATAAAAAGGAGTTTTATTCTAGTTTTTTTTGTTGGAAATGAAAAATTTTGAGGGAAAAAAGAAAAAAAGGAGTTTCTATATATGCTACGTTTCCCAGAGAAATTTGCATGCAATATTTGAAGGATTTCTTTGAAGGATTTCTTTCAAATATTTTTTGTGCTACTCTGCTAAAATCTCCTTCAGGGAAACCATTATCAAGGTTGACTAAGTCAGCAAATTCAACTAAGTCAACACCAAAGTCAATTGTTTTAAGCGTGAACCAGATCTTGAATCTTTAACTGATATTGGTAGCCATCAAGTAATTTCAAGAAGCTGTGAGTGGGATGTGTTAGTGACTTGGAAAGCCCAGCACAAACCTGTTAGGCAGAAGGCCACAGAACTTCCAAAAGTTTTTTCCAGGAAATTTGGGAGAAGATGAGAAGGAACTGTATGAGTAGCATAGCCATTACTATAGGCTAATACTGACTAGGTAGCTGAAATCTACCAAATTAAGCATTGCTTTTCTTCAGAATCTGTCAGCAGGTTGTCAAACAGCTCATCACTACCTATGACCCCTATCATAAATTTTCTACATCTTTGCAATAGGACTGGAGAGCTGTGGCTTGGCCTTAACTGGAAAAAGAGAAGGGGAAAAAAAAAGTCATATGAATATGAATCACATAAATTAAAACTACATTGCCCCGAGCTCTTTCTTCTAGAAGTGCAGAAATAATTGAAATTGAGAAAAATCGTATAAGAATAATACAGGGCTTTGAATGAAAAATAATAAAAAAATATTGTTCTTCAACTGTATGAAATTTACTTTCATTACATAAATCTACACTGTGAGTATGAAGACTCCTTTCTGATCCAATTCAGACTTTTTTACAGAAGTACATTTACTTCACGTATGCTGACCATTTGGTGAGCAGCTTTATTACTACTAGGGGCCTTTAGGATTAGGAATGTAGCTTGAAAGAGCCATCAAACTGGAAGAAAGTTCCCACCCACATATATGTCTGTGTTTTGTAATCTTCTCTTGTTTTCTAAAATACCACTGCAAGGCAGTGGACAGCCCTTTGTCAACCCTATTGTACACACAAATTAAATTCCTAAAATCTCTTGGCTCATTATCTGAAGTCTAGCCTCTTGCATATTAGGTTCATAATGGCTGTGTAATTTACTAGATTTGTCCAATTCACTAGGCAATTTAGTTAATAGCAGTTGTCATTACACGTTAGTTTGCAAAATTATTGAACGGAAAGGAAATCTGTGTGTTGAATAGTATTGCCTCTTTATTTAATGAGTTGTTAGAGAGCTTGTAAGGAAAGAAAGCTACAAAAATTTTGAATGGTAACTGAACAGTGGCTGGTTATGAGTAATTTCATTTGAAGGTGATCATAGTGTCTCAGCACTATACTATGTATAGGTAGCTGGTATCAAAGAAAAGCAAAACCTTTGAAAAACTCCAGGTTAAATATATGAAATAATTAAAAGGCAGACTTTCTCAGCCATATTTTTCTGAGAAAATGTTTAAAATGTGTCTTCATTATGACCTTCTGAATAATTTGTGGTCACTGTTGCTCAAGTGCTGGACAACACTAGAGAAAAAGATTACTAGGAGATTCATGATGAAATTGCAGACCAGAGTAACAAAGACTTAATGAGAAGATGATTCTGAATGTATTTCTCAAAAGAGAATTTTATTTCAGTGTGAATTTCTGTACAGTAAATAAACAAATTCTGAAAAAGGATGTGCTTATTATATTGGCAATAAATTTTTGGTGAACTTATGACACAGACAAACTTACAAGTTTTACACTATTTCTACAGGATAAAAAAGTGTTTAACATTTTTATGCTAAGCTTAAAAAAATGCTTGTTATACAAAACATTATGGATATGCATATTTCTTGACTAAAATTAATATATCATTTTGTGAGAAAAGTGGAAAAAAATTTCCCTTTTGGATGCAAGATTTACTTTGACGAGAAATTGTAGAAAATTAAATAAATATGTGCAAGAACCAAACCAGTTTCCAGTAACAGTCATTGTGTGAACTGGAAATAAAAGCTTTACTTCTTGTATTTACTTTCTAAGAATTTATAAAAAAACCCTTTCTTTGGTCAGCACTTTTAATTCTGTTAAGCACTTTGCATGTTCTATTTTAAAAAACTACCCCCTTACTTACATTTAAACCATACTCACTAGACAAATCCTCTTCATAAGAAAAACACATAATGTAACAAAAATACAGAATTTAGGGCTTAGGTTCTCATTATATCTTTAATTACATGGCATCTATCTGAAACTTTCCACTACAGAAACTCATAGAGAAAAATATGTTTCTTTACAGTTTTTCACAATTTTCTTAGTCCTCTGCTTAAACTCATTGATTCAACATGCCTTAAGTTGATCAGTTTTGGAGGAATTAGTGACTATTTGATAGGCCAACTTCAGCTTCAGAGTAATTTTTAGGACTATGTTCCAATATGTTTTTCACAAAACAAAATATTTGAAGGGGGCAGTACTGAGAAGACATATAGCTAAATATACTGATGCTAGTGATCGTCTTCACAATATCTGTGGGAAATTATAAGTATTTGTTCTCTTTATATTATCTGTAAGGAAAAGCCTGATATAAATGCTCAATGAACAAGATTATATTACGTGTAGTGAAAAAAATATAACAGGAATAATAAAATAAAATCCTAACTAAATTTTTAGATGTTATTGATGACAGATAAGAAAAAGAATCAATAATATTAGTAAAACAAATCCGCAAAAAATTATTTCTTCAGAACTTTTCTCATATGAACCCAAGGTAAAGCAGTTTTTCAGTGTCTCTTTACAAAAAAATATTATGGCTTAGTAAAAAAGGGCTAAGAATTATATTTGTAGAAGAAGGTATACAGGATGAAGGAGGTACATCTGAGGTGATGTTTTACGTCATACAAATGGCTGCTTGCCTTCCTGCTTTTAAGATCCACTGAAATTAAAGTTACAGTTGAGGTCAAGAAAGAAAACCCTACCTTGTCGCCTTCTTCAACCTCACAGATTTTCTCTTCAGTTGTGGGGTTAAAGACTGCAAATTTTTTACCACTGACTGAATCATGCCATTCATTGTTTATAAATATCTGCAGGAGAAGAAAGAGTGTGACAATATTAGTAACGCATACATAGCTGTTGTCTGTTACATGTTTTAGTAAATAAACATATCTTTCATAGCTGAGAGCTGCCAGATTGATAATGTCTGAACTAAAACTGGATAGCTGTTTTCTACATTATTCTGAAGATATGAGTAATCACATATTTAACCAGGATTAGCTTTTTAAAATTGACTTCCTTTGGAGAGGCAATCTTTCTTTGCATTGCATTTTTACTTTGTTTCATGTCATAAAAATATGCTGTTACAAAGGGGTCCTTCCTCTCTGTGAAGTAAAAGGGAGGTACAGCCTTAAATGACCTATGGAAAACTACCTGAGTTTCCTGTGCTCACAGGCTTGGTAACAATGAAGGGCCTTTCTGTTACACAGCCTGACAAAAGAAAACCCAGTTCTTGGATTTAGTCAGTATAGTATATTGAACCAAGAATATCTTGAAGGCCACTGTTGTATTTAGCTTTGCTTTGATTTCTCTACTCTCTGCTGCCAAAAAAAGAGAAACCAAAACAAAAACCTCAAACAAACAAAACCAGTAACAAGGTTTATTAAAATTGAATCTGAGACTGAAAAAAACCCGCGCCATAGTCAATTGAATGAATTACAGAAGCACAGAATGGGTAAGGTTGGAAGGGACCACAGTGGGGTCATATGGTCCAACCTCCCTGCTCAGGTAGGGTTATACTAGAGCACATTGCACGGAATTGTTCCCAGATGGTTCTGTGTGCTTAGGACGGGCATGTGGACCTCTGCGTGAAATTTGATGTACTTATCTCTGTTCACAAATGTAAAACAGATCCTGGGTCTTACCTGAGGGTGCACAAGATCTATACTACTCTAGAGCCTGCAGTCTTTGAGGCACTGTTGGTAAAATGGTCAAAGCGGTTTAATTTTGTTTTAACTGTAGGTTAACCTTGAAACAGAAAGGAAATTCTCATTGGAAAGACTTGCTAAATGCACAGCTGTTGAAAGGAGGAGGATAAGTTGCTAGTAAGTGTTTTGTAGGTTGCTTTTTGAAGTGGACATGATAAGGTATACAGTCCAAACTCAGCAGTACCTGACCTTCCCTGCCTGACCCTTTCTGCGCTCTCTGGGTTCAGGTGAGTGCTGAAATGGGGGTGACATGCTAAGCTGTCCTCTCAGCACCTGAGCCCACCTTCCTGATGCAGGTGGGCTGGTGCCCTCCCTTCTCACTGTCTTACAGTGCCACTGCTTTGCAGGCATGCATGTGAGATCTTGTTTGTACTCACCTCTGAGGCTATGTCAGGCTCTGAATGACTGTACCAGGTATTTTGAGCTCAAATTGTGCTTCTTTCTAGTCAAGGCATCTTGCCCCACTGTTACTCACTGGACTCTAGCTCTGAGATGAGCTAGCAGGAAAGATGTGACTCCTGCTTCCTCTCCATTAGGACAAAGAACCTAGTGTTGCTGTTTAGAGGAGCAGGAACTTTGAAACAGAAAACTAGAAAATACTTTGGAGTTGGCAAAGTAGACAATGATTGACTCAGGTCAACACAATATTGAGACACCAGAACTGCAGGATAAATGATTTTTGTCACAGAAACCTGAGGACTAAATCCTTCCACCTCAACCACATATGCTATGAAAATGCGACATTTCAGGGAATACGTTTTCTGCATAATATTAAAACTGATTGAGTAGTTGTTAATAACTGGTGAATAGTTTATAAAAAACCACCAAGATTGATAAAATTATTATCTCTAAATGGATATGGCAACAATTCATTAATATGTTTATATATTCCTGTGCTAGATTAATACAGTTCTGTATGTTTTTGCTTGTCTTTACATGGGTACCTTATAAAGAGTGTCATTGCTACCTCTGACCATAAGGACTGACCATCAAGCTCCTGATGTAACAAAAGCTGTCTGTGAAATAAATATCTAAGTCCATGGAAACTTCTGATAGGTGACGAAACAAGTTGTAAGAATATCCACACAAAATTCCAACAGTGGAAAGGGCAAAGACAGCAGTTAAACGGTTAATACGAAAAAAGCCATTGCCAAGAAAAGAGACAAAGTAAAAGGTAAATATTAACATAACACTGCTATGATGTTACAGTATGCCAAATCCATATCTGTCCATGAAAGGAACAATAGAAAAACATACCATTTTTGGAAATATTTAAAGTGTTTGTTTAAAAACTACATTTATTGTACCACTCAATATCACCCATAATATTGGTTTAGAATATATTTTTATTAATGTTTCTAATACCTTCCTGTTTAAAACATAACTTTATTATATTAAATATATTTACAATATTGTATCAGAGTTGTATAAATCAAACTACCCAGACGTCTTTCATAAGCTAGATAGCAGCCTTGCAAATGGAAGTAAGAAAGACAGGAAAGGAAAAAGTCAAAACTCTCCATGTAAGCTGTATTAACACATCTTAGGCAGCTGTACTCACTAATGTTCATGCAGCCATGCTCATAAAATGCTGTGGACTATTTGCTACAAACAGGATGTGGATATCTAAACCCAGCCAACACTGAAGTGCCAGTTAACAGCAGCCTCTAGCAACAACCTTGACCTGCTGAGGAAAGCAATGCTT
The DNA here is from genome assembly GCA_013397775.1 of Eulacestoma nigropectus. Lineage (NCBI taxonomy): Eukaryota > Metazoa > Chordata > Aves > Passeriformes > Eulacestoma > Eulacestoma nigropectus. The sequence continues at coordinate 160,433 of VZTE01001749.1, forward strand.
GGGATCATCTTGCAATAGGTTTCAGTGTTTTATCAGTGAGTCAGAACTTCACTGACAGCTCTTCAGGCACAATTGCAAAGGATCTACCTCTCTGTGGCAAGTGCTGTGCAGTGGGTTGTCTATGGTGACTGACTAGGCTCCATGAGGTTTAGGGCTAAAAGTTTATTTTTGCAAAAAATTCAGAAATATTGTTACAGGTGTTTTTAACTGTTACTTCACTGGAATTCTAGAAGAGAAGATTTTTTTTTTTTCAACAATCCAAAGAATTAGTGACTATTCAGATTTCTTTGCAGTAGAACTGGAAATATAGATTCCCAGTAGATGAGATTGTATACCATTAGAGCTTAGTGTTTTAAATAAAGCCCAGGCAACAGGCAGTCAAAAAACATCTCATTGTCTTTATTCCTCAGTGTCATAGTGCAATAAAATCTTGCTTCTCTGAAGTGATTGATTTCAGTTCAAATGATCTAATACCATCCACCATTTGGTGTTGAAGTTACCTGCAAGACTATAGTATTTCTGTCCGTGTTTACACGGTTGATTTAGTTATTCAGATGACCTGAGCAGAGAATGGAGAGACAAGACCTGAACTTTGCCTTTTTTTTCTGCCATTCCAGTGGTTTCTTTTCCTTCAGTTCTGGAGTATTTTGAAAGAACTGGGAATTCATTTTGAAGTATCTGCTAGATGGCAAGTGCCATATTTTGTGTCTGTCCTACATGAGGGAAGAAGGCATTTGACTCTGTATAGCTTTGTCTCAGATGACCTGCACCATAGCTCTGCTGAAAGAAATTTTAGGGTCTTTACATGTCATCACCTTATGAAACATAATTTTTACTTAATCTTCTTTAGAATAAGGATCCCCTTTTTTGTGGGCTCAATATTGTGCAGTCTGTACAGGGTTTCAGGCTTCACTGCTTCTGCAAAACAACTTAAAAGATCAGCTTAAAAAGAAAATTTCTGCTGTTGCATTGATCCCATATTCAGCATCTGTCTATAAATGTACTGTTTGTTAGGGAAGAATTTTTATGTAATTCACTATTATTGATTTACATTATAATTCATACAGAGATGTAGTCAAGAAATGCAATGGAACTAACTAAAATGTGGACCTTCCGTAACTTAGCTATTAAGGATAGCTTTTTAAACACAGAAGGTCTAAGCTATCTTCTGTTTAGATATCAGAAGGTCTTCCAAACTTACAGTATAAGAAAAAGCAAACCCTATTTCCACCTTAAATCTGTGCCTTGCTTAACAAAGATTTTCTTGAAAATACTCTTCAAATGAGCCCAGATTCCAGTTTCACAGGGATAAAAGCGATCACCAGATTTGAACCCTTGCTCATCTGACTGCTCTCGAGCTTTCTTGTGCAGACTATGAAGCAGGGAATTACACAAACAGCTTGTTTTTACAGGCCAGGAACAATGAAGAGACACCAGGGCCGAGGCTGGACACGTGCTGGAGGCAGTTCAGCCTCACTCGCATGAAGTGGTGCAGAGTGCTGAATAACAGTTGCACCTGTTCATACCTGCTTATATAGATTGTGACAGCACTTCAGGTATCCTTGAGTACAGTAATTCAATAAAAATTTACTTGGCAGTAAATTTTGCAGATACATCTAAGTCTTAAAATTTTGTGGCCCAAGAGGAGGCTCCTTTCAAGTTCTAATTTACTAGTCTCAAAATATGTCATGGAATCTCATTGTATTCTTTGAGTAATAAAATTAAAATATGTGACATTTCATAAGGAACTACTAAAGAATGAAAATATAAGTTTAAACAATTATGTCAATACAGATACTGCTGTGAAATCTTTTTCTTTTCTCCGCCTCAGGTTTTTCCTTACATGAAGTTTATATATGGTTAATATTTCATGTAACTTTTTTTCTCTCCCTTGAACTTAAGTGCTATTATTGATGCAGGAATTGCATTTTACTACTGCAGTGGAATAATAATCAGAGAACATACTCTTTCTATTAAGTATTAATGCAATTTTTTTTTATTTTTCAGTTACTCTGTGTCCACAGATTGAGCTGATCTCAGAAAGTGTAAGTTTCTATAGCACCTTTCTAGCTGATTACCTTTCCCTAGTTATTCCAATTACAGTTTTGTACTTTTATGCCTCATCTTTGTTTTTGAAGCTAGTCACTTCATCATTTTAATGCTCAGCTATAATTTTTCTTTACTCAGAATATCTTACCCTTCCACAATTTCTGATACTCCACAGGAAGCTTAGCAAGAGAATGTTCAGACCTTTTCTCCCTCTCGTGTAATTTGACAATCTAATGATTAACTAATCTGAGTTTCTCTGATACAAGGAGTACCACAGGGCTTATTGTATGTGAAAGCATCATGACAGAAAGCATTTGTCAGGCAATCATTGTCTATTTCCTCAGCGCTGACTAAGTAAAATATTTACTAGCATATTTTTAACTAGCTACCAAAACCCATTGGGGTCATGGAAATATCTTTAAAGGAGATTCATATATGAAACCAATTCAAGATTACTTTATGGTTTAAAATCCAAGCCAATTTCAGTGTTTAAAATATGCTTGATTTGATAGCTGAAAGTCAAATTTCATGAAGATCATTTAGTGTTATACCATATGTAAAAGATTCACTCTGAAATGTAGCTATACCAATCTATAGATCATTTAGTTAAGTGAACTCTGTAAAAAGCCACAAATATCCCCACTCATAGAAAATAAAATAGAGACACTGCTAAGTAAAGATAGCCTTTGGAACATCTTCTGCAGATCTCTCTTCAGATTTTTTTGTCATGACTGTTGATAATATGTAATGGTAGAAAAAGAAAAATTGGAGTTTATGAAGATGAAGGATCTTGTTCTAGGTGCTTTAGACAGAAAGGTTAATATATTAGCAGAAATTAGTGCTTCCCTCATCTTCCAGCGTAACTAGTCACCCACACACAATGTTCTAACTTGTATAGGACAGGAAAGGAATGCAATGGGTAAGAACAAAAGAGTGCAAAGGCTTTATTAAATTGTGAGATGAGTGTTGTACATGGGGTGACATTTCTGTTATCCCAACTCCCTCAGTACGCTGCTGGGGTTTTCAGAAAATCCTATGTGATATTTGAAGAGAGGAAGAAAGCATTGCAAAAATCAAGCCTGCCCAGGGGTGTGCTGGATTTTGTAAGCAAATGCATTGCATTTCTACATGGTTAGAATTGCTATGCAACTTTTAAGGAAATGTATCTATTGTCAAGGCAAAAGAAACATTTGTTACGTGACGCTCTCCTTGATTGCACACTACAAACTAGACTTTTCAACTATGCTGGCTGTCTCATGGTTGCCTTTTTGTACTAACAGAATAGATTTTTACTAATGAAATATTTTAGAAGGATGGCAATATTTGCAGAAATTTGTATCTTTCATATTCAGTTACATCAGTTGGTGTTTTTCCCATATTAGTTGTTTTCCTTTGGAAAACTAAAAAAATCAAATAGTAAAATAATTATGTTTTTTCAGAGACAGGAAGAGCAGTGACAGGGTATCACATGGCAGAACTACATATCTTTCCTGTTAAATATTTACAAAGTAAGGTCCTACATGATTTATTCAAGAAAGAAATGTACTGGAACATTTTCCATTAGAAAAAAAAGGATAGAATGGAATTTAAAAGGACTAATTTAGATGAATACCTGCTTTTGGAAAAGAAACTAAACAGTAGTTCTAGAAAATAAAATTATTTCCCTTGCAGTGGTATCAAGAAAAAAAGAAAAGAACAGTAGCCAAGAATCTCCAAAGGTAAGAAGTTCTTTCTGATCAATAGTTCTACCTGGATGTTTCAGAGGGCAAAGTTTCTGCTAACAAAAAAGTTCTAGCAGATATCTGTGTGTTACAATATAATATTATGATATAAAACTGGCAAAGAGTCTTTTAAAGCTGGAAACAAGGCTGTATTCAGACCTTTATCTGTATATTTCTAACTCTATATTGAAAGAATTTTCTATTTCAAGAAGTTTATGGTAATATTGCATTGTTAGTTTGGTAGACTACATCTAGTTTATTAGCAGCTTGTTTAGCTGAAAAACAAATTCAAAACCAGATTTATTTTCTCTAATGTAAATACGCCACCAGAATTAATTTTATTTTAGTTTCATTTTCACACATCCCTTTCCATGCAAGCTTATCTGGTATAATTATTAGAATTTGATTATAACACAATGCAATATGCTAACAACTTTTCCTTCTTTGCTCCATTTATACTTTCTGGTAAACTTATCACTGCTGAAAATTTGTTTCAGGACAAAAGCAACACTCACATCATGAGAAATATGGAACTATTCTATCATGCTTGCACGTATAGGTGCTTTAACTTAGGTTAAAAGAATCACTGAAAATCACTTGCTAGTATGTGTGTGAAATCAAAATTCAGCCAGAATAAATATTTCAAGCACTGATTTACAGTGGCTTCTATGGTTCATATAAGGTTAAAATGAGCACATCCTATTTTCTGAAGTGAATGCATAAGAAAGATTAAGAACAGCAAATGCTACTAACCTTGGTGTACTGAATTTTCAGATCTTTTAATGGTTCTGGCAGCACTGGCATAACGGAAGCAGGATTGCTGTCTGAGTTGTTCTTCATGTTTTCGGTTGAAAAGTTTGAGGATATTCCTGAAACACAGGTGAAATAAGTTATAAATGGAATACGGTGATTTTTGCCCTGACTGAGCTCTTGGCTTTATTTGTGCTTTTTTATCTGAACCAGCCATGGTATATTTGCATACAGGAATACGATTGGATGAAAGAATTTATCTCAAACAGAAAATGACACTACTTATTTTTATGACCAAAGCAACAGCCTTTTCAGTGAGCTGAGACCTCGATGAAGCATATGCTGCTGAAACAAACTGCCGAGGCAGACACTATGAATTCCTCACTAGGGAACAGAGTTTAAGGCCTCTTCATCTTACCTGCAGAATTGCTTTCTCTCAACAGGCAGGTGTCCAAATTCTAAAGGAAATTCTTCATGTACTTGAAGGCAGGTCTGAAGGTAAAGACAGGCTTGTTAATAGACACTGAAAATGAACTGAGCCCTTCTTACTAGAAGGTTGATGAGAATAATTGCCAGAGCTAGAAACCATTCATTAAAAATCAAGCCATCTTAGGTTACATTTTAATATGTTCAGAGTACATTAGAAGTACTGTAATTAATGTCTATTTCGTAGATCACAGAGAAACAGGGTGATACAAAAGCCTTCATGTGTTTTTCAAGAAATGTGAGGGTAGGAGAAAAGTGATCAATCCAGGAAAAAAAAATCTCTAAGTAGAACTAAGCAAAACTTGTTGCTTTTTTCTTCTAGACAGCACCACAAATTTAAGGACAAAGTTTTTACCACAGTGTCCTTTGGAATATCTGAGTCCAAAACAAATTGTTCAATAGACAAGGGTTTTCTACTCCAGGTGGAACACATTTTCCGGTTTTGATTACTCAAAAAAAACCGTATATCTTATTTTATAAGATAGAAGAAACTCCTTTCTTCATTAAGTCCTACTTTTTCTGATTAGTGGTCTCACAGGACTTGTTTTAATGTTCTAGGTTTCTGACAAATGCACAGTGGCTCCATGCCATAGAAATAGAAAGAAATTGTCTTATTGCTTTCATTAAGACTACATAAATTCTTGAAGAACTCACTGCTCACAGTTAATTCTTGTATCAGACATCATCTAAACCATCTGTCAATGGATGACCTTTAACTGACAAATGAGACAGGACATATCATGATCTTAAACTTACCATGCATTAATTGTATTTCATGTGCTTTCTGAATTAAAGTGTGTGCCGTAATTATTAGTGATGATTTTTGTGTTTGGACATATGGTTTGAGCAAGAGTTTCTGAGATTCAGAAAAGTTCAAGTTACTTCTGTATTACAGAGAATTCTATTCTCACAATTGTCGTCTCTCAGTGAGACATAAAGAGCTGTGTGGACTGAAACAAGTTTCAGTCATTCACCTTGTCCTGTGAAGGGAACCCATTCCCATTGCTAAGAACATTGTGATATTGAAGGTCACCTGCTCATTTATATACTTTTGGATGCATCTGTCAGCTTTTCTGCCTTAGCTGCCAGCTGTCTGGCTGAAGACATCTGAACACAGAACAGTATGTTTGTAAGATTTTTGAGCAGCATTTTCAGACTTTAACACTTTGGGTTACAGTATCTGCCAGCCTTAAAGAATGTCTTTGAGTCTCATGTCTCATGCAAAACCTAGAATGTCTAGAGAGGGTTTGTTAATTTATTATTTGGAACATAAATTTTTCAAATATCCTTGTGTAACAGGTTTTTTTCAGGTTTTTTTTTTTTCCACGTAATTTTCTGACTTAGACACTAAAGTTTACTCTAGCATCTTCTCACCACTAATTTCTCCATTAATGACAAACAGTTTGTCTCTAGTTAATTCACCTGCCAGCTGTTCAGATTTGCCTAACTGGAGATGCAAAACAGAGATCAGTGGATTTGTCTGGTTTCAAGTAAAGCAAAAGACCTTTCTTGCATATGAGAAAGTTCTAAATGCATTCTCCATTACATTATATTGCATCCCCAGTTTTTTAAAAAACTGTTTGGTCTAGAAGTTAATTATTATAACTTCTTACAAAAATGTTAGCATTTCTCTTCTTTCCATGTCTATAAAGAACAACCTGAAATCTGAGTAGTCAGGCTTTAAAGATGCTGCCCTGGATACAAAAGTTTCAACTTTTCCTAACATGCTGGTAATCACCACTTTGTTTACCGCACCATTTCTTCATTTAAGACATACTTTAGCCTCTCTTTGCTCTTTCTGTTTCCCTCTTTCACCCTTGGACGTCATGAATCACTTTCACTTTCCTATTTATTTTCGGCCTAGGAATGCTTTTAGCCTAGTGCAGAAATTATTTAATTTTCCTCATATGTCATGTTCCTGATTATTGTAGCTTTCTGCTATTTTCACTCTAAGACTTTTTTTCCCCATCCTGAGTGACATCCTTTCACATTTCACCTAAGTAATGATCAGCAATTCAAAAACTACAACTATTTATAGGATTGTACTATTATTTCAAGTAGTGAATTATACAACACTGGGATACTACAGCTATTGAAGCTTACATAGTTTTGTTGTTAATGTTTTCCTGGAAATGTTATATTCTATCTCATTTTTTCCTTTCTTTTGGTCAATAATTTGATTCTTACTTGTTATCCTTTCACTGCTGAAGGAAGGAACCCTAGTTACTCCACACCCTGGCTAACTATGTGACGCATTTCATAACTCTGTGATAGTGCTTTCTATACTTCAAAGCATAACATTTATTCCAGTTCAAAACTACTGAGTTCCCCTGTTTAATTCAAGTTCAGGGAGGAACAAGAGCAGAGGTCCACCGTGCAAGTTGTGATTAAGCTGTTATACGCCTTGCTGAATGGCATTGGCAGTGGTAAAACAAGAGCAATGGCTGCATGAACTTTAAGTCTGACTCATGTCACTCTGTGTCAGGAAGCTAAGTAGAAGTTTTATGCTAGAAAAAAGTTGTAAATAGTTTGTCTGTGTTTCTCTTCTCAAAGATTTAAAAAAGGATAATTAATAACCAAACACAGCATACCATATTATGAGTTCTCCTCATATGTAACCATACAGTGGGATATCAACAATGCTGTAACATTTTTATTGAGTTCAGTGTAGTCTAGGTGGGCAAACCATTGGGCCTGTATTGAGGTTTGTTGCAGGCCCATATTCGTTATATAAGATGTAATTTAAGAACTAGAACTGCACAGATGAAGGCAGAGTTTCTATTTGGGCTAGCTGGCAATCCAACTAATGAAACCAGTGTGTCAGAAGAACAAGCCAGATGTGATTTGTGACTGGATTCTTGTCCCTAAACACAGTGCTAGTACCATCTGTAATGCCCTAGCCTTTCCTAGCTGCCCTGAGATACTGGCCCAGGATCAACTTTTGATTCTACTTGGTATTTTTTATGTTAGTGTATGCTGAGCTAATACTGTCTAAAAGCCATTCTTTTGGTCTCTGACCTTCTAGCATTAAACAGGGAAATACTTACTTTATATTGAAGAAGAAGATTATTCTGGGAATTTCATTTATCCAGAAATTACTTTGATTTTTTTAAAGGCCATAAACTCTTGGAATTTTACACCCCAAAAGTAGGCACAAGCTTGTCTTTTTTTCTAAACAGTTTTTTTTGCCTCTTTCCCTTTTTTTCCCCTCTTTTTTAATGAATGCTGAATTATTTTCCAAGTTCCCACAGTCCAGGTGCCTCCATTCTCCAGCCATAGGGGACAGCTGACTTAATCTTTTTACAAAGCTGACATTGTAATCATAGCAGTAAGAAAATCTGATCCTTAGGTTTCTATGGAAAAAACCCCTTGGCCTTCATATATTTGATCATTAGAGAAATCTAATTCTTATTTTGTTGTAGACATGTTCAAAGCTACATAGATCAGATAAGATTGCATATATTTAGCTTGAACCACCTCTAATGTTGGACAGTGCAAGGATTTTATTACAGGTAAACAGAGAGTAGATGTTCTCTACCTTTGGGTTTTGTCACTTACAGCTCTGGAAACATTTCAAATTGAATATCTCTCTCACCCGATGATCAATCAGAATTACATCCTGAATTCCATAATTATTAGCCCCTCTAAAAGGGGGCATAACAACCTAAGTAACCTCTGCAAAGTTGCTGTAATTTAAAACACTGAAGGTGAGTAATCTTCCATGGTGACTAATACCATACTGTCCAAAGTTCTCTGGGGTAGGAGCTGCACAGGATACGCTGCTGCACTCTGCCGTTCAGTAGCTGTATTTTATCATCTGTGCTGAATTTAGACTGAACCTTGCTTGAATGATGAACTACATGCGTACACTTTATAAAACCTCATAATTAAAAATATATTGGAGAATATCTGTTGGACAATATCACTGTTGCTAAAAATCCTGGTTATCTGAAACATGTCTTGCAAATTCAGAATGTACAGGGAGTTCAGAAAAGTAATTATTCACAGATTTGAGCTGATACTCCATTGGTACCGAGAGAAATGAGCATTAAGTTAGAAGCAAAAGATATAAGGGTCAAAACCACCAACATATGGTTTAAGAGTGGAAATCATTGAGATTTGCAAAATCACTGGATTCTCATTCTGAAATTCTTTATGCTCTTTGGTGATCTTCCTTATGACATCGCATTAATGGCAGTAGAACAGTGGCCATTGTTTAGTGTGATGTGGAAAGGCAGACATATCAGAAATAAGAACTGGTATGAAATTCATGCTTTTTTTCCCATCTAAATTGAGAGTCCAAATTTGGGTGGGATGTGCAAGTTCTCATGACTTTAACTGCAAAGCACTGAAGTCAAAATGACAAGATTTTCAAGGCTACAGAGCAAATTCCTTTGGCTTTTGAAACATGCTGACTATCCTGCATTTCTGAAAATCCAAGCGTTCCTTTAATATAATTACCAGTATCTCTGGGCACAATTAGGAGTTCTTCAGTCATTATAAAATTTCTGTGAGATATATACTCATGGAGTGAGGCAGTAGACAGATGCATATCTATTTATTTGAATTTGAAATTTGAACTCTGTTAGAGAAAAATCTTTCCCTTTTGTAACATGGACAATAACTGCGGTCAAAGAAATGTCTTGGAATAGATTTCTCCATTCTCTTCACTCTCGTGACAAGTGACAGGATTCAAGCAAATGACATGAAGCTGAGTCAGGGGAGGTTTATGCCAGATATCAGGAGAAGATTTTTCATGCAGAGGGTGATTGGGCACTGGAACAGGCTGCCTGCGGAAGTGCACAGCACCAGGCCTGACAGAGCTCAAGAATCATTTGGACAATGCTCTCAGGCGCATGGTGTGACTCTTGGGGATGGTCCCATGCAGGGCTGGGAGTTGGACTTGATGATCCTTGTGGGTCCCTTTCAATTCAGTGGAATCTCTTCTGTGCTTCTGTGACTTTCATCTCACAGTGACATGTCAAAAGTACAAGAATAAATTGTAATAGTGGGTAGGTTTAGGCTGCTGCATTTGGTCATGCAGGTTGAAGGGAAGGGATGCCATCCAGAGGGACTTGGATAGGCTTGAGAGGTTGACCTGTGAGAGCCTCACGAACTTCAACAGTTCTGCATCTGGACTGGAGCAATCCAAAACACAAAAACTGTGTTGGCAAAGAATAGATCGAGAGCAACCCTAAGGAGAAGGACTCGGGGGTGTTGGTGGATGAGAATATCAACAGTTTTGACAATCTGCACTGGCAGCCCAGAAGGTGAACTGTATCCTGGGCTGCACAGTTAGAAATGAGGCCATCAGGTTGAGGGAGGCATTTCTGCTCCTCTACTCTGCACTCATGATGCCCCACCTGAAGCATTGCATCCAGCTCCAGGGTTCCCAGCATAAGAAGGACATGGACCTGTTGGAACAAGTCCACGGAGATGCTCAAAGTGCTGTAGCATCTCCTGTATGGAAACAGGCTGAGAGGGTTGGGGCTGTTCAGCTTGGAGAAAAGAAGGCTCTGGGGAGACCTTACAGCAGCCATCAGAAAAAGGCGCCTGGCACAAGAAAGCTGGAAAAATGGATTTGTATGAGGACATGTAGTGACAAGAGGTAATGGGTCGCACTGAAAAAGCGCAGGTTTAGACTAGGAAGTAGGAAAAATTCTTTACTGTGAGGGTGGTGAGGCACTGGCACAGGCTGCTCACAGAAGACGTGACTGCATCATCCCTGGAAGTGTTCAAGGCCAGGCTGGTTGAGGGTCTGAGCAACCTGGTCTAGTGGAAAGTGTCCCTGCCCATGGCAGAGGCTTAGAACTAGATGATACTTAAGGTCCCTTGCAACCCAAATCATTCTATCATTCTATGATGCTAAATACATTTCTAGGTTTATTTATTTTTCTTTCTGCTAGTTGGACATCAGCTCCTTGTAGTCTATATTTTTGTAGCATGAATCATAATTTATATTGATTTTTGGAATCAGATGTTTTATATTTGTATATAGGACAATTTACAGGTAAAATAATGACTAAAATGTGATAATAAAATCACCAAAATAAAAGGAACAGGATATATTATGTGACAATGAGAGAATGAACAGTGGTTCAGGAACTATTACACCATTTTAAAAAACATTTATCTATAGAAACCATTTCAGTTACAGGAAGTAATATTCTTCATAATATAAATTAGAAGGCTATCTATTTCATCATTGCAGCATTTCTTAACAGTTGCAGGAATATTTGTTAGAGTGTAGTGTGTTTTCCTTCCTTAAATTGAAATGAATTGCAATTGTTTTGTTTCTTTTCTTCAGTTTATCATAAAAAAATCATACAAAAGTAAAAGCTATAACAATTCATGTGAAGAAGACAATCAAGCAGAAAAAAAATAAAAAGAACTCAGTATAATCTGGTGCAACAAAAATGTATCTATGTTTCTAGAGAAAGAAAGGAATTCTCACAAAACTAGGAGAAGGCCTGTAAAAAACCATAATTGGCTTGTAAAAGTCTGTCTCTACATTTGCCCTAAAATATGTAATATAAGCAATTCTATTTTACTCACATCAGTAGAATTTTTTTGTACTCTCCTAATTACTACTTATTATTCAATCCTGACATCAAATATTTGCCATAAGGTCATGGAAAAAGTCAATTAATAAGTTATCATATGACAAAAGTATAGATTTTCGTTTAGGCTAAATTAGTTTTCATGTCCACATGACAACATTTGATTAATAAATATCAGTTGTTTTTCTAATTTTCTGACAAAAGTTAGTCAACATTTATATCTCTTTTGCTGTACCGGACAGAATATCCGGGCTGAGAAAATGAGAACGCTTAATAGAACAGTATTATCACAACAACGCATTAGTTAATAAATGAGTACAGTTTCCTTATAGACTATAAATCCAGTCTTGGCAGCATAGAATGACTTATATTTAGAGTATCTTTTTTGTGAACCAGGAAAAATTTATTTGTGTTTTTCCTGTTAAAAATTACACTAATTTTTTAAACCTTTTTTTGGTACACAGTTCAAATGAGGGAGCAAGTAATAAGTAATGCAATAGTTTGAAGGCTTCTCGAATAATTGATTACAAATAAGGAGAAATATTTTATGACACAGGTCACAGTAAAAGCTCTTATCAGTGAACTGCATGAATAATTTGATGCAAATCAATATAGTGCAAAGGCAAAACTGGTCAGGTTTAGATCAGAATCAGGCCCAACACTAGTTATTAACCTACATTGTTAGCAAAAATTACTGCCAAGTAATATTCAGCATTTCCTCTATGAACCTTTGTTTCAAAGCCAAGTTTTAGACAGCCTCAACTGATTTTACATAATTGCTATGTGTGGTTTTTAAGCCTCTGTACAGTAATTGTGTTCTTCAGCTATGAAAGACTCATAAGTGAAAATAACCCTCTTTTTAATTTTAAAGTTTTGAAGAGCATCTAAAGAAAGTTTTTGTACAGCTAAAATGAAAAAATGTCAGAGATACTTTTAACATCTACCTCTTCCTTTGATATTTAGAAACAATTCTCTGAATGAATATTCCTTAATTTCTTTACATCAGTTTTAATTATCTTAATGTTATCTTATATTAATTATCAACATCGTCATAACTATAGGGGTTTTGAAAGGGGTTTCTTTGTGTGTTTTGCTATAGGATGTATTGGATCCTGTGTTCTCTGCAGTGAAAAAAATCCAAATCTTTTTACCGGAGTTGAGTGCCTTTTCCATACATCATGGTAGTTAGCTGCTAGAGCAGAATTTGAAACTTGGAATTAATAGAAGGCATCAAAAGGATGTCTACGGCAGTTGCAACTGAACTGATGTAAAACTAAAATGAAGTCCATGATTATGCATTTTTGTAATCCTTTCCCCCCCCACTCGGCACTCTAACTTGTTGTTTATTATTCATACTATTAGTTCCAGGAAGTTGCTACAGAGCTGGCTAGAAACCATGCATCAGATAAATAATCTTGAGGTCAAAACTCCCCTTTATAACACTTGAAGTATAATGAGAATTGCTAAGAAAGAGCCACATTTGCAGTAGGAAAGTGACTTATTAGGAATAAAAAACTTGGCACAGTGATTAATCACACAGCATTTCTAGATTGACTGTGACACTCAAGTACTTTCCTTGTATTGTAATGTCAATGGAGGATTTGGATGGATTTCCAACTCCTCTGTTTCCCAACTTTTTAGTTTAACTTAAACAAACAAACAAATTATATGAAGCAAGACCTGCCTTTGTTTGCAAATTTCAGGGAGGTTTCTGTCGATGCTGTCAGAGATTGCTGTTTGTAATGAAAAGTGAACTTTAACCAGGTTATAAATCTGTGCATCTCTGGTCTGGGGGGCTACGACTCAGAATTCAAATTCTAATATAGAATAAAACTTTTGGAGCACATTATGAAGAGTCTCTGATTTTCAGTTGATGGAATCTACTCTTTTTTTAAGATAATTAGTAAGATTTATGTTATCCCCTGTTCTATAGTTAAAATCTCGATTTCAAGTTTAGATGCAGTAAGGTGGCCACATTAGCTTGTCATTTGTTATTCCCATTTTTCTCTGCTTTGTCATGGTTACAGAATCACAGAATCACAGGATCTGCTAGGCTGGAAAACACCTTTGATGTCATCAAGCCAAACCTGTGACCTAACAACACCTTGTCAACCAGATCATGGCCACATCCAGACTTTTATTAAAATCCTACAGGGATGGTGAACCACCACCTCCCTGGGCAGCCCAGTCCAACGTCCAATTGCCCTTTCTGTGAAACAATTCTTCCTAATGTCCAAATTGTTGTAACCCAGTTGTCATGTGTTGGTAGAAATATCGTACTTCTGTGTGCATGCTACTCATTGGCATCACTGGTGAATGAGAATTAGCAGCTTAAAGCAGTTGACTAGGATTTTTAAAAAGATGGTGTGATCAGTCTAGCACCCACTAAACGCTGTGAAGAGCTTTCCCGTTGTCTTTCAAATCTTCGTAAGGAGTAGTCTTAAGTCTTGGTAATCATCTAATTAAATACTTGCATTTAAAAAGGCTTATGAGTTGTGACAAATTTGAAGTACACTAGTAATTTCTGTAAGATTTCTTGAAAGCATTTCAGGATGGAAAATAGGCGATAACAATCTAGTACAGGAAACCAGGTTAATAACATACGCTTTGGGAACTAATCTTCTGCTTTGCTACAGAAACATGTTAGCCACCAGAACTACAAATGCAAACCCAGCAACAGAAAATCTCGGAAGGAGCCAAACTTACAGTGAAAACCATATACCTGTATGTGGTGTGTGGCATTATTCACTTTTCACCTAAAATTAAAAGTATGTTTTGTGGATGTGCTACCTGTGTATGTTTTTGGTTTTTATTGCAGATACAAATAGAACTAGATTCACTTTTTGGGACTGATTCAATATATTTCCCTTCTCTTCTAAGAAGAAAATTAGAAAAAGAAGGAAAATTCTTTCTCAAAGGAGAAAGAATGTTTGAAGTGAGAACATTGCAGTCCAATAAAATGCTACAGTACTTAACTAATTTATTGTAAGTCTGAGGAAAAAAAAATGCCTGCAAATATTTTTTGATTGTTACAGAATTTCTAAGAAAACAGGAGTACCTTTTTTTTTTTGGTCCAAAAAGTGTGAGATATGTTCTGCTTCTCTTCCTGTAAACACATTAAACCTTACAGTCTCAGAGTACTTTTCCTCTTGTTCCATATTTTGTAGCATTAGATTAATATTCTGATCATCAGTGGATGTAGCCCCTATAATCCATTTAATTAAGAATGTAAGTAAGCTTCTTTTTTAAATGACTTTCGTGTACCATCATCTGCTACCAAAGTGTCCCACAACTCAAGTTTAGACCTTGAAAGCAATTGTCTGAGGAGTTTTATATATTTTTTAAAAATTAAATTAAATTGTGTCTATTTTGATTTAACTGCACCAACTACAAAGCAGTAGAATAAGTAAAAACTTTCTTGTTTCTTTTAACTTGTATAAGAAAAAACTATGAGAACTGAGAACATCAAGGTTTCATATTCCTGGGAAAAATAAGTATGTTGATAACATTTTAGTGCATATTTCAACAACTTGCTGAAGCCTGCCAGATACATATTCTCTGGCATATTGCTTCGGTAGTGAGAATGCTAGGTGTTATGCAGAATAATTATACTAAGTACTAAAAAAGTTCTTTGAATTATACATTGCCTGGATGATAGTTGTATTCTGAGGTGATAATGCTATAAATAAACTGAAATTTACTTGGATGATCAGCACATCATGCTGGAGAAATCAGAGGAAAAATTAATCAAAGGCAGGAGACAGTGGTCAAAAGCAGACTTACTATTTATTCCTTATAATTTTTCAATGAAAAACAAGTGGCATATAGCTAAAGTTATGAATCTGGCTTGAAAAATTAAACTATTACTTCTCTTAATTGTTTGGTTAGTTAGCCAGACTCCACTGACACAGAGGTTTTGCAGTCAGTGGAAGACAGTATTTAATCTTTTGTAACAAACATAAATTCACAGTTGTTTTGCTCAGGATAAGATTTATGTGAAACTACTCCTTTACTGTAGTTGTCAGGAAAGATTTAAAATTTCATCTTGAAACTAAGCAAAATTCTGGTGTTTTCTCAAAATGTCCCCTGAAATTTTGTATTAATTTGGCATAGGCAAGTATGAAAACTTTTACCTAACGAGAAGGTAAAAAAAGGAGAGCTTGAAGGGAGAAGCAGTAGAGGAAGAAGAGATTATCAAACTACATACAAGCTAAAACTTAGAACACTAATGAAAATTAAGAAAGTTTTGATAAGATGAAGATTTAGCTACTGTGGGCTAAGATATGGATTAGAATAAAAGATAATTGTATATACTGATCTACTTAAACAAGCTGCGTGAATGTAAGCAGACTTACTAGGAAAGATCTCAATAGGAAACTGATTTTGCAGTTTGGACTCTGAGTATTTTCCCATTCTAACTTAATGATGGCTAAATCCTCCTTTTACCACCTCAGTGAGAGCACAAGCACACAAATTATATTTGCTTCCAGTGGATAAACATGCATACCTCTGTGATGTGCTTTTTGGAGAGAAATGTTCCCAAAGTAATTAGACAATTTTTCAACTGCTGGAAGTTGGAGCTCAAACTGCAGTTTCACTTTTCTCTGCAGAATTCAGGGATTTTTTCTGGGCAGTACAACTTTTCTTCCATTGTATTCTAGTCACTTAATCACAATAGCTGGGGGCATACAGGGGCACTCAGCCTCTTTTCTAACATTGAAACTCCTCACTTTTTCATTCACTGTTCCTTGATAAATCTGCTTTCCCTGTGTCTTGTTTTAAATCACTTCAGTACACTAGAAGTGTGAGTGGTAAAGCTGACAGCTAGATACCAGGAACACTAGAATATGTTCTATTTTGTTCTCTCACAGACAGCTGTTGCACTGATGAAATAGCAGTATCAGTTTGGAGACTACTGTCTATGAATCCTTACAATTTCTTGTCTGTTTTTTGCAAGATTAACTTTCCTTTTTTATTCTTTCATCAACAATAACCCTTTCAGCAAAATCCACATGGCTGATTTCTCGTGAGAAATAAAATTTAAAAAAAAATTAAAATGTACTTGCAATAATTATGTAGTACCTGTGTGATACCTGTGTAATATTTTCCAGCATTGTAAGTTCTTAGAAACTCAAACCTCTCTAAACATTCCTTTGCAAAATGTCTTTCTTTGCCAAGGACACTTAATGGTGGAAAATAATACTGTCATATTTCTGTGAAAAGAGAAGAAAATTTCTGCTCAGTAGTTTTTCTCAAAACACTACTCAGGAGTGTTCTGAGAAAAATTACTGAATGGCTGTTCACTGAGGAGAAATTACATGAGATTCAAGTGCTGTAATTTGCAATGAAGAGGAAGAAAAAATTTAAAATGAGAGCAAGTTTATCTAGCTAGACAAGTCAAGTAAGTTCATATAAAGTCAAAGAGTACTATTAAATTGTCACAGGATGGAAGCAAATTTATCAATGCTTTTAGTACTCACAGTTCAGAAATGTTCAGAGCTTGATGAATTGCATTTTCAGTTCACTTAATACAATTACAGCTATTTAATCATAGGCAGCAGTTTTTGGATGGAATGACAATCTGTTTAAGAAGCTCTGAAAGACAAAGTGCAAAAGTTGCTTTGACAATATTTTTCTCATGATTTATTTTCCAATTTCTTCCCTTTGTGGTAGCATGTAAAGCAAAACAATATGAACATTTTATTCTACTGGGCTATAGATTCTTCTCTTGTCTTAGTGTAGCTACAGTGGTATGAATAAAGGATTTCAATGCAATGCAACGTCCAATCCACTGTTTTTTATGAGAGTAGAGAAATAGATATCTTGCCATACTACCTCTATGGCAAGTGCGAGAGTGAATAAGGGTGAAGTTTCAATAAGGCATTTCCAATCCATCCCCTTTTGTCCTATCCAATCCCTAATTCCATCATGAACTAAAGTATAGAATTAGTTAAATAATATACACCGACAACATATTTTGAAGGCTATGTACTTTTGTACAATATTCCATTGTTCAGTTTATCCAAATACCACGAAGAGTAGTTTTTAGAATTAGTTATGGAAATTTGTTTTAGAGAAAGTTTTAGAATTTCAAACACACAAGAATGTCATAACTTCACAAACACCTCCAAATAAAAGTTCTCTGAGTTCTTTTACATTTTTCTCCAGACCTGACCACAAAATAAGAAAAGTTGATTCTTTTGCACTAAAAACATATCAGGGCTCTAAATTTTCTTTACTCATTTTGGAATAAATATTAATGTTAATGGAAGTTAAAAAACAAGACCAATTAAATTCATTGACCCAAATTAAGGCTTAAGCAATAGTCTAGCAACCAAGAAAAGATACTAACCTGAGTATTATGACATTTTTTCAAATAGGCTTGTGCCTGTAGCTGTACAGCCAGTATGGAAAATTCAGCATGGCTATTAATGATAGAAAGTACTTTGCCTGATGGTGAGCATCTGCAGAAGCCTGGAGTCTGTTTAATGCCATGCAGTGGATTAAAAAAGAAGTGTTTATAAAAAGGATGATCAGAGTTCAAAAACAGAAAGGATATTTGGGTGGTTAATTCCATTTCAGTAAGAATATGTCTACTTTTGTCCTAATAATTTGAGGTATCTCTCTCCATTGTTAAAATAGAAAAGCATTCAAATACCTCTTGATAAAAGATAAAAGAAGTTTCTGTATAGATTTTTATGCTGCTATATGAAAGTGCAAAAATTTCTGTATACAGCATGTTGTACTCACTATCTAAATCATTTTCCAGCATCCCTATTAACAGATTAAGGCTTATTAATCATCAAAATTTCCTACTGAACCTCTGGATTCTGAGGAAATTAGCAAGCCAAATAATATTCTGCATGTTCCTGTGCACAAGATGGTTCTGGTTGATCATAGTTAGTATTTTTCTATATTTAGCCTAAACAAATTCTTAGAGTTCACAAATTCTATTGCTACAGCTCAAACACTGTGAGCTTCATTGCCTTCATGCTTTCATTACCTCTTTTCTGTTTTCCTGGATTTTTTTTTTTTTTTTTTTTTTTTTTTTTTTTTATCTGCAGAGTTTTCNNNNATTTCCCTTTTTTTTTTTTCTGTGTTTTTTTTTTTTTTTTTTTTTTTTTTTTGGTTTAGCTAGCAGTATTTCCTTTTATGCACTTTTTAGCAATTTGTCTAAATATACAAGCAATGAATTTTTAAATAATTCTTAGTCTTGACTTTTCATTCTGAGGTGAATTTAAGTACTATATCAAATCCAAAAAGACCATTCTTCAAATGTCAAAATACCACTATTTCATGCTACGAGTATATTTATTTCTATGAATCTATCTCAATATGTCTCAAGAATAAGTCAAAATTATGCAATGCAAGCATAATCATTAGAAGTACGTGATAAACTATCATCATGCCAAACTGATTTAGAGCAGTTTTTTAGTATCAAAATTGCTAATCCTCTAGAAGGAATGTGTCTTAAAGGATAATTTACAAAACAATTGGCTTTATGCTTTTGTAATATCTCAGGTTAGACAATCACATGTATGAATTGCTGTGTGCCGCTAACACGTACAGGACAGAGACACCTTTGCACTACTTGTGCATTGTAAAAGTTACGTTTGTCTTGGTTCTGTAGCTGTTTATTATCTTATCCTGCATTCTGAAGCTTTCACAAAGTGTCATACTGAGTGTGGCTGAAACTGAGCTTGCTGTCGAAACTGTGTCTGAATCAAACTTCAGACACAGCATTAAGGACTCTCAGGATCGTAGATTCTGCTTTGCATTACATAACAATCTTCTAGTCATTCCTCTCAGCTTGTGACAAATGCTTGCCCTGGTTTATAACATACTAAAATGCAAACTTCTTAGACCCCAGCACTCTTTCCCCTTCTCTTGCCATACCAGTCTATGTGTTGATGGAAGACAGGGGTTTTGTGTGCATTGCACAGAAGATTGTGCAGTTTTAGGCATGAAACAATTTCAGCGGCTGGCATATCAATTTGACATTTGGAAAGCTGCAAGACATGATAGAAACCATGGTTCTAATCTGAGCATATGAAGGGATAAATATCTTTACTATCGAAGAATCACCAGTATGTTTACTGTATATGTGATAAAGTGGAAATTATTTCCTGCCTTTCTAAAAGTTTTTAGATTTTAGATTAATTTAGTTTTACTATATTCCCCTAATATTTTCCTTTCTAACTAAGTAAGGGATTTATATGAGTTCGTACAAGTTTTATGGCTTCCATGTAGCACTGAAAGTGATATAGTCTCAGATGTCAAAACTCCATAAAATTGTTAATGACATATAGTAGAGACATTTTTAAAGACCTGCATCTTTATTAAAGTACGTTTATACCTTTTTCTTATACTACTCTTACATTGTAATCTAAAACACATATAGAAAGAGAAAGATCGTCTAAATTAAACAGTCTTAATTATCAATACAGAAATAGAGGTGTTACTGTAAATCCTTTCAATTCCATGGGTGAAAAAAGAACAATTTTTCATCTGTGGTGTAAAGTTGTCCCACAACAATCACTACATTTTTGTGTTACTATAGAAATAAAAGATCAAACAGAGGAACATTAAAAGGGCCAAATCTGTCTCCTTGATGGATTTAACGCAGTTTGCACAGAACTGTACCAATACCTGGGGAAATAAATAAACAGTATATTAAAATAAATGTAAAAACCTCCTAAACTTCTTGCAACATCTCCTTATGGAGAGGTTTGGCCTCATGTTGTCTGTGTCCAGCTAGAAACTCCTTGCTGTCCTACACCCCAATAAAAACTCCAACAATGTCTTTTTGAGGGGATATTATCTTCTCCAGTGCTGTAGCACTCTGTATGTTCTGATAATCAAGCTTATACTTTGTCATTCATTAAGCATTCCTTTTGTGTCTCATTAATCTGATGTCTTCTCTGTCATTAAGACATGCTTCTCACAGAAAGGAGATTAATTTTTCTTAACATGTATGATGACATTTTGATGGCAATACTTTCAATGTCTCTGTTTCCTTTTTTCCAATAGATTTTTCATTCTATATCCTGGATATCAGATTTCAAGAAAGACCATAGAAAGTTGTCTAACTTTAAAGTTTTGTTGCATTAGCATTGCTAATTAATGGATAAACTATTAACACAAATTACTGCCACACAACTTCATAAGCATGCAGGCACATACACACCAAATTAGCAATTTAATGTAATAATTACTATAAATGTGGCTGTCACTGATAATTCATGAATCTTACACAACAATATTTAAAGATTCAAACTTTACATATTTATGTATTTGCACATACATATATAAACAGCCTCATAAACACTCAAAAGCACTCACATATAGGTTTAATGCAGGCATGCATTTTTTGTATTGATTGCACAGCCATAGCTGTCTTTCCTAAGCATGCATTTCATCCAAAGAGCACCGCATGTAGTTGGTCAAAAAAAGTAAGGCCTTACCTTCAGAATCAGGACTTCATTTCTTAGATGTGTTATATTTCACTTCCGCAGCACACTCTGCCCTAAGGTCTGTGATCAGCACTACAGACAAAATACCAGGCATGACCTCTATATATACACAGTTCAGTAATAGAAAAAAGTGAATACTTAGATTCTTGTTTCAGTTCGACATTTATCAAATGATATTACTCTTAGAAAGAGATCCTTCAAGCAAACAATCTGCATTGAATTGAGAGTGATCTTGATGATACACTTGGGAAAAAAAAGGACCTTATTGTACAACACAGCAGATGAAAATACCCGCAGCCATTGCACGTACCACTCATTCTGTTAACCATGTAATATACATTGTCATTTTGACATGTAGACTATTTCTCTTCCTCTATCACCTCCATGTCAATCCAATTCACTCATTCTTGCCAATGATGAAATGAAAAAAAAAAAAAAAGAAAAAAAAAGAAAAAAAAAGGAAAGGAAACAGGGAAAGATTGTTATCCCAGGTCTGCATTTGTAGAACATTTTAAAGCCATTTAGATTAACCATTGGGAAGATGTTAGTCTAGATAAGAGAATCCCCACTGGTTTTCTGTCTCCCTTAGACAATGAAATCACGTAGTTGAGTCTGTGCCTCTGTTTTGGATTGTTCTGTTTTAACACATAACAGATTGAGGTCTGCCTACTATTCCTAATTAACTCAAACTAATGAGAGAGCGGGTGGAGGGAGTGCCAAAAAAAGAAAAGAGATCATGAGTTGGAAGAGATTGAATTACAACTTAAAGGGGATGGAGAAAGCAAAAGAAAAAGGAAGAAGGGGGAGGACGTGCAAATAGCCATTAAGGCTGAAAAGTAGGGGAGAACAGATTTGCCTTTTATTTCCAACAAAAGGAAAAGATGTCTTGCAAAAACACCAAAGAAACATAAGCAATCCAATATTGCACTGGCATTAGATTCTTGCTTCTTTTTGTAACTACTTCAGCACCCACTGCTGTCCTGGTTCAGCTCTCACTCTCCTATTACCAGTAAGTTAGTTGCTGGGCTTGATATCACAGCCTGTAATGAAACCAGTTTTGAGATAAGGTGAGTAAAAGACAATTTTCAGATGTGCACATACTGCGTGAAATGTCATGCTTAGAAGGGTACATTTTTGCCCCAGGCCCAGAGGAAGACTCTGGCCAAAACTCCCATATTTCTGTGCCTGAGGTCTCCTTTCTCCAGGTGCCAAGATGAGGATGGGAGCCTGCAGGAGGCAGAGAGGACAACAGGAGCGTGTTTGCTGTGGTTGCAGCTGGGGCTGTAGGACTGCCTGGAGTGCAGTCCTCACCTGTTCAATGGATGTCCCTGTTCCATTCATTCAGGCTGGGCCAGAGAAAAGAGGGGCAGAAAGCAATGGAAGAAGTAGAGGTAGAAGGGGAGAGCGGATCATGACAGGGAGGTGGGCAGGCTGGCAGGGGGAATCACTGGGGATCAGGTTGAAAGAAGGAAGTGCCATGAAGAAAATATGTTGTCAGACCAAGGGAGTGGAAAAGATCAGATGAGTCAAACTTTCACATTAGGAAAGAGAGGCTGAAAACAGTGAGGAGCTGGGTGAGGAGGAGTTTTAGCAGGCAGTGTGCTGTGGGGAAAGGACAGGGGGAAAGGAGAGAGGTGAGAAAGTCAGTGGCTGGGGATGTAGCCGAGCCCCCACCACTCAGTCCAGAGCCAGGAGCTCTTGTTGGGCTCTCTGCCTGCATGTGCCTGTGCACACATGTGCAGAAGCATGTGTGTAGTGCTTGTTTCTGTACCACGGTCCAGACTGCACTGATGAGTTTAGCAAAAGCCATGGGGATGTGACAGGTAAGCAGGAAGAAAATAGCCAGCTCATTTTGGTCGGCTGTGGTTATTTGCATCTAACAAGGCCAGGTTGTTGCCAGGCTCTGTGCAGATGAAGTGAAGCAATGGGCTGCAGCAGGGCAAAGGACGCGCCGCAAAGTCCTGACAGGCTGAGGTGTGACCTGATGAATCCTAACCACCCTGGACATCCTCAGGACAGCGAGGGGAGCGGCGGTGTGAGCGCAGGGTGCTGGGACACAGCCTGAGCTTGGGCTCGGGGAGAAGGAGCTGGGTAGGGAGGATGAGAAAGGGGGTCCTGCAACACCTTGTTTCAGACTGAACACAAATGCAAATTTAATTACAAATTCGGCCAATGGAGGACAGAACTTTGCACCCAGGTTTTCTTAGAGTATTTTTTTTCTTTTTCCAAGGAAATTTTTTGGCATATTTTTTTCACATAGGGAAAAATAACTTTAAAAATGGCAACATCTTCATCTCATTAACAACAGAGGAGTTTTTTTGGCTTGGGTTTTTGTTTGGTTTTTTTTCAGTTTGTGTTTCTCCTGGGAGCAGGTTGTGTTCTGCATGTTCTGCAACACAGGCAGATGATAAAACAGTCGGAGTTCTGTGCCCTACATATATAAGCACCTGTATCTTTGCAATCGCTAAGTGACTTTGGACACACATAAAAATGAACATACTGCAATGGTGAACAGGTATGGCCACAATAATCATAAGAAAACATGTTGTAGACAGTGTAGTTGTGGGAATATTCTTTTTGCAGATATGTGTATATCTGCAAAAAGGTCCACATGGGCCGGAGAATTTACTTACCTACAAATACATTTCACTTGAAAACTTCTAGGAGAAGCTCTTGTAGTATGCTGAGAGCCGTTCTATTTTAACCTGCATCTAACACTAGTTGTTTGACAAAGCAAATAAAAAAGTAGAGTGTGAACTGTAGTTTTAAAATCAAAAGTAATGGAAGGAAAAATCTGATTACCTTTAAACAGTTCCTCCCATGGGAACTATAGATGTACTGCTAAAAGGCTTAAAAGCTAGCCAACAGAAGTGTGAAGCAATACATGTGTAGGTGTAGAACAACTGTGTTTTGCACTCCCAGCTATCGTAATTTCCTAAAAAAAAGGAAATAATGAGAGAACAGATTAACTCAGTTAGAGCATGGTACTAGTGATGCCAGGATGATCCTTGTGAGTTCCTTCCAACTCAGAATATTCTGTGAATCATTACTGAAGAGAAAAAAAAGCATATTTACTACGGTTTATTTGTCTTAGTAATGCAAAGCCAGTAGATTATACTTTTGTTCTGGGTAAGGTAGGTTTGACCCTAAGAGAGAGGAAAGGTCCCAGCTGACTGGAAGCTGGCTAACTTTGTCCTAATTTCAAAAATGGCAAAAAGGATGACCCTGGAAGCTATAGGCCTGTTAGTGTCACTAACAGTGCCCAGTAAAGTTTTGGAGAAGACTATTCTGGAAGGTATGGAAAAACACCTAAAGGACAATATAGTCATTGGTCACAGCCAGTACAGCTTCATGAGAGGGAGGTCCTGGTTATCAAACCTTATTTCCTTTTATGACAAGGTAAACCACCCAGCTGATCAAAGAAAGCCAGTTTTGTTATCTTTTTGGACTTCAGTAAAGCTTTCAATACTCTCTCTCCCAGTACCCTTCTGGATAAAATGTGCAGCACATGGCTGGATAAACACATCATGGGGTGCGTGAGCAATCGGCTCAGGAGTGGGGCACAAAAGGTTATAGTGAATGGGGTGACATCAGACTGGTGACCTGTCACTGGTGGGGTTCTGCAGGCTCCATCCTTGTCCCTGTGCTCTTCAATATCTTCATGGATGATTTGGAAGCAGGACTAGAAGTGTTACTAAGCAAATGCACAGAAAATACAAAATTGGGAGGAGCTGCTGACTCCCTCAAAGGCAAGGAGGCCCTGCAGAGAGACCTCAGAACTTAGACAGCTGGGCAATCACCAACCACATGAAGTTCAATGGGGGAAAGTGCAGAATTCCGCACCTGGTATGGAGCAACCCTGGTTGTGTTTAATAAACTGGGGAATGAGATGCTGGAGAGCAGTGCTGTGGGGGTCCTGGCCAGTGGAAAGTTGAACGTGAGTCAGCAGTGCTCTGGCAACAAGGAGGGCCTACCATGTTTCATGATCTCTTCTGTTTGGTGACCATTGACAGGACCCTGACGGAATGGCATGAAATTGCATCGGGGAGGTTTAGGCTGGATCTGAAATGAGAGGTTCTTCACCCAGAGGGATGTTAGGCACCAGAACAGGCTCCCCAGGGAAGTGGTCACAGCACCAAGCCTGACAGAGTTCAAGAATCATTTCGACAACACTCTTAGGCTCATGATGTTGTTCTTGGGGTGTCCTGTGCAGGGCCAGGAGTTGGATTCAATGATCCTTGTGGGTCCCTTCCAACTCAGTAGAATCCCTTCTGTGCTTCTGTGGTTCTGTGACTTTCATCTCACAGTGACATGTCAAAAATATGAGAATAAACTATAACAGTGGGTAGGTTTAGGCTGCTGCATTTCATCATGCAATCTCACACTTGGGATTAGTATTTTACAGAAGCCATATCATGGTTAACATACAGTGTTGATTGTAGTCAAAGTCAGTCAGCTGGGTGCAGGATGTCAAAAAGGCAAATGTTTTACCATTTTCACATATTATTATTTAGAACATAATATTTCTTCATACATGACACCACCCTGTCTCTTTTTATTGGAAAATACACAGGTTAGAAATTACTAAGAACACACAAAAAACCCAAAATAATTGGTCTGTGTTTTTGTCAGCTCTAACTGGTGTATCCTTCTGTATTGCACCTGTGTGCACAAATAGGCAAATGAGAAAGATCAAATTTACAAAGTTGTAAATTAACGTATCTTTCTGAAATGGGTTTTTTACAGTGTACAATCACTTTTTTCCCCTTATCAAAGAGACTTTTGCACTCATTCATTAATCCAGATGAATGTTTTATGACAGCTGAAAAATTGCATTTATGAAAAAACAGGAGAAAAGGGAAAAGTGATGACAATTGGCTGAAGTCCCAGAACAAACAGGCAAAGCTCTGTAGAGAACCGATATTAAACCTGTTACATTCACACATTACACTACATATTTACACAAAGCTAATGCAGACAGTCCTGTCTCACTAGACTACTCCAGTGTATAATTCTTCTTTGGCTAAGTGAAGCTGTAACAGTCTGCTTTAACCATGTATAACCTTGAACAAAAAGGTGCCAGAAATGGAGTTTTTCAACTGCTGTGAGACCTTGGAAACTAGATAGCCACAGGATTAGGCATCATGTATTTGACCTGTCTTGCTCTCAGGAAGGCTGAAAATGGATTGAGAATATAAGGAAGTTGCCCACTGGCAACTTTTGCCAGTCTGCTTGCTAAAAGGAGTGTTAGATTAGTCTTTCCTTTTCCAAATTGACACAGTAATGGGAATGAATGCAGAAAAACTAAAATCAACTACCTGGAAAACTAAAGGTTTTCCAAAATATATGTAGGTGCAAGCCGCAAATATCAACTTACACAAAATAACACCCAACACCCAAAGAGGGGGGTAAAAAAAGTGAAAATGTGGATTTCTCTTGTAATCTTAACATAGAAGAAAAAGGGAAATATTTATATCACACATTGTAAATAATTAGAAACTACATTTAGGTTACTGATATATGTTGGAATCAATGAAGTTACACCAGGTTAAAGCTTTGTATCACACTTATCTGTAGCAGTCCTTCATTAAAGATTGACTTCCACTGATAATACAGAATTTCTCATTCCTCTCATTCGTATCAAAGTATTACTTTTTAATTTCTGTAATTATCTTCAAATTATTGAATCAACATTTGTTTTGGGAAGACAGGTGCAAAGTCAAGCCATTAATGTTTTCTGCATAATAATTATCATAGACTTCTTGAGCAAGTAAATTCAGAAATAAATTTTGCTTTTAAAAGACAATTAGTATTCTAACTGTATTAAAAGTTTATCTGGAAATCCATTTTTAAACCCCCCAACCTTAATAGAAAAACGCCTTCAGTATCTACCTTATTGCATAGTAAGAAATACTCCATAGATAAATTGATTCATCAGCAACCAGATGCACATCGGATTTTACAGTTTACTAGAAAATGTATTATTCTGAAAATTCTGCAGTCTGGAGCCCATCGAGTCTGTATGAGTATGCACCTCTCTGAGATTTCAGAGAGCATGAAAGAAATCAGTACCTGAAATATACCCTCCCCAATGAGGCATTTTACAAATGCTGAGGCTATGCAGATAACAGATCTAACCTTTCTTTTTAAAATAAAGACGGCATGAAAAACAATGTCTTCAATTTTACAATAATTATTGGATCACAAGATATTCCGTTCTGCTGGTATTTTGTGTTCTATCACACTGTGCTCGCAGGAATTTCCTAAAGCAATTTCTTTAGCAAAGTTAGTTTCCTCGTACTCTTACTTAATTGTAACCCAAGTGAAATGGTGGCAGTGTTATGAGCTCTTTTGAAGAAACGTGTTGTAGCCCAGGTGGAATGGTACCATCGTTGCTGGACTGTGTGCCAGCTGGGAGCCAGTAGCTCCCAGCTCGGGTTTTGGCCAGCATGGAGACTGACAGATGCTTAAAGCAAATCATCTCACGCC
Organism: Eulacestoma nigropectus; assembly: GCA_013397775.1. NCBI lineage: Eukaryota > Metazoa > Chordata > Aves > Passeriformes > Eulacestoma > Eulacestoma nigropectus. Next base: position 187,961 of record VZTE01001749.1, read on the forward strand.
CCCATGACCAGCAGTCCAAGCTCTCCTCTAGGAGCAGCCTTCTGAGCTCTCCTGAGCCTCAGTATCTGTGCCAGCACCCCCCTCTCAGCGGGATGGCTGCTGGAGCTTGCCAGCTCTCCAGTGTGCAACACTTGTAAAACTGTCACTGATGTGGAGGCCTCAGCTGATACTGCCCTAACACACACGTACTCCTCAAGGTGCAACCATGCCCATTAAGAGATGCTAGAGGGCTTGATGTGAGAAGTTGAGGGGAATTCTTGATGGATTCCTTTGAACACACAGATGTAGATGTATACAGCTCTTCGCCTGTGCGCATGTGTGAGAGCTGGTTATGGCATGAATGTTCTTATCCTGAATCAATAATTAAGCCACTGCTATAATTGTAGAATATCTTTTTGAGTAACTGTATTGTTGTAAATTAGTCAATGATTAAGTGCTTCTATACCCTTTTGAACCCTTAACTTCTTGTATCCACGTCCTTTGTACTCTAACCCTTTTACAGTCTCTATGCAAATCACTCTACATTGACTCTAACCTAATTTCCTTATCTATGCTTCATCCGTATGTGATAGAGTGAACCTTGCTATTGAGCTCTGTTAAAATTGCACTTTCACAAATTTCTATTAAAACCTGGGGTTTTTTGCCAACCTCTTTGATGACAATTCTTTAAGCAGCTTAACAATTCATTTGTGACATGACGTTGCCCATTCGTGCCCAGAGAGGTGTGAATGCTTGAGAACAGTCAGCAGTCTCTTAACAATTCTGTACATCCTGCATAAATTCTGTCATCACCTGACTGGACTGTGACTATCCTACCCATGCATCATTTACCTGAATGATGCAACATTTGGCAGCTCATACCCAAGTTTGAAGTCTGTTCATGCCATGTAAACCCTTTCCACATCTTTCTTTTTCTAGCCTTGGAGCACTGAAAGCTCCAAAATAATTATCAGCACTCAACTTAGACTTATGCCTGAAGCTAATGTCACACTGAATTTACATCAACACAACTCACTGAGTTTAGCCACACTACTGTTACACCACTCCAGCAGTGAAACAAGGTCAGATCTATATAGATCTATATAGCCAGAGGTGACTCACATTTCAGTTGTGTTTTTTACTATTGGGATGTGTTTGCACAGTTGGCAATTACACCTATTGTGTGCCCATCACTTCTTTTGTGGATTCCTGAGAAACATTAATGTGGTGTAACCTTGTGCTCACAAAAGCTGAATCTCTCTCAGTAGATAGTAATGCACTATTCAGAAAAGAAGCCATATGTTAACATATGGAGAAATTACCATGTTACTCATCATTTTTTTGTTCAATCAGTTGCAGATCAGTGGAGGATAAGGGGTTTTTGGCTCTTGTCCGCCAGATTTTGTCTTTGTTCTGCTGTGGAATGTACTAACAGTCGCCAAGTCAAGCTAACAGGAGCTTAGGGAATTCAGACAAGTCCATCCCCTAAATAATGTCTGGCATTACTAAATCTTCAACTGTATCACTTATTATGGGTTAATTTCAGGCATTTTTATGTCCACTAGAGATAAACAATGTAAGCTAGTTTGGAGGAAATGCAACAATTTTGTAATACAGTATACTATTTTTATTGAACTTTTTTGAGGACAAAACAGCCTCTTGAAGTGAACTACATGTCTGATACACCTCAGTGTGTCACATTAATGCAGCATAAAAAGTACAGTTCAGTTTAACTAGATATCTATTGGAAATTAAGGTAAGCAGCAAATATCTGCTACCCTAAAGACGGTATTCAGCATACTGAGAAATAATACAGATATTTAGCACATGCTCCATGTTAACAGTAATTCAGATTTTCACAGCAAGACAAAAATGTTTGCATGTTCAATTTGTTATAGAAACCTTGCATATCTGGCTTTGAGAAGCAGCTGTCTAGGAGAATTCTAAGCACAATGCTGCTAAATTTGTTACCAAGCAACAAACCCGTAGCTCCAAAACCCATGGTCATGTTTCTGTAAAAAAATTAATTTAGAGGACTGTCCCCCAAAACAAATGCATCGGTGAGCCTTTAACAGCTGTTGGAAAATTAGTACAGCAAAAATTTTATGGGAAATGCTTCAGTCATTGTGTTACTTTTTACAATGTGTGGCCTTGTAGTTGTAAAGGACAGTACCAGAATTGTCGGGAATATGCTGGAGCTTTATGAAGTGTCACATGCTGAAGGAAGAGCGTACAAAGTCCCCAGAGCCCAGCACTGTCCAGACTGGTAGTGTGAGAGCCAACATGTTGGCTCTGCAACAAGTGATGGACGAGGATTTCCAGAATGGGACAATCAGAATTGCTCAGGAGGGGTGGCATCTGTCTCCTTCAGCCTGGAGGTGTCTGTGTTAATTACAGTTTTAAAGTAATCTTACAATTTTGGAGTTGTGTCTGATTTTTTTATTGTAAGACATGAGTACTTAACTGTGAGGAGGTGGATTTGCACCTTGTCATGGTAAGTTTGGTTGAATTGGACCTGACCAAGCTGTGTAAAGAGCCTGTCACACGAAGTTTTATGTACAATTTCTTCACACAAACAAGCCCCCCTACTTTTTTAATTATTATTTTTTTCAAAGAGCTGCCTTTTTAGTTCTTGTTTTTCTTTGAAGACAGCAATGTGTCTGAATAAAAAAACTCTCTTCTATTGCTGTTTCCTTCTGTGGATGACCACCTGCAATAAATTTGAAGAAGAGATTTTACCGATCAAAAAGATTTAATTTAGCTGAATCTTCAGCCATTCTTTTAGGTGGAGTTTTATTACCTTTATGAACTCTCATGTTTTACTGGGTTTTATATCTTTTCAAAGACAGCTGCTTTCACAGTAAAGTGTTACTTGAGTGTGACTACTCAAGTCAGCTATTTTCTATATTAAAAGAACTTTTATTTCAAAGAAGTTTTGCTGCTCCTGGGGAACTGGCATACTGATTTAATACTGGCTGAGTCCCAGAGATAATTTAACACTGTGTACTCAGCTGACATGATTGCTCTATGATTAAAAATTTAACATGTTTTTCTTTATAATTAAATATTCTCAAAAGTACTATAGAGATTCCTTGATATTAATTCATTAATGATCGAGGTATCAACAGAAGAATTTTGGTGTATACATGCTTAATCTTCAGCAATTCTTGCACCATGTTTTGTTTCAAGTAGCATTAATAAACTGCAATATAGATGAATGAATTGTTAAAGTGAATTATCTTGCAGTCTATCTTTTATAGAAATAATTTTATCCCTGACAACCTGATAAATTAATATGGTGTCTACAAGAAACACTACCTACAAATTATTACAAAACATTTAGTAAAAGTACAAGTCTTTGCTTTCTTACCCATTCACTATTCCCATGGATAAGAAGTTGTTGATTTCAAAATTTAACTTTCACAGCTGAAATCCCTTAAACCTGAGGTGACTCAAGTCACTTAAAAGGCTGCAGTGGCAAGTAGTCTTATGCTGCCAATTCATTACTGTTCTTAATGTGCTTTCAAAATTTTGAATGCTGTGCATGTGCTTAGGATTTGTTAAGGTTTTATTTGTATAAAATCCCTTTTGGAATAACAGAAAACATTGCAATTTAAGTCTCAGTTCTCATTTAATTTACATCCATGCTTAGAAAATCCCCACTAACCATGAAATCATTTAAGTTTATAGCATGTGTAATCAAGTTTAAGGTGAGGAAAGGAGGTGTGGTTGTGTCTTTTATGCTACATAATCAAGACTGTTATAGTCAGATTCCCAAGTGTTAAAAATCAGTTATTTTGGGGGTTTTCTATTGTTATCTGGGAAACTTCTTGCAGTTCAGTTTTCTGTTTAATAGTTATCAGTAGCATTTTTCAGAAGGTGTCCGAGGTGACTTCTCAATACAAAGTAATCATTATTTGTTTTGTTGCTCCATAATAGCAACAGTTTTTCTTCTGAGGTTATATCTGTCTTTCCTAAAATCTTTCAATTTTCCTTACATCAGGGGTTTTTACTTTCATTACCTGTCCAGTTATTCTAACAGTAGCCAACAAAAGTAATCTCAGTGATAATCCCCGGTTAACTTTTGCTGCCCCAACAAAAAACAAAACAAAACAAAACAAAACCCAAAAAAGGCAGTTAGAACTGTTATTTTTATAGGAGCAAGAGGAGTGTGTAAAGTTTTCAATCCGTTTACTGTCTGTCATTCCATTTTAGTGTTTTAAACTGGGTCTTAACTAACTGTGAGTAACCAGTGTGAAAATAGTGACAATGTCAAATTGTGGGAGACCTGAAGGTGCTGTTGGTGCTGTTACAGGCACAGCAAAAGCTGTGTGTGCACCGCTAATATCAAGAGGCTGATCCAGGAGTTTTCTAATTGTGGCTAGGCATTGAAAAAAGAAAACCAAAGTAGCACAGGAGGATAAATCCTATAGTTGTTTTAGAATTGTTAGTATAAAATAAACCCATGGCAAAGCAGAAATTAACTATATTATAGAAAATCAGTTGTATGTACACAACCTGAAAGAAGTTCTTTTTTTTTACATCTGATAGCAGGACCTAGAGGTCAGTTTGCTGTTGTGCAGAATATAATTTAGAATAATACCTATCACAGAAAGACTAAGAATGCTTGACTTACTGAGGGCTTTAATATTGTACTTAAAACTTGAGCTATTCCAGTTTCTGTACTATAAATAATGCCTAAGAAAGGCTTGTACATATCTTTCTTACCTAGTAAGACATTGAGGTACTTTTGATAAAAGCTGGACAGTGTTTAAGTACAAAACAAAATCTTATAGCAAAATGTAGCAAAAACATTAACAAACCACCTATTTTAACTGATTTTGCTTGCTTGTTTTGCTGCTCAAACTATTCATCAGAAGTTGGGGTTAGTTCCTAGAAATAATATTTCTCTTCAAGTTCCCATATATCCTAAAACTAGTTATCTCTTTAATGAGTAGCTTGTGCTACCAGAGCTCTATTCTTTTCTTTCTTCCCACTGTAACACTCACATATAACCAGCAATTAGAATGTAATTGCTTTATCAGAGAGAGTACTTTTATTTTCACAATTAGTTATCAGAATGTCTTGTGCTTTTATAGGTAATTTCTTCTTATTCACATTTGGGGCTATTTTTGTATTTATAATTTTTTTTGTTATAGTGTTTATTTCGTTTTATGAAACTTGTATATCCATATGAAATTTTAAGGCACACTACTTCCTGTTTAGCCATTTTCTGTTTTCAGAACTTCCTATGTACTGAGGCATGTTTTACACTATAACTGATGGACTTTCCATCTCATCAAAAAGCAAGGGCAAAATTAATTTAGCCTGAAAGTCCAGGTTTTCTGACATATGTAAATAGATAGGTGGTATCAGCACTCATGAGCAAAGGCAGGAAGACAGGAAGATACAGTGTTAGAAAAGATTTCTAGACCTGTTTCCCAATTCCCATTTCCACCCACCTGGCCATCGCTATAACTTGAAGAATAATATGTTCTCCGTTTTTCTAACTCCATAGTCCTTGAGTCTCTGGAGTGACACTTTTGAATGGGTGTCTTGTTCCTTCCAACCCTCAGGTTATTGATACTGAAATCCTTAATTCTGGGGTAGAGAAACCTGACATCTCTGCTGGGTGCAGGCATCTCTCCTCACAATTTCCTGCCTGAAACATAAACATATACTGCTTAAGGAGCTCATAAAGTTCTGAAGCTTGTCTGAAGTCAAATTGCCACAAATTTTATTGCTGTTGATTTAGAAGGTTATTGTTTAAGTTCTTTACAATCATGCTCTACTCAACATGGAAGATTAAAGTTAAATGAGAATATTAATATCTGCAATCAAACATGATAAAAATAAAGGAAAATTTGGGGGGTTCAAGTTATGGCTGTTTGTGCTATTTACTACTTTTCCAGTCAAAAGTGCTCCTACGATGCCTTTCTCTGCTGCTTGCAGCAATGCTTCTGATTGTTGTTGGCTCCTAGAATTCACTGAGAGAAGAAGGAAAGGGGACTGTCTCATCGTTGATAAAAGTTCCTACACATCAGAGCAGCATACCTCTCATATTTGTGCCTATGCTTTTAATTTTGTTTAAAACTGCCAGGCTTTCATTTTTATGAGATCCTTGCCTTTGTAAGGAGTCATGGCAGCAGAAACCATGAAGGAGGCAATGAAGAAAGAAACAAGGAAAAGTTCAGTCTGGATTCTGAATTCATGGGCAGCAGATCAAGCATGGTCCAGAAAAAGAAGCTTGACTGTGGAATTTTCATAAGCTTCAATTTGCTCAACCCTCGTAGGAACATTAATGTGCTTCTGAGCTGTTGGAACACTCTTTTCTACAAGTTCAGAACAGACATGAACCAGGTGGCAGCTACTGAAAATACTTCCTATCTTTTCTGTGAAAGTGTCAAATGGACAAATTTTACTGTCAGTTTTACCTTGAGACTTCATCTGAACAAGTTTTTTTTATTTATTGTTGCTTACTGGGTTTGTCTTTATTACACCTGTATGAGAAAAGTCTAGAGCCCTATCCAAGACTATACAACCACATCACAAACTATAAAGCTACTTCTGTGTGTTGATGTGTAGCTTAAACACTGTCTGTATTTAGCAGTGATATTGGGAATCATGGTCTCAGCCAGACCTTTACATAAACAATAGATCAGTGAAGTGATGCTGATGTTGTGGCTGTGTGATGAATTTAACAGCAATTTAATCTCAGGTGAAATATAAATAAGAATAAACTTTGTTCTTTATCTGCTAGGAGTAAAATTGTATTAGTGTTTTATTTCATCAATGTCTGGAAGTTCCTTATTCTTCTTATAAAGCAATTTCAAGTTCACGGACTGTTAATGATTTAGTTGCTTTGCTGTTTAGTTCCTGTGTTCTGTATCTGCGTTTTGTTATACAGGTAGCAGCTATAAAGTTTTGCACTAATTTCAGCTCACAAGGTGTTGCATTTCCAGACTCAAACTCAGGATAAAGCTTGTCTGTGTGTTTGTAATTTATTTGTGCTAAATGACTTGATAATAATATTATTCAATAATCTAAAATTAAAAATTCACTATAAATTAATAGCATCACTGTGTTACCCATTTTTGTGGTGGGTTCAGTAAAAAAATAGTGTAATACTGTAGAGAATCGAAACCTTAGATGAGATCTGTGACAGAGCAAAGTAAATAAGAAACTAAGATAATGAGATACATAGAAGTCAATAAAAACTGACTCCTGCAACACAGTCGTTTTGAAGACATTGGCAGAGATTTCAAACAACCTGTACTTAAAAGGCAAAGTTAAATATCTACTACTATTTAACATGCAGCCATGCAACCTTGAGGTCTGTTCTGTGAATATTTCCAAAATGGAGTGACTTTGGTGACTTTAAATGGCTGATTTCAAAGGGAAAAAAACATCTGCTGGATTATTTCTTCCCTCCAGGAATGATGCTAAGAGGGCTTATACTTTCTTGCATAGTGGCTCAGTGTAAGCAGAATGTAACAGCAAGAAATGCTTCATTTCAGTGATTTATACCGTGCTGAGGTGAGGAAAAATTGCAATATGACTAGACATACTTTAACTAATTAGAGAATAAGTACACCTTGGAATGCATTCACAGAGGATGTGTTAGAGCAGATCTCAGTGAAGGCCAGGTGACACAGCATGCTGTTTCCCTTTTTACCAAGATGGCTGCAGAATTAAGTAGAAATCATTTACTAACATTTTCATCATTCATTTACAGTATTATAGTAATATTTAAAGATGCAGAGTAAGGACTAAAGGAGTCACAATTGACATGGGGCTGTTTGAATGCACAGGAAGAAGTATGCCCTGACCTTGGAAGTATTAGAGTTACATTTCTAGTTCAGGGAGTGGAATTTAACCTGAGGTGAAATTCCTGCTAGAGAGTTCTTCCCACAGCACTACACTGGCCTAATAAGGACTTTTTTTTTTTTTTCAAAAGAAGGAATGTAAATCAAAATATTGGTTTAGAAGGCAAAAGAAAAAGAAAATCCTGAGTGGAGTCCTGACTGTTAGTTTGCTGGAGTACTCAGATTTCTCCATAGATTCAATCTCCAAAACCCCTGTAAAAGCTGAAAGAAATATATAAGGTTGTTAAAAATTTGAAAACTCTGGTTCTTGTGACTTCAGTCCTAAACTTCAGTCAGGAGGCAAGTATGTCTATTTAACTAATATGTTTTGTACAGAATTTGAAGGATTCACACTCCTTCCTCTACTTTTCCCACTGTATACCATTTGTAGTCCATAGTTTTTTCTGGCTGAAGACAGAATGGAGTAATTCACACTATATTTCTGAATTACACAATCCATAAAAAGTCAAGCTTCCTTTTCCTAAGAACCATGCTATGTCATGACACCTTAACTCATCTATTCCTGAGAAACCTTGGTCCTTGGGATCCAATGAGTAGAGGGGCAGGATCACCTCCCTTGAGCTGCTGGCAACGCACTTCCTGGTGGACCCCAGGACACCATCGGCCTTCTTGGCCACAAGGGCACACTGATGGATTATGGAGAGCTTGTTGTCCTTCTTTCTCAACCACTGATATTCCTAAATTTTCTTTAATATGAACTTCCCGTGTCCTAGTTAAGCACATATTTTTCACTGCATTTTTTTTTATATGACACACAAAAACTTATTTCAAAACATTAAACCCATGCCTCAGAACGATTTTACCTTGAGAGCTGGACTTTTCATGAACTGGTTAATGTTTCTAGTTTTTGGTTGTCTATAAAAGAACTGATTGCCACTCACACACTGAATTTTAAATGAGAAGCAAAAAGTATTATCTACTTGAACCAGCTGAAAAATGATCAAATGGCAAATGTAAGTGATAGAAGTACCACTTACGTCCACAACCCTTTCCTCAGAACATGCCTGCCTAAGTAATCATTGTAATTTTAAACCGAGCTAGAGATGAAAAACCATGCAGCCACTTGCTCAAACCCTCTTCTCTTCCCTCCACAATCCAGAGGAATAGGGAGAAGAATCAAAGTAAAACTTTGTAGGTCAGTTAAGAACAGTTCAATAATTGAAAANAATAATAACAAAAAGGGAGAAACTGCAAGTGCTGCACAATGCAATTGCTCACCACCCACTGACCAATGTCAGATCCCCTTTCCTGAACCCAGATCAGCTTATCCTTCAGGTAACTCCTCCAGTTTATATACTGGGCATGATGTTCTGTGGTGTGGAATATCCCTTTGGTCAGTTCAGGCCAACTTTCCCATCTATGGTCCCTCCCAGTTTCTTTTGTGTACCTGCTACTGGCAGGTAAGGAAAAAAAATCCTTGAGTTAGGATAAACACGGCTCAGCAAAAAGCCAAGACATCAGTGTGTTATCCACACCATTCTCATTCTGAATCTAAAACCCAGCACTGTTGCAGTTACTGAGAAGAAATTAACTCTACCTCAGCTGAAACCAAGACAGCAATGATGGGAGCCACCCCTTATTCCATACCACATATATCATGCCATGTTTCACCCTCCTCGATATCCCATCACCTTCCCTACTTATCTGTGTTGATAGTTATGCATATAAATATCATTCTCTTAGTCTATGGAAAACCTCTGTCAAATGTTCATAAAATGTCCACACAAAAAAAAAACCCAACAAAATGCAACAACAGCAACAAAAAAACCCCTAACCAATAACTCCCACAAAATTTTGTTGAATTCATTTAGCCCATGACTTTGGCCTTCATTCTTGGTAACAGTCTTTTGAGCAGTAAAAATATTATGAGGAGTAGGATGGTTGCACATTTAAGTCAGTTCTGATTCCAATACTGCTGTGCTTGTTCAGTTTTATCAAAGTTAATTCTTCATCGGTGTGATCAGAGGGAAGCCAGGCTCAGATCCTCAGAAGCCTTGTGGTTAAGAGTGCTACCATGAGGTGCTCAGTGAGGTGATGCACATGTAGCCATCACAGAAGTAGCCATCACAGCTACACAATGCTGTAGCTATTAACATAGTGCCATTTAATTCATTGACTATTCTCACCCCAAATCAAATCCCCTTGGGGCATGCCTTGGACTTCCCCATCGTCCCGTATTACCCACAAAGCTGCCCCCAGATGCTTGAGCAAAAGCACTATCCCACAGGTGAGTCTGCCCTTGCCTGAGGCAGGAATGATGCAGACAGTTTTCCCCAGCATGATTTTAATGCATACTACAGGAATTTTATCCCCTTCCATAGTATGTAAAAATTTTGATTGGGCAGAGCCAGCCTGATTGGCAGATCCTCTGGTGTTTACAAACCAGGTGGCCATTGCTAACTGTGTATGCCAACATTTGAATATCCCACCACCCATTGCTCTCAGTGTAGTCTTTAACAGTCCATTACATCTTGCCAGAGGGTGGTGCATGGTAGGGAATGTGGTACACCCACTCAATGCCACATTCTTTGGCCCAAATGTCTATAGGGTGGTTTCAGAAGTGCGTTCCATTGTCTGATTAAATTCTCTCTGGAGTATCATGTTGCCATAAGGCTTGCTTTTCAAGACCTAGGTTTCTGCTCTGGGTAGTGGCATGGGGCACAGGATATGTTTCTAGCCATCCAGTGCTTGGTTCCACCACCATAAGCACATAGCTCTTGCCATCATGGTTTTGGGGGTGTGTGACGCAGTCAGTCTGCCAGGCCCCCCTACACTTACATTTCAGCCATCGTCCTCCATACCAAATAGGTTTTACCCACTTGGCCCTGCTTGATTGCAGCACATTTCATATCATGCATAACTGGGAGATAGGTTAGGTCCACTCCTTGATCACGACCCGATTTGTATGCTGCATCTCTTCCTTGATGTCCCAAGGCATCATGGGCCCACCAAGCTAGAAATAACTGATGCTTATTTGTCAGTCCAAATCCAGCTGAACCACTTCAGTCCCAGCATCTCAATCCACCTGCTGGTTGTTCCAATGTTCTTCAGTGGCCTGACTCTTGGTTACATGAGCATCTCTGCAGCGTACCTTCACAGCCAGGTTCTCTACCCAGGCAGTGATATCGTGCCATAATGTAGCAGCCCAATCAGATTTACCCCTATGCTACCAGTTATTCTTCTTCCTTTGTTGCAGCCACCCACCAGGTGTTTGCCATCATTCATGAATCAGTATAAAGTATTGGCCCTTTCTCTCATTTAGCAATCTCTAAGGCCAGCTGGGTGGCTTTCACCTCTGCAACCTGACTCAATTCACCTTCTCCTTCAGCAGTTTCTTGACTTGTGGTAGGGGACTCCCACACACAGCTGCTTTCCATCTCCAATGCTTTACTGCAAGACAGCAGGATCCATTAGTAAACAAGGCCTATTGCTTCTCACTTCTGGTAGTTTATTATACAGCGGGGACACTTCAGCATATATTACCATCTTCTCTGCTGACATTCCAAAATCTTTGCCTTCCAGCCAGTCCGTGATAAGACTGGAGATTCCTGGAGAACTGGGGTTTCCTGTCCAAGCTCGCTGTGTAATCAGTGTGACCTACTTACTCTATGTAGCATCTGTTGCATGATGTGTAGAGGAGATCCTCCCACTGAACATCCAGGTCAGCACCAGCAAATGCGGTGCCAGGAGGAGCTGTACTTCAGTACCAATCACCTCTGAAGTGGCTCAGACATTTTCATAAGCTGCCAGTATCTCCTTTTCAGTTGGAGTATAGAGGAATTCAGATCCTCTGTATGCCTGACTCCAAAAACCTAGAAGTCAGCCTTGAGTGCTCCCTGGTGCTTTCTGCCAGAGTCTCCAGGTAGGGCCATTCTCCTCACCTGCAGTATAAGGCACAATTTTTACATCTTACCCTCTTTGGACTGGCCAGAGGGCTACAGCATGAACTATCTCCTGTTTGATTTGCTCAAAGGCTTGTCACTGCTCAGGTCCCCATTTGAAATTGTTCTTCTTCCTGGTCACTTGACAGAAAGGGCTTACAAAGGGCTTGTAATTTGGAATGTGCATTCTCCAAAATCCCACAACACTTGAAAAAACTCGTACTACGTATCTCACTGAAGGTGATGCTTTTGTTGTTCACGTTTGAGTGGGGGAACTGCAAGAAAATTCCTGAAAAAAAGTAGGAGATGTTCTTTTTTTTGGTGATGATCCAATTGCTGACATACTGAGTAAAAGCATAAATTAATCTTCAGCTCCTGCAAAACTTGCTGTTTTCATTTCTGGAGTAGTAAATGAACACAGACAGACCTGGTGAGATGTCCTTTCTTTGCAGGACAAAACGATCACTACAATGATTGCTAGAAGTTGTCACTGTTAGAGAGTAGCTAAGGCTTGCACTGATTTTTAAGACAGATTAATCAGTTCAGCTTGTCATACAAGTGCACATAATAAGGATAGATCCAGCATTACTACCTAGAAATAGAATGAATAAATAAATGGTATCCATAAGAGAAGTCTTTCAAGTGGCAATTCTCATGGAGGGACAGGGAGCAAAATGTTACACCAAGATGGAAATAGTTCAGTTCTTGTCCCATCTTTATGATGAAATGATGAAATTTTTTTTTACATCCAGGATCTCCACATATTGCTTAAAAATGCGATTAAGAATTCCTATTTCTTCAAAATATATTTTTGTCTTTTAAGGATAAGGAAATGAAAAAATGCAACCAGCTTTACATAGTTCTTTTATTAATAAGCAGATAAAATTTGAAAAATGCAGGATGCTATAAATATCTTCCCATCATTGAGGAGATATTAGTAGAGTCTATTAACTTACAGAAGTTTACAAATAAGCAAATTATGACAGATGAAAAGAACAAAGGAAAATATAGCTTTATTGTATAGAAAGGCTGAGTGAAAAGTCACAGGTTAATACAATCATGCCTTTTCACACAGAGTAAATAGAAGAAAAAATAAAGCTCAGTTGTGGAAACAGATAGCTGAAACGATGGAAGCAACACACTCCAAACATGCAAAGAGGTGTGAGGGAAAACTGATTGGTGTGACCCAAACACTGATACAAAAAAAAGCAGTGGCTAAGGCACTGTTAAAGGGAGCTTTGGGACAAACATATCACCATCTCAGTCAGATTAGTTTTGTTAATACGTCATTTAAAGGAAGAGCTAAGAAAGACATTCAAGATAAAGTGCTGACCAAAACTAGGAAGGGACTGTGAGCACAAGGACAATTAGTTAAATTCTAAGCGGATCAGCGCATCCATGCAGCTTTTGTAGATATGCTCAAGGAATGTCTTTGTAGGAGTCCTGCTTCTGTCTGTCTTCAGGTTTCCAATCTACAGAAAAACATGAGCAAAACAAATAATTGCTGAAACATAAGGATTAGGTAACTGTTCAGGTTGAAAGGAGGTAATACTACTTTTTCAGAGAGAAGAAATGGCAAGTGAGTTGACAGGACTGATTTTGTCTGGGAGGCTACGACAAGGTTTTTGAATGTAAGTACTGTTCAATTGTGCTGAACCAGATTAGTAGTTGATTGCATAATGTAGATGACGAATGCTACCAAGCTCAAATGAAAAGTTATTTTAATACTTTTTTTTCTTTTTTATTAAAAAGAAAGATGGAGGTTGATTGCTCTAAAATATGCATTGAAGATTTTTATTAATAATTCAATAAACAGCTGGATATGCTCTGTACACTGAACTAGCGCTCTCTCCATATAGTGCAGAAATATCTCATGGACTTAATCTCTAAACTTTACTGATCCAACATAATGGAACTTTCACACCTTCTACAAGCCAAAAACATTTCAGTATCATGACAGTAGTTTATGGACTTTCTCATGATCTACTTTTCTTCCTACATCATCACGAGCAGGACGCAGGGTGTGAGTTTAGCAAGGAAACAGAAACACTGTAATTACTCTATCCAAAGAAGAGGTCATACTTTAGGTAAGAGCAAAAGAACAGGAATATTGGGTATGTACTGTTTTCATTTAAAGTCAAGTAGGAAATGCTGAAGAAGAATATCAAAGCTCGCAGGACATTAATTGTTATCAAAGTGTGGAAATCCAAAAAAAAAAAA